>OY987255.1:83297095-83900606 GCA_963920725.1 Rhamphomyia laevipes
AACGGAATCACGTGATTCTGTACTCCTTCTATTACATGATGTTGGCAATTGTCTTTAGTGCTTGAATGATAGCGGTCAGTGAAACGGCTCAATACGCAATTTTCTAATCCTGGCACTAATAATTTGGGTGAAGTTGTTTGCATACGCGCGAACAATTTCATTTTTTGCGTTATAAGTATTTCGGCATGGTACAGCAAATTTAGCTATAGTAAAATGTACGAAGTGGTGTGCTGAGTTAGTAGCGACAAAGTCCCACTCTGGTTTTATTACTGTCAGTTGATTGTCACCTACCGGTTGGGGCAATGGATATATCCTGCATAATTCGAACTCCTCCCTCTGTAATGCATTTATTGACACTCTAATGCCTATTTCGTTTTTTCAAAAACCTAAATCGATTGTGGCTATTTGATTTAGCACTTCCGATGAATATAAATAGGTGTGGCCTTCTCCCCCCGTTAGATTTTTTCATCCTGTTTAGATTATTTCATCCTGTTCCAGGATGTATCCATAAATTCTTTCAAGTTCTGCCAGTACGTATATTATTAGCCGGTGTAATTCTAACTCAGCCCAAATTTCAGCTAAATCTCTATGTATTCCATCCAAATCTCTCCTTACCCTTTGCTCTAGCGTTTCAATTTTGTTATCCATTTCTGCAGCTCGAGCCGTTAACTTTCCCGTTACGTCCCTCATAAATTCAAAATTTGAGGCCACCACGGCTGTTTGTTTGTCGAGTAGTTCTATTGTCTTTTCCCCGTTGTATTTTAATTTCTCCAGGCCGTCATAAATTTTCTCCGCGTGTTCGTTGTCCATTGACCCGAACAACATTTTTCCAACTGTTCCTATTATATTTATTGCCCCCTTTTTCTTCTGCCAAAGTTGTAGTGTTCACCCCTTGCGTCAGTCTTTTGTCAACTTGTCCTTCCATAAGTTAATTTCTGTCTTAAATGTAATACAAGTTTGTGTTTTAGTGTAATTAATGAGCTGTAGACATGTAGTATCTACCCTTGTAATTATTAATTCTAAAAACTCCTGTAGTTGTTCATTCGTCGTCAGTTGCATTTTGGTATACATATGTAGAGTATCCTGGTATTCAATAATTGGACCTATTCTTTCAAACAATAAATCGGTGTTTTTTAGTTCTTCTATTACTATTGGACTTCCGCCAACCATTACCAATATATGTAAATATGGAAATATAATATATGTATAAGTACCTATAAATTAAAAATATAAAAAAAATCATTGTGTAAACGAATTCAAATAGATTTTTTTTTTTTTTACTAAAGATTCCCTTAACTTAATGTATTTACTAAAATTTTCAGTTTGTATTGTACTATATTATTAAAATTAAATGTATAATTTGTGTTTTTTAAAAGTTTTTTAAAAATATAAAATTTGTTTGACCTGCTAAATGTTATTATTTCATTTAACTGTTTTGTTTTTCTTTTAGTAAATATTTCTTAAATTATTGTATAAACTCTTTTATTTATGTTTGATTGGTCCATTTGTTTATCCTGTTATTATGGACCCTTCGCAATTTGTTACCTATCTTGATAACAGTATTAAGTTTATTGGGTATACTTACTACCTCATATAGGCCTAACCAACTCAGACTCAGCTTATGGACTTTATGGACAAAACTTTATCTCCCTGTTGATAACTTTCTGACTTAGCATTTTGGTCGTAGTAAATTTTGGCTTTTTTCTTACTGTTGATCAAGTTTTGAATTATTAGTTGATTGGTGGTTTGCATCTTGAATTTCGTGATTGCACATAGGTCGTCATAATTATACACCGGATCAGGCTGACGGCTTCGTATGCTGGGTATTGGGTCACAAAATCCATATAACGCGTAGAGTGGTGAAAATTTGGTTCCCTCGTGGGGGGTGTGATTATACCAAAAAACTGCCTCAGCTAACCACTCATCCCGACTTTGTACGTTCTTACTTACCATCATACGTAAATACTCCACGAGTGGTACGTGCCTTCGTTCTAATGACCCATTTGATTGCGGATGGTAAGCAGTGGTCTGAACTTTTGATATTTTTAACAATTTACATAGTCTTTTGAACAGTTTACTAGTAAAGTTGGTGCCCTGATCGGTTATCAATTTTTTTGGTAGGACTGAATATTTTAATATGATACTTCTATACGAAACTTTCGTAAGGTTGTCGAAGGGTTTCTTAGCCGTATCCGTTATAGCCATTGACATTTTGATTACTTTTCCCCTTTTAGCCTTTTGACAGCTTGGACATTTTTTTATGTATTTACGTATTGAAGTTAGCATATTCTTCCAAACATAGAATCTACGTAGTCTTTTATAAGTTGTAATCACTCCTATGTGTGCTCCTAAAGGATTATCATGATATTCTTCAGAACACTATTTATTTCCTCAGACGTTTTTAGCTCAATTTTCTCTGCCCGTTACTTTGCCCGTTTATATAGTGAAGAGTCGCTTTGCTCATCTGAAGAAACGGTTTCTTTGCTAGTTTATTTGTCGTTCTGAAATATTAAGTTTTACTATTGATTGCTGTAATTTGTTCTCTGATGTCTCACCCTGTAGTACTTCTTCAGCTACATATGGTATTCTACTTAGCGCGTCGGCATTTGAATTGCGTTTCCCTGGTTTATACTGAATTATATAAGAATATTCAGAAAGTAGCATTTTCCACCTATTAAGACGTCCTTCAGGGTTTCGTTTCTTATATTCGCTTATTAGCGGTTTGTGGTCCGTATATACCACAAATTCTCTGCCAAACAAATAACACTTGAAATTCTTGATGGCTCAATATATAGCCAGCATCTCCTTTTAGTGCTATAGTTTCGTTCCGCATTATTTAACACCCTACTGGTGTATGCAATCGGACAATCTTTTCCTGCCCCTAGGGCGGTATTACAGGCGTCTGTCGTCAACACGAATGGACTTTGAAAATCAGGATATTTTAGCAGAGGTGGTTTTATTAATAATTCTCGAATCTGTTCGAAAGCTTTCTGACATTCTGAATTCCAATCGAATTTTTAATTTTTTGTGGCTATTTTATATAGCGGTTCACCAACCTTCGCCAGATTAGGCATGCTGGACCTGTAATAATTTACCAATTCTAGAAATGATTGCAATTGTTTTGTATTTTTTTGGAATTGGAAATTCCTTTACACAATGTGTCTTCTGGATCCGGTAATACTCCATTCTCAGTGCATTTATGTCCCAAGTAAATGATTTCTCTTCTCAGAAATTTGCATTTCTCCGGTTGTAACTTGAGATTGTTTTCCCTAAGGCGTTCTAAAACCAATCGAAGTTTGTTATTATGATCGTCTAAATTTCGGCCATATATCACAATATCATCCAGATATACAAAGCACTTGAGTCCTTGTAAACCGGATAATACATAGTTCATCAAACGCTGAAAAGTTGCGGGACCTCCTGTTAAACCGAATGGCATTCTCTTGAATTCATAATGTCTATAGGTTGTACTAAATGCTGTTTTTTCTCGATCTGTGTTGTCTACTTTAACCTGATGGTAACCACTAGCAAGATCTAGCGTTGAAAAATATCTCGAATTTCCCAATTGTTCAAGGATTTCTTCTATTCTTGGAAGTGGGAATGAATCCTAGACTGTGACAGCATTTAGTTTCCTATAATCAATTACGACAAGAAACCGTTTCTTTCCATCCGACCTGGTTTCTTTGGAACCACCAAAAGATGAGCATTCAATGCACTTTGAATCGGTTGAATAATGTCGTTTTTCAGGATTTGGTCAACCTTTCATGTATTTCTTTACGATGGCTTTCCGGTAGACGATAATTTCGTTGAGCTATTGCGGGAGTACCTGTGTTTGTATGTATTTTATGTCTAATTGATGTAGTGCATGATAAAATATCACCGGGTAAGTGAAAAATATCATTAAAATCGCGACATATTTGTTCAATGGACTTCTTTTCCTCTTCATTCCAATTTCCATCAATTTCTAAATTTTCTCTTATTAATCTTAATCTTCCCTGTAGCTCTTCCAGATAGCTTTCATCATTATTATCTTCTACAAATAACCGATGTACATCAGCCCAAATTTCTTCATAATTACCTACGTTATTCGTTTTCTTAAATTTATTCTTTTTTACTTCCTTGTCTATTGATCGAGTTTCTTCTGATTCTATTAATTTAAATATTAAATATTTCTCTATTGGAACTAACTCCAGCTCTGGTTCTCTTATAACTACCTCTTCTGTAGTAACATTAACTATGCGCTCACATTTACCTTACCATTATGTGCTTTTACTAAGCAATTTCCTAAAAATATACCAGGACCTAATTCCTGCCCTATACAAACAAATTCGCCTATTTCCTTCGTACCTACGCTAATAAATTGTTCCATTCTCCCTTTGAGAGTATGGGTGTCCTCTTTTGTCATCGTATCTAAATTCTTTTCCATGCTTAAATTTGAGTTCTCAATTTCCTTCTTATTAACTTTCATATTTTCATTAAGTTCTGTCAAAGACGCTCTAATATTAAGATGGACAGTAATATATTTTTACATTATTTTTCATTAAAAACTGGGGAGGTGCTTTACACAAAAAACAGCTTTGCAATAAATATGGTTTGAGAAGAATAATTATTATATATATGGTTTTGATATTAGATATTTCAATGTGCTTTTTAACACAAAATATTTTTTATTTTCGGTAAATTTTTTTCGTTATATATTTTTAGAAAGGGATAAAAAACATCTTAAGAAAGAGGAAAGAAATATAAAATATATTTTATAATATTGAACCATATAATATGCGTCTTTAACCTATATTGTTTCTTCTTGCATTTTTTGTTTTGCTTTGTTTTTTTTTTTTGTGTTTGTTTTTCACAAGAAATTTTCAAGGCCAACTTTTTCAATTTATTTTTATAAAATTTAATTTTCATATTTTAGAATTTTAAGTTATTATGGAATCAATTAAGAGTGTTTTGTGACGGACTTTGAAGTAAAAAAAATTGACTTCAATTTGATTTGTTGAGGTCGGCACTCTATATGACTACATAGGACCCTGAAATTGTATGGGATTACTTAGGTGAAGAGGGTAAGGTGTAAGCTGTAAGGTCTCGTTTGTAGTATCAAATTAAAACCCTTATTGGGCAGAGTATGAAATGAATCTGCAAAAATCATTAATTTTGGTAATATAAAACAAATATTTCTGATATTTAATATGAAAAACTGAAAATGCCATCACTATTTATGTATGTAAATATTTAATATTATGTAAAATATTACTAACTAACTACGAGTTATCTGGTACCCCTAATTTATATAAATTTGTATAAAGTTATAGAATTTGAATGTATGTATTGCAAAAATTTATTTGTGTATAGCGCGAAATAGTTTTCTATATTTATTTCATATTTCATTCAAGCTGCTAATTAGGGGTACCAGATAACTCGTAGTTAGTTAGTAATATTTTACATAATATTAAATATTTACATACATAAATTTTATTTTCGGTAAATTTTTTTCGTTATATATTTTTAGAAAGGGACGCATATTATATGGTTCAATATTATAAAATATATTTTATATTTCTTTCCTCTTTCTCAAGATGTTTTTTATCCCTTTCTAAAAATATATAACGAAAAAAATTTACCGAAAATAAAAAATATTTTGTGTTAAAAAGCACATTGAAATATCTAATATCAAAACCATATATATAATAATTATTCTTCTCAAACCATATTTATTGCAAAGCTGTTTTTTGTGTAAAGCACCTCCCCAGTTTTTAATGAAAAATAATGTAAAAATATATTACTGGCCATCTTATTCATTATATAATTTTTGGTTCTGTTATACAATTTGTTTCGCTAATCTCTTCCTTATCGCATGTGTTGTTTATCGCCTCTGTTAGGTTTTCGCTATAAGTACTATTTCCTGAATTAATTCCAATAATACAGTTCGAATACTGATTTTGGTTATCTGCTTCAATGTTATTTATTTATTTACCAAACAAGGTACAGTAATTACTTACATATAAGTTACATTTTTTTATTTTATAGTTAGCATAAGATCTATATTTAAATTACAAAATGAAAAATTTACAATAAAATTGATTAAAATTAAAATTAAAAAGAAAATATACATTATTCTTAAATTACAATTATGATTATTTTTAAAGTATATTTTATCTATATTTATAATTATAAGTATGTTTGAGATATTTTTTAGTCCATATACACATAGAAGAAGTTAAGTTTCTAATATAGAGAGGTTGGTTAATAGTTGTGACTTTAAAGCGTATTTAGAGTTTGAGGTGTTAGAGTGTGTAGTGAATTTATTGTAGATTGTACAACATCTGTTAATTGGTTCATTTTTTCCATAGTCTGTACGATGGAAGTATTCAACTAGAGGCTTAGAGACTCTTGTTTGTCTTAAATCGGTATTGGTTTTTATTTTATCAGATATGTAGGAAACTTCAATATTTTTTGTTTAATACATCATAGGTAAAGCATGATGTTAACAGGATTCTACTTGACGATAACGGTAATAAATTATTTAACGCGAGTCTGGTAGAATAAGATGGTAAATTGTCATAGTCATTAGGATCATGTAGGTCTCTTAAAGTAAGTAGCAGAATTTTTTTTGAATTGATTCAATTCTATTACTATTAATTTGATATATTGGATCCCAAATTTAACAGGCATATTCCAAAATAGGCCATACGAGAGAGGAGTACAAAGTTTTAGTCACCCATATGTTTTTAAACTCCTTCGCTCTCCTTTTAATAAAGCCAAGTAGTTTATTAGCTTTTGCAATAATTTTATCATAATGATAATTGAAAGAGAGCTTGCTGTAAAGAATAATGCCAAGATCTAGTATTTGCTCAACACGGTCAAGAATAATACCATTTAAGCTATAGTTAAATTTGCTGGTACATCTTTTGCGTGAGAAAGTAATTACATGACACTTAGATATATTTAGATATAATCTATTTTGTATGTACCAGTCATTAAGAGCATCTAATTTTGATTGTAAAAATCGTGCATCAGAGGGTGAATCAACAACATAATAAATTTTCAAATCATCAGCATATAATAGATGAGGTATGTCATGTAATATTTCAGAGAGGTCAGAGATGAAGATGTTAAATAATAGAGGACCTAAGTGACTACCTTGGGGTACACCAGACGTTACAGATATTTGTTTTCATCACTATCAGAACAGATAATTTCGTCATAAATAGATATACGATTTGCTTTATTCGGTGAATCTTGATATATTGGAGAAGGTGACTGATTAATATTATTAGAAGAGCTCAAGCATTTTATCTCTTCAATGGAAGCATTCATAATTAATTTCATTGATTTGAGTTCATCCATTAAATAGGATATATTAATGTAATATCATCCTTTTGAGAAGTACTTATTAGCTTATTCAGTTGATTAAAGACTTTGTTAAAATTTTCTAAGTTCTTTGATAAGTTATTATCGAATGACGATTGACAAGTTTGTATATTACTATCAGCTGCAATTTTTAACTTTTTTATAGATTTAAAACAACCCTACAAGTATTACCTGCTTCAGAAATTAGTTTAGACGTTGTACTAGCTTCTATCCTAGTCTTAATGGGAATACAAAATTCCTGCCTATTTTCTTTTGTGCGTGGGAAATGAAGAGTTTTATGAGGCCCGTTTATATTGCAGTTTTTTGCTAAAAAATCATTACCTAGTATGCCGTACATAGCTAATATGCAACTTTGGTCCACAATTTGAAAATCACATTCCAACTTACTTGGAGTCAGAAATTCACCTTTACAATTACCCAGGGTGGTACTTTGGTCATGTAAAGTCTTTAGAGTTAATTTTAGTTCAGGATAAATTTTTGCTGCTTCAGCAACGCTACCTTTATTTAATAAGCTCACCTGTGCACCTGTATACACCAATAAGGTCACCTCCTTCTTCTTGCTTATATCGAGAGGTAACGTTACTAATGACTCCGGTCCGATATTTTGGGAGATCGGCCCACCCCTGGATGTTTGATTTAGGAACGTTATGAGGGGCTTTGACCCATTCTTTCCTTGTTTCCCGATTCCAATATTTGTTTCGATTGATATCGTTGGCGAGATGGGCAATTTACTTCCAAATGTCCCTGCCGTTCACTTCACACCACTCGCAGATGTCCCTCGTAGCGCCTACAATTACATTTGCCCTTGCAGATGGTATCCTTCGAAGATTGCAACTCGCCGAATAATAACCTTCATTGCCACAGAGATTGCATTTTCCAGGCAATTTGTTTCCACCTACATTAAATCTACATTCCCTAATAATATGCCCAGGCTTTCCACATCTATAGCAAGTAATGGCTCCATTAATTCTTGGTCGACTAGGAGGAGGATTTCGATTGTTATTAGTAGCATTATTATTAGGATAAGGAACTCGGGGAGTGTTAGTATTATTATTATTTCTTCGGGGATTGTTAGTATTATTATTATGGTAATAGTTCCTAGGTTGGTTAGTGGTATTATTAGGATAGGAATTGGTCAGTATAGGATTTTGGCTAGGTGGGAAATTATTTGGGAAAGGAGGGTTCAAAAATGATTCCTACTTTGCTCATTTTTTATTTGCAATCGCTGAAAATTTGTTAAAAAGTTACTAAACATTTGGTCCAAGGCAAAAGCAAGTCCAGTTGATCAGCAAAATTTCTAACTGTTTGCAGCAATTCCAACCCTCTAAAACTTTTACCTAAAACATGCTGTTTTATGGACTCTGACCCGAGCCCTCTAATAAATACCCTATGAGCGGTTTCTTCTGCATCCTGGAGCATCGATCCTGGCTCTACAACATATTTTTTCTGAATTTCTACTTTCAGACATAAATATTTACGAAGAATTCTATCCCCAAACGTATTGACTGATTCATCAATCGTCGGAAAACATGACAAATTCGGATTTTAATTGTGCTACGCTCTTACGTGAATAAAATTTATTTCTAAGATTTCCTGAAATTGATCAAACCTACTTATTGTTCTATCCTGGAATAGGTTAGCCACCCTTCCCCGCAGCTTACCCCGAACGCGCTTTCGCAAAACTGAAGGTCTATCAGCTTCGTCCGTTTTGTAGTACGCCTCGTGTGCTAGATCTATGAAATTTTGCAGTTCTAGAACTGCCCAATCTCCTTCAATCGTATAATAGGGAACCCGCGCAAATTAAAGTATGTAAGATGCGCTTAGAGACATAAATGTTAAAAAAGTTTTTCGGTGACAAAAATGTCGTCCAAAAAAAGAGGGAGAAATAAAACCCCAATTAAAAATAATAATAATAATATAATAAATCAAAACAAATTTGAAATATTAACTGATAAGACAGTGAAATAGATATTGAACATAAAAAAATTAAGTTTACGATTCCGCCAATAATAATAAAAAAATGACAATACTAGTGCCTTAATAAAATCATTTACTCAAAATATAACATTTAAAGAAAATGTCAATTTTAAATTGTTAAAATTAAATAAAATAAAGGTGATTATAAACAACATAGAACTTAAAAACACGCTTTTAAATTATCTAAAAGCTAAAAATAAAAATAACGTTACTCTTCCATATTATACCTTTCAAACAATGACGAAAAATTTGTTAACTATGTTCTCAAATATTTTTATTATGAAAGCCCAGATGAAACTCTAAAATTATTAAAAAATACAAAAGTCCCATGTATAAAAGTAAAAATGCTTAACAATAACAAAACTTATCCGTTATACCTGGTCTCTTTTAAACCAGGAGAAATTTCCTTAAACGATTTGAATTTTAATTTTGATCAAATTAATGGAGTATGCATAAAGTGGGAAAAATTTAAAAGTTTGAAAAAGAAAGCTACGCAATGTTTTAATTGCAGAGAATATGGTCATGGTGCTTCGAATTGTGGCAAAAAATTCAAATGTGTCAACTGCTCAGAGAGTCATTTACCAGAGAGTTGTTTGCTAAATTTAAATGACGAAAATATTAAACTAAAATGTGCAAACTGTAATGGCGATCATGCAGCTAATTCAAAAGAATGTGAATTTTACAAAATTTATATCAACAAAATAAATAGAAACTCATCAACAGAAAATGAAATTATAATTAGAAAACCAAAAAGTTTTACAAGTACAGCTTGTAAAACTGTCAAACACATCACCACCATCATTAAATTTAACATGTTCATATAAAACTCTATCAACTTTCCCACCTACAAATTCAATTAATTTCAACTATAATAATGAGAAAACCAACAACAACAATGCGCAAGATAATCTCATCTCAGCAATGAATGAATTTCGCTCTATTCCCGGCATCAACGAAACAATGAAATTGTACAGAGAATTAATTAACAAACTAAAAAACACCGAATGTCAGAAAACTCGGCTGTCTATCTTATTGGAGTACACTCTACCATGATAATACAAACAGCTAATAACATAATCAATGTCATCTATTGGAACTGTAAGTCAATAAAAAATAAGTTAAACGAATTAAGTAATTGTATCAATAATTATGATGCAAAAATTTTATTATTATCAGAAACTTGGTTGCATCCAAGAGTTAAATTAAGTTTTCCAAATTATTTTATATATAGATCAGATCGTATTGACAAAGAAGGAGGTGGAGTCGCTATAATGGTACACAATTCAATTAGTCATCACGAAATTTCAAAAATAAACACTACCGGTGTTGAAAATATATTAATTAAAATTAGCTTTAGTGACAATAGTAATTTAATTTTAAGAGCCATTTATGCCGAACCAACCATAGCAACACCAATATTTAAAAGTGATATGCAGCGAATTCTTTCTATTCAGCAGCCATTTATAATTGCTGGTGATTATAACTGCAAGCATAAAGCTTGGAACAATGTCAATAATAAGGTAAACACCTTTTAAATATCTCGAATAAAAACTCTTGCAAAATAAATGCACCACAATCACCAACACTTTTCCCTTCCAAAGGAAATCCCTCGATTGTAGACCTAGCAATCTCTAAAAATTTCGTTAAATTTACAAATCCTCGCACTATAAATAAACTTTCATCAGACCATTTACCTGTATTTTTTAAATTAAATGAGTCTGTACAAACAAATGTAAGAAACTGTACCTTGAACTTCAAAAATGCTAATTGGAAGAAATTCTCAAGTGATTTAAACAATAGTATAGCGCTAAATTCGATTCCAATTACCACAACTACCGAAATAGATACCTCAAAAATCTAAATAATAATATAAAAAAAGCAATTGATTTAAACATTCCTGTAAAGATATTTTCAAAATTTAAACACCCTTTTTCTAGCGAAATTTTTAATCTCTCAAAATTTCGAATACTCTGCGTCAACGTTATCAACGTAACAAAGATAAAGGTCTCAAACCACTTATTAATTTCCTAAATCGAAAAATTCACGCAGAAAGCATAAACATTAACAACAAAAATTGGTAAAACAAATTGCAATCCTTAACTTCTTCTTCTTCTTAAAGTTCCTCTCCGTTACGGAGGTTGGACAACATCTTATGCACCTCACTTCTTATCACTACCTTTCTCAGTACATATTACAATTCTGGACATATTGAACCAATCTTCTTAATTCTTCAACCACGATATATTACTTCTACCTCTGCTTCTTCTGCCATTTATCTTACCCTGAAGGGTTAATTGTAGAATTCTATATTTTTGGTTCCGTAGTATATGTCCCAGATAGCTAACTTTTCTAGATTTGATACTGATCATCAATTGTCTCGTAGAGTTCATACGTCTCAATACTTCTTCATTGGTGACTCTGTCAATCCAACTAATCTTCAATATTTTTCTATAACACCACATTTCGAATGCTTCGATTTTTTTGAATAAATGTTTAGTTAATGACCAAGCTTCAACTCCATATAACAGTATTGGCCAAATATAGGATTTCAAGATCTTCACTTTTAGCTCCAAATTTACTTCGTTTTTACATAGAATATTTTTCATTTTCTTAAATGTTGCTCTAGCTTGTTCTAATCTTGAAATTATTTCCTTACTATTATTTCCATTTGAAGTTATAATAGTTCCTAAGTATTTCATGCTATCAACTTTATCTATTTGTATTCCATCTATATTTAAATTGTTATTATTGCCGTTTTGAATGTTTTTACGTATTATCATATATTTAGTTTTCTGTATATTTATTTTTAAACCGTATCTTTGGCAACCTTTATTTAATTCATTTAATAACAACTGTAAGCTGGATTCATCTCCAGCCAATAGCACCGCATCATCAGCAAATCTTATGTTATTTATAGTTTCTCCGTTTATTTTTATACCAATTTCTTCTCCCAACAATTCTTCAAGTACTTCATTTAGTATTTCTTCTGCATACATATTAAAAAGACCAGGTGATAAGATGCACCCTTGTCTAACGCCTCTCTCAATGCTCATGTATTCAGTTTCACCATCATCTGTTTTGACTTTGGCATATTGATTATAATATAACTGTTCAATTATCCTAATATCTTTACTATCGAAGTTTTTTCTTCTCATTATTTCAAACAGTTTATTATGTTGCATTTTGTCAAAATCAATAAAGCATGCATTTATATTGACGTTCATCTCTCTGCATCTTTGCATCATCGTATTGAGCATGAATAGAGCGTCTCTCGTACCCAAACCGCATCTAAAACCAAATTGAGTTTCACTTATCTGTTCATCTAATTTTTTATGTATTCTGTTGTGA
Organism: Rhamphomyia laevipes; assembly: GCA_963920725.1. NCBI lineage: Eukaryota > Metazoa > Arthropoda > Insecta > Diptera > Empididae > Rhamphomyia > Rhamphomyia laevipes. The sequence continues at coordinate 83,309,792 of OY987255.1, forward strand.
ATGATTTTCAGGAATATTTTTAGTGAATGATTCATCAAGCTAATTGTTCTATAATCTTTGCATTCTGTAGAGTTCATTTTCTTTGGAATTGTTATGAATGTTGAAGTGAGCCATTGTTGTGGAATAATTCCCGTGCTGTATATCTTGTTGAATATGTTTCTTAATATTTTTATTCCCTTTTCATCTAATAATTTTAAAATTTCATTAGGTATACAGTCAGGTCCCATACTTAGACGATTTTTAGATTTTTGTATTACAATTTCAACTTCTTGTAATATACTTGGCCCGCTTTCATCATATTCCATATTCACAATACTTCTATTATCTTTAAATAATTCTTTAATGTATTCACTCCATTGATCTAGTCTTTTTCCTGGATCCAATATTAAGTTGCCATCTGAATCTTTCAACATTCCATGTTTTTTCTTTTTGTTGGTATTCGTTCTTTGTTTGATCATTTTGTGAATTTTAAAATGGTCATGTTTATTGTTTAATATTTCCATTTCTTTACATTGGGCTTCCCAGAAAATCTGTTTTGCCTCTTTTCTTTTTCTTTTGATGATTTTATTATATTCCTTATATCTAAGAGAATCATGCTTTAGATTTCTTCTTTTATTTTACTTGTTCCATCGTATTCTTAAACAATTTCCATTTATTTTCTACATCTTCTTCGTTCACAATTTGATCTTTTTGCAGAGACAACTTATTACTGGTGACAATCGTTAATTCATTTTTCATCATAGGATTTTCTAAAAGACTAATTTTAATATTATTTTTAACAGATTTTTTACTTACTATTTTCAGCTTTATTTTTAGTTTCATTATCAGAAGGTTATGATCTGACTGAATATCAGTGCTAGGGTACGTCTTCGCTGACTTTACAGCATTTTTGAATCTTGCATTTATTAATATGAAATCAATCTGATTTCTTATTTTAGGACCTGTATCACTTCTAGGAGCTTCCCATGTATAGAGCCTACGATCCGGCATTTCGAACCATGTATTTGCGACACCAAAGTCGTTATCTATACAAAATTCAACTAATCTTGTTCCCCTATCGTTCCTTCTTCCAAGTCCATGCTTACCAACTGTATTGCCAACTTGGCCTTTGCCAATTTTGGAATTGAAATCACCCATTATTATTGTTGTGTCTTCAGCTTTGATTGATTTTAATAATTCTTCAATTTCTCCATAAAAACTTTCCATTTCTGAGTCATCACTATCTGTTGTAGGTGCATACACTTGGATTATATTGATGAATCTTGATTCATCAACTGTATTAAAATTATTCTATCAGATTTCGTGACAATGGAAGTAATAGCAGATTTCAATTCTTTAGATATCAGGAATCCGACTCCTCTTCTATGATGTTGATTCTCTTTTGCACCCGAATATATAAACACATTTCTTTCTGTGCATATTCACTTATACCTAATATATCTATTTTTAATCTTTCTTTTTCTATTTCTAGATTTTTAAGTTTTCCAGGTTGCATCATACTACGAACATTCCATGTCGCTATTTTAAACATATTATTAGTATTTGCTGATTGTTGTTGTTGTTGTTGTTGTTGTAGCAACTTCAGGTCTGTAAATGGAGACAAAACAAACTTTTACATGCAGACGATACTTTACATATACATATTTTCACTACTTATCTACTTAAATGAGTGCTAACTACAGTTATATGATAATGAAACAATTTAATTTAATTTAAAATAATTTAATATAATTTAAAAGTAAATGCAAAATATAGCTTAGCAAGCGTTTCAGTCTAGGTGGTGTTAGACTGATCGAGCGGAACTGATAAACCTAAAAATTGAGCCGCTAGGACTGGTCTCACCCAGAGGTCTGCAACGACCAGGTCTGTGGGATTGGAAGGACAGTTGAAAAGGTGGTTTGTGTCATGCGGGCCTTGGTGACAATCAGGGCATTGATCTAAGGTGTTAGGGATCACGCGCGCTTGATAATGTTGTAGTGTGCGGCACCATCCTGATCTTAACTGTGCTAGGGAGGTTCTCGTTTCCCTAGGCAGAGTTTTTTCACTCTGATGGATAGGAGGTGGCCGTGCACCAAGGACCCTGTTGACGTTGTTTGTCAGCACGGCTGCAGAGACGGCTTCTTGATGAAGCGACCCGAGAGCTGCGCGAGCAGTTGTGGTACTCCATGTTGTTGGTAGAGCTGGACTTATATCGTTTGAAAACGATCTCAAGTCACGTCGAATGCAGCGTGCTGGCAAATCACCTGTGATGGTGTTGTGGATAGGATGGGAGGGATTATGGATAGACAGCAGGAACTGTTTTGTAAGTAGTTCGTTATGCTGTCTGACGGAAAGTATGGAGGTTTCATCATGGAGATGATCAGGATGGGAGATGGAATGGCACCCTGTTGCAGTGCGTAAGGCGGTATTTTGTCTAGATTGAATATTTCGCCATTGGGTGTCACTTAGAAATGACGTCCAGATGGGTGCAGCATAATTGATGATGGAACGGCCTATGGCTTTATAGGTAGTGACAAGGATTTCCTTGTCTTTTCCCCAGTTAGTTCCGGCGAGGGCTTTTAGAACCTTGTTTCGACTGTTCACTTTATCGCAGATGGTTTTAGCGTGCTTGGAAAAGGTAAGTAGGTTGTCGAAAGTGACACCTAGAATTTTAGGGTATTTAACGGTGGGGATGGTCTCACCGTTAATATGGATGTCGAGGACATCATTAACTTCCTTTGTCCAAGAAGTGAACAGTGTGGCTGATGATTTATTGGACGCAAGAACAAGGTTCCTTGCTCTTAGGAATTGTGCTATCTCAGCCAGGTAACTATTAAGACGTTCTGAAATATCATCAACATGTGCACCCGACGCAGCAACTGTGCAATCGTCAGCGTAGGTGATCAGCTTAACGCCAGGTGGAGGAGATGGGAGCAGGGAAATGTATAGATTAAAAAGGATAGGGGATAGGACACCTCCTTGGGGAACACCCATCTTTATCTTGCGGTGTTTGGAGTGTGAATTTCTGAACTCAACAAACGCGCTTCTACCATGGATGTATGCTGATAGGAACCTTTTTAGGGCATCAGGTAAAGTGGAGTTCAAGATGTCATTGAGGAGGGTGGAGAGAGTAACCGTATCAAAGGCTTTGGATAAGTCTAATGCCACTACGACTGTACGCCAGTGTGGACGGCGATGGTTCAGTCCATCGGCGATTTGAGTGGTGAGTTCTGTCAATGCAGTTGTGGTACTACGCTGCTTCCTAAAGCCATGTTGGTGTGTGGCCAGATTCAGATGTTGTTGAAGCTGGGGAAGCAGGAGTGACTCAAGCGTTTTAGCTACCGGTGAGAGTAGCGAGATTGGCCTGTAGGACATTCCCTCGTTCTGAGATTTGCCAGGTTTAAGAACAGGAATGATCCTGGCAACTTTCCAAACACCAGGAACGGAAATGTCCGAAAGTGCAAGGTTGAAAATTTTCGCCAAATATTCAAGGCTGGTGGTATGAAGGTTTTTCAACATAACCATTGAGATGCCATCAGGACCTAGCGCCTTAGATGGTTTGGCGCTTCTGATGGCATCTTGCACTTCCAATGCATTGAACGAAGAACTCTGACTTCTGCTTAGTGATTTTAATTTGCGCAGTACAGGACGGATGGTTTTGTCCTGTGTTGACGGATGCTCGATAAATTGACGAGCGAAAAGAGATGCACACTTTTTGTTATCGCTGATTTGTTGACTTTGAAAAGAGATAGCTGGAAGGCCTTGTGGTTGGTGTTTACCAGCAAGACCTTTTATGGTGGACCAGAGTTTTTTAGAACCAAGCGTGCAGTTTTCTAGGTGACTCAGCCATATGGACTTCCGATGTTCGGCCACAATTTTGTGGATGTCCTGGGTTAGCTGAGTTATGCGGGCATCACTTGGATCTGTAACTCTAAGGTTATCGCGCTGTTCTGCTAGCCTGGCGGCTGAAGGTGGAAAGAACGGGATAACCTTTTTAATTCTGCCAGCTGGAATGAATCTCTTTACGGCACGGGTGACAATGTCACGAAAAGCTTTCTCACCAGACACAGCATTCAGTGGGTCCGGTAGCCTGGACAGTTCATCATCAACAAAGTTCGCAAACCTAGGCCAATCAGCCTTGTTGTGGTTCAGGTAGGTTCGCTGTTCGGACGAAATGAAGCTGTCAGGCTCCTCCACTGTGATCACGATGGGGATGTGATCAGAGCTGAGGGCTGGTTCAGCACTCCAGGTCACTTTACTTAGTAATGAATTACTAATAAAAGTGATGTCTGGCGAGCTAGAACTTTGGTTCGTTATTCTGGTGGGAAAGTCTTCATTAATTGTCACAAAGTCCGTCTGTTCAAGCTGGTCAACGAAATTATTACCCCTGCTATCATTCGAGAGCGCTGAGTACCAGAGGGAGTGATGAGCATTGAAATCGCCCATCACAATGGTGTTATCCCCCTGGAGAAGATGCTCAATCGAAGGCTGGTAATTGCTACCAATGCTGTTTACAGGTGGTATGTAAACATTGGTAAGCAGCAACTCTGCGTCACCTGTTTTAATCACTAAGCTCATAGCCTCGAGGTGGGGATCGGTTGATTGTGTGCTGTTGGCCGAGACCAGCCTATAATTGACATCCTGATGGACGATGAAGGCTAGTCCCCCACCCCTATCGGATCTATCGGATCGAATGATACGGTACCCGTTGAAGGATGTTAAGGAATGTGAGGTGGGAATTTTGGTTTCTTGGATGGCAGCAATAGTGATATTGTTACGATCCATGAAGTGCGTAGTTTCTACCAATTTGTTACGTAGGCCATTACAGTTCCATTGAAGGATTTTGAAGGGGTTCACAGTAATGGGCGATGGTAGAACTTGCTGATTGGATGTGGGATTGGGAATAGGTGAGGGTGTGGGGGAAGGACTGGAGGTGGGTCTAAGAAGGGGGCTAGGGCTGGGAGTGGTGATGGTTGTGAGGGTAGGGTTGGAGTTGGAGTTTGGATTAGGGTTGGGGGAAAGGATGTTTATAGGATTAGCGGGAGAAGGAGTGGGATTGGTGGATTGAGCACAACAACTTCCCGTGAAGAGAGCAGTGTACTCATTGGTGCTGTGTAGCCCGGAGCAGTTTGTTAGATGGCACCAGTTTTTGCAGCTGTTACAGCGGACTGAAGCTACACTTTTACGTATTGGTTTGTTGCAAACAGAGCAAAGCCAGATCCTAGGACCTGGGTTCCTCTCGATACCGGCTATATTAAGTAGAGTAAGGATCAGACTCGCCGGTAGAACCTGATCCCAAGCAGAAAAACATGCAAAAGCAAAGCAAGTATACAAGCAAAAGCGTAATGTTCCATGTACATACCTGTTGTTGGATTGACGTTCCTTGGCCTGGTTTCCACTGTGAGATGGGTGCCAGGGTCCCTCCGGTGCGTAGAACCGAACGTCGTGGGAGAGTTTGCTGATTGTTGTTTTTGTTGTTGTTGTACTTGACTTTTTGCATAATTTGTTGTTTTACTAGGGAATACGTTAATGGAGTGGTTTCCCGTTGCCTTAACTAATAATTCGTTATATAGATTTGCTTCTTCATTTAAGAAAAACCGATTAATTATCCCACCATTAAAAGACATCAACGATAAAATCATTTATGAGAATACTAAAAAATGTAAACTTTTATCACAACACTTTCAAAATTCCCATAAAATATCTAACTACATTTCCGATACTCAAACAGAAGACGAAGTATCTGAATCAAATAATATAGTAAATTCTATAAATCCTACCACCTTCACTTTTTTAAATACAAAGAAATTTGTGATGTAATAAAGTCAATTAAATCAAAAAAGGCTTCTGGAAATGACAACATTCCCAATAAGGTAATCAAAGCATTACCCAAAAAGCAATCCTACACCTGCTAAAAATTTTTTAACGAATGTATTAAACTTTCTTATCAGTTTGGAAAATAGGTAAAGTTATTGCTATACCAAAACCCAACAAAGATACTTCACTACCTTCGAGTTATTATAGACCTATAACTCTGTTGTGTAGTTTTTCCAAAATTTTTGAAAAATTGTTATTAACTAGAATACTTAAATTTGAAAAAGATAATAATATTATTATTGAACAGCAATTTGGATTCAGATCTAACCACTCCACTGCACATCAAATTCTTAGGTTATGTGAAAAAATAACAATAAATTTTAACAAAAATAACACTTCAGGAATTTTATTACTTGATATCGAAAAAGCTTTTGATAGCGTTTGGCACGATGGCCTAGTGCACAAACTTCTCAAATTAAATTTTCCTATATATATAATTAAACTTATAAAATCATTTCTTTCAAATCGAAAATCTTTCGTACAAAATTTTTCCGAAAAATCAAGACCATACTCAATAGCAGCTGGTGTTCCGCAAGGTTCAGTTCTATCTCCACATTTATTTAATTTCTATCTAAACGATATTCCACATCCAGAAAATTGCACTTTAGCAATTTACGTAGATGACACAGCTTTATTATATTCAGCACACAATCATAATAGCACAAAAATTAAAGAAAATTTAGAAAATGGTTTAACATTATTAAAAAATTTCTTCTTCAAGTGGAAAATCAAGTTAAATGAATCCAAAACGGAAGCAATGCTATTTACTCATTCGCCAATTGCTAGAAATACATGCAACGCAAACACAATAAAAATAGACAACAAAGACATTCCATGGCAAAGTAAAATTAAATATTTAGGAATATTTTTTGACACCAAACTAAAATTCGCGATCAATACAAATGAAATTATAAAAAAAAAACAAATAAAATTATTAAAATTTTATACCCACTACTAAAAAAACATAATTCTATGTCAATTAAAAATAAACTAAAAATATATAAATCATATTTAAGACTAATTCTTACTTCCGCTTGTCCAACATGGGCAAACTGTTCTAAATGTCATATAAATAAATTACAAATAATTCAAAATAAAGTATTAAGAATGTCACTAAATCTCCCATACATCACACCAATCAAAATACTGCACAAAAAAGCTAATATTCCATATCTCTTTGAATTCATATCAAAATTAACAAATAACAACATCATTTTACGAAAAATTAAAAGTACCAAAAAACAAAATAATAAATAACATAGGCATAAAGATTTACAAACCACAGAATTTTAGAATAAAACATAAATTACCAAAACCACCTTTTGTAAACATAATCTAAAAAATTCAATAAAATACATTATCAAAATCATATCGTCGGCTGAGAATTTGTTTGCCGTAAACGGAATTTTTAAGTTTTACGGAAATCGTATTTTAATGTTTGAACCTATATATTGAAAAAACTGGCCGATAGGATTTTCTCGTTTTTTTATACAAATTAGTATTATTAATTCTAATTATTTTTGAAATGTTTCTAAGTCTAAGTTCTAGTTTTGATATAGGGAAGATGTTCTTACTGCTGGATGTGGTTTCAAAATTCAAAAAGAATAAATTAATAAAACAATATGATATATTTTAGAAATAATTTATTGTTAATTATATTTAGTATCAAAAATATATTACTATTAAAACAAAAAAATAACAAATTTCATTATACTTTCTTAAAAATAGTTGACACAAAATAACAGCCATAGGAATTCATTAAGGCACTTAATTTTTAATATAATAGATAATAATTAAACTAAAAAATAACTGAACAGAAAATAATTACAGCCGAATAATTTCGTTAAGGCTTAATACAATGTAATACTTTTTTATATTGTCAATAAAGCCTCAAAATATGCTTTATCTTCAACAGGCAAAAACTTAAGAAGACTTTTAATATCAGCTACTAAATTAACTGAAGTGGATGCTTCTGGTTCTGAAGGACAGTAATTTGGATATTTATCTGCGTCATCACCTATTTAATACCATTAAGTTAAATATTTGGCTTTTTAAAAGTTAATAAAAAATATACTCGAAAAATCTGCCGATGAATCCAACGAAACATTCATATTCGTATACGGAGATAATATTTCATCTTGTAACCTATAAAGCGTAAATATTAATTATGTTTATTTTAAATTTCATGATTTACTTACATAAGCAATGATGGCGACAAACTCGGTGGTGGAGACTCCATAACACGTCTGCTTCACTTAAGAATTTCCGAACAACTGTTGCGAAAAAATACTTGTTGTCTTATTTATAGTCTTGTCACATGCATAATAACTGTATATGTTCCTACTGCAAACTAATTTTTAAATAATTTTAAAATATTTTGCAGTATATCCATACAAATTTTTAACACACTTCAATAATTATAAGCACGTACGGCAAACAAATTTTAAGTACAGTTTTAGTCATATGTACTGTATAGCCATTCCCTACCTACATACCGCAAACAAATTCTGACACTAACAAATGCTAATTTTATTCCCACAAATTGCCGTACATGCCATGAATTGGTGTATACTGCAAAATAATTCTAACAGTAGCTCCAAACCATGGTTTATACGATAAAAAGCATTCTGAGTATCTCAGCTTGTTTCTGATTAGTGCAATCGAAAAAGCAGGTCTGAAAACACCCAAAAGTATGCTTAGGTTAAAAAAGTTAAAATTGTCGTTTACGGCAAACAAATTCTCAGCCGACGATATGTACATTATAGCATTAAGTCATAACCATAAGTTAGTTTAAGTTAAATTTTAAGATTTAAAATAAAAATATAGCAGTTTTTAAAATACTTTTCTGCTGACTCCACTTCATAAAATACATACATAAAACTTCAGTAACCACTCTGTCAAATTAGTTTAAAACCAATAAAAGGTTAACACTAGAATAAGAAAAAGTGTAATAATAGCTTCTTTTTTGAAATAAATAAAAATATATATATATATAAAAAACTCTCAATTTTTCAAAAATATTCTCTGGGAATACGAAATTTTCTAACAAAAGCTTGTATTATATGTTGGTTTGTTGTTACTGTTGTGATTTTAAATATAGAGGCAGATAATATTTTTTTTGTTGGTATTGGGATATATTACTGTCGATGTTCATAATTTTAAATGAACATTTGAAAAATATAATATGAAAAATTATATGTTTGTTTGTTGTTACTGTGATTTTAAATATAGAGGCAGAGAATATTTTTTTTGTTGGTATTGGGATATATTACTGTCGATGTTCATAATTTTAAATGAACATTTGAAAAATATAAGGAAAATACTGATTAAGATGTTTGTCTACTGTTGTCTACTGTCTACTGATTAAGATGTTTCTTCAAGATTGTGTTATTGATGATATTTTAAAAACGCATTTTTCAAGGCGCACAATGGAAGAAAAAACTATGATTATTAAAAATGGTAGGCCAAAACCTGAAATGAAAGCATTAATTTCAAATTTAAAAATGAATAATTCTTTAGCAGTACGGCGATTTAGTTTATCATATTATGATAAATATGAATGGCTAACAGGATCTAATACTATTAATAAATTATTTTGTTGGCCATGTATTCTTTTATGTTCTGGTAAAGATAATACAGCTTGGTCGAAAACTGGTTTTTCTGATTTGAATCATTTTAGAGCCAGTGTTTCGAAACATGAGAAATGCCAAGCTCATATCAATTGCATGCTTGCATTTAAAACCTTTGGTAAAATACGAGTAGATCTATTAATTGATCAGCAAAATAGTCGAAAAAATAGAAATACTCTTAACTTAAACGCATAATCTATGCTGTGTGCTATTTAGGTACTCAAGAGCTCGCTTTTCGTGTACACGATGAAAGCTCAGTATAGTTTAATCGTGGCAATTATATCGAGCTTTTAGAATATATTGCTAGGTATGATGAGACTCTTTTCGCCCACTTACGTTCCAATTCTGTATTTAAAGGTACCTCTTCTGATATTCAAAATGATATAATTGATTCACCTCGTCAAGTTATTTTAAAAGAAATAAAAATTGAAATAGAAGCTTCCGATTATGTTTCAATTATTTTAGATGAAACCACTGATGTGTCATCACGTTCACAAATGTCTAATGTTATCAGGTTGATAGATAAAAATGGAAATGTACAGGAACGATTTCTATTTTTTACTGACGTTAGCCAACTGCAAAAGCAATTTCATAGCATGTGCATTTATATATGTAAATAGTATATAGTACATCATATATAATTTTTTGCGATACAATAAAATTAAAAATAATTTGGATTTGGTGACTAAGTGTTAAAGGTTTATCTTTTTTAGACCACCACAATCAGAAACAAATTTTTACGTCTAGGTTTTTTATTAAACATACAATATTTTGGTATTGAATTTATATACGCCGGTATGGCAAACCATCATATATTTTTTTGTTTTGAATTTATTAAACTGAACACCCGGTACAAAACCATTAGCTTCGCCACTGGTCTACTTCTAATCTAGTACGTTTGCAGTTAACCCTACTACAATTGACCCTACTACAATTGACTCATTACTGAAACTCTAGATCTAGATAGAAGAAAGTAAGATTATATAATTTTAGTATTCTTATTTGTTAGTTTTTAGTCGCATATTACTATTTATAAAGGAAAGTATTTTTAAAAAATATTTTTTATTTTAACTTTTAGTCAGAAATTTCGAATTTTTATATGCTTTATAAATATATTTACTATAATATGTATAATATATATATATATATATATATATATATATATATATATATATATATATATACATATATATATATATATAAGAATACCTTTGTACATGAAACTGTCCATTATGCCACTAATTTTATGAATTGGTTCGATTCCATGGCCACATTCCTAGATCATTACGTTGCCTTTCCCGTGCTTTATGGTGCCCTGCAAAGCAGTGTCCTTTTGGTATGCGAATTATGTTTTAGAATATTTATAATAACAAAAAATAAATAAATGTAATTTAAACACAAAAATTCTGTAGTTGAAAAATATAATTTTATTTAAACAATTAATTATTTTTACAGGTTTTACACTTTGACAAGAAACAATTTTTATTTTAACAAGAACCGAAAGCTTTTAGAGTTATTTAGGAACTGAACTAATATTATAATTTCTTAGCTTAATATATTTATGAAAATCATCATAAGTCACGTTACGATAAATGTAATCCAATTTATATTTATGTTGTTTTATTAATTTAAAATTGTAATACAATATCCTCGTCCGGCTTAATGCAGTTTTTAGGTATGAGAATTAATTCAATGTAATTTATAATATTGGAGTTTGCATTTTATCGTAATGTGAATTATGAGAAAATATTTAAATTATTTTCGTGGGAAAGTATTAGAATAAGTTTTATTTAATTATGGAATGTTACTGTGGGATATATGACTCCCCCCTCGTTAAGTTGGAAACTCTCCTGAGTTACCATTTTTTCAACAGTTACTTTATTATCTTTAGTTTCCAAATCTTTAAAGTTTTCTAATTTATTTTCTGTTATATTTTCAATTTTACTTTCTTTTATGCTTTCAGTTTCACATTTAACATTAATTTTAGATTTATTTAAAGTATTTTTAACAAAAAAACGTAAGATGAAATAGTCTATTATAGACATTATAATTAAAAATGTAGTAGAAAATGTTATAAGTGAGTGATTTTTAACTTTGTTTTTTAAATTTTCGATTTCATCAATATTTTCAATTTGCTTAATGTGAATATCTTCTATATTAGGTGTCATATTTAAATGTTCTATTTCAAAATAATTAGGTAGTATTGTGTGATTAACAACAATTCTTTCAAAATTTTTAAATACAATATCATCAAAACTTATAGAACAATTATTAAAAGTTACAATACTATTATTTGTTAATTTATATATAATATCATTACAACTATTTGTCAAAGTTATATTTTTAGCATTTTTAATTAGAATCATATGAGGTAATATTTCTACAATTTCATATTTTGGATTATTTCTTTTTGTACAATTCTTAAAACTATTGAACATTAAATTTTTTATACAACCATTTTTTTCTTTTAATTTTTTTATAAGACTTTCTTCAGTATTAGCATAAATTTTATTCTGAAACTTTATTATAGTAGTAGGCTGAATGTTAATTTCTTCAAAATTGTTATTTGGCACTGGTATTATTTTATTTATTTATTTCACCAAAACAAGGTATAATATAATTTTATATAACATAATACAATATAATACGAGTATAATATAATATAAAATAATATATAAAAAAAAAATATAAATACATATCTAATTTACAAAATAATATAAATCTAAAATTATAACATAACATATATGTACATAAGTCAAATAAAATTTTTAAAATTAATTTTACAAATTATTATAATAAAGTTTCTGTACATTTTACTATTATTTTAGGATGGAGCAGAGTTGTTTTTTATATGTTAGTTTAGATAAGGATGGGGAATAAATTGAACTGTTTTTATTGAAAATTATGCAGCATCGGTTTATGGGATTCATTTTTCCATATTCCGTGCGATGCTGATGTTCAAACAGTATTCTAGTTTGTCTTGTTTGTCTGGCAGGTTCATTAAGTCTTATTCTGCTGTTTAAGAATTCAACGTCAATATCACGCTTTAAAATATCAAAAGTAAAACAAGATGTTATAAGAGTTCTTCTCGACGAGAGTGGTAAAAGATTTAATAATTTTAATCTTTCCAAATATGGTGGGAAGCTAACGTAATCATTGGGATTGTGCAAATCCCTTAATGCAAAGATAAGAAACTGCTTCTGTATAGATTCTATTCTGTTGCTATGTACTTGAAATATGGCATTCCAGATTGGACTAGCATATTCAAGAATAGAACGAACGAAGGAACAGTATAAAGTTGTTGCCACCCATACATTCTTAAATTCGCGAGCTCTTCTTTTGATTAACCCTAGTGATTTATTGGCTTTTGAGATAATAGTGTCATAATGAGCATTAAAGTTAAGTTTACTGTCCAGAATAATGCCGAGATCGGTGACCTTTTTTACGCGAGAGAGCTCCGAATTGTTTAATAAATATTTGAAAGTGTAAATATTTTTTTTTCGTGAAAAAGTAATCACATTACATTTTGCAATATTCAGATATAATTTATTCTGAGTGCACCATTTATCAATAGCAATTATTTTAGATTGTAGGAAATCTGCATCAGAAGCGCAGGTAATAGTGTGGTATAGTTTCAAATCATCAGCATAGAAGGTATGATCTATGTCTGAAATTTTTTCTGATAGATCAGAAATAAAAATGTTAAATAAAAGTGGCCCTAGGTGACTCCCTTGAGGAACACCAGATAAAACATCTATTTTTTTAGACAGGAATCCTTGAAATTTGACGAATTGTGTTCTATCCTGAAGGTATGATGCAAGCCAATTAAGAAGAGATCCCGTTATACCATTCTTACGAAGTTTAGCTAGAAGAGTGGTATGATCAACTCTATCAAACGCTTTACTGAAGTCTGTGTAAATGGCATCAACCTGAACCCCTTTCTCCATTTTGTATAAAATGTCAGAAACCATTACCATGAGATTAGTTGTTGTTGATCGACGCTTTCTGAATCCGTGTTGTTGCTCATTAAGATTTGGATCTATGATTGGAGATAGTTTGTCGCAAACGATTTTTTCAAATAATTTTGGAATAGTGGACAGAATTGCAATACCTCTGTAATTATCCACATTACGTTTGTCGCCACTTTTATGAATAGGTATTAAGTAAGACGACTTCCACATTGATGGAAACTCACCAAGTGACAAAGATCTGTTAAAAATATGAAATAGAGGTACAGACAGATGCTGAGCGCAATTAAGAAGAAATATTGGTGGGATTGTGTCTGGACCAGGACCTTTTTTTATATCAACATTTTGAAGAGCATTTATAATATCATCGAGAGATAAAGATAATTGATCAATATTTGATTCGGTGTCTGAACCTACTTCGATAATATTAGTGGTATTACTCTCTAAGTGAAAAACTTCTTGGAAGCGATCAGCAAACATATCACAGATGATTTTTGAACATGACGACTCTAAATTGTTCCTATACATTGAAGAAGGATATCCTGCAGATTTACGTTTTATGTTGACAAAATCATAAAATTTTCTAGGATCGCGCAAAATATTATCACCTACATTTTGCACATATTTATCATAAGATTCCCGGGATTTTTTTGTAAATTCTGAACATAACTTATTGTATTTTTGTTTCAGATTTGCACTGATATATTCGCTTCTCTTTATCTTCTTATACAACTTGTTCCTTTGATTTCTGAGCGATCTCAGGTCTCGGTCTAACCATGGTTCGGATAGCTTTTTCTTTTTTACAATTTTAGGAACATGTTTTTCTATAATATCTGAAATTGAGTTATGAAATAGTAGAGCTGCATTTTCAAGGTCTAGGCCTGATAGAATGCTTGTCCAGTCAATTAGGGATAGATCTGTATTAATGCTATAGAAATCAGCATTCTTAAAGTCATATACAATTGATTTATTGTACGATTTAAGAAAATATTTATCAGTAGTTGGCAGCTCAACAACAATAGCTGAATGATGAATAGAGTTGGAAAAAAAATTTTCCTCATCATTTGCAGCACTGACCACTACATCGTCATAAGCATTGGTAAATATTAAGTCTAACCATTTACCATTATTATTAGGATTACGAATAACTTGCTGAAGATCATTGCCGTAGAAGTTACTGATTAGATTAAAATCGATGTCGTCCGTAAAATTAATAGGTAATAAAATATTATCGGATTCGTCAATAACAAAAGATAAATTGGGACGATTAAAATCTCCGAAGAAAAGAAAGTTATCCATTTCTTTTAATGACATGTTCACAGTACGACAAATATTATATAAATCTTCATATTTTGATTCTTCAGATTTTGGAGGGATGTATACGGCACCAATATAAATATATTTAAGGCCTAATTGTAACCTTACCACCTTATGTTCAAACGACAGTGATGAGTTGGTAATAACTAATTCACTAGTAATGCAGTTATGAACAGCAATAAGGACACCACCTCCTCTTGAAAGACCAGTAGCAATGTAATCTCTATCGCATCTATAAATGGTCCAATTTGAATCAAGGATTTCTTCGTCTTTGAAAGAATCATTCAGCCAAGTTTCGGTAATAATTATTACATTAAAATTACTAGACATTGCGTCAATATACAGGTTCTTAATTTTACCCCTCATACCACCACAGTTATGGTAAAAGATTTTTATACATTGTACGTTATAACTGACAGCAAAATCTTTAGACATATTGGGAATAAGGAGGACGAAAACTATTTTTGTACCTAAGCTAGCGATTGAACTTTTAATTTTTCTATATTTATAGACATCAATTTCGAATTCATCGATTTCTTCGTTAGTTAGAATTGAATGAGTCATAACGCCATGTTTAGCGATGATAGATTTATTATTGATAAGAACAAAACTAAGAATTTAAACATCTCTTTAGGATATAGGTGCGATTGAGCTTTCTTCTGCGTTTTGCTGATGGTTTTCGATACTAGTTTGTGTGTTATTCTTATCTGAAAGGAATTTAAATTGTCTTTTTATTCTATTGGGGTGTATATTTCGATTTCTATTATCTTTAAATTTATTATTTATTAATCTTGACTTAATTTTTACATATTTTTTTCTGTGTTTATGTCGAACACCCTCTGGATTTTCTACTAAAACCTCGCTTTTATCTTCATATTTGAAATCTTTTCGATTTTTGTTTAATTTTTCAATTGTTTTTTGTTTTTTTTTGATTCTAGTCTTAATCTGATTTCATCAATGGATTTTATTTTATTATGAACAAAATCAATTGGTTTAACTTCCGTTACAGAGTGAATTGTGTTATTATATTTTTCAGCGGCGAATAGGACTCTTTCGTTCGGAGACAGTGTGGATTTTTGAGCATCTAAAATTCGCAAATGTTCGCTTATTGTACCATGAACTCGCTCGATGGTGGCGTTCCCCGTATGACTTCGAGGTGAAGTAAAATGGACCTCGACATTTTCTTGCCGGCAAAAATCTTTGATCGCAATGTTATTAAATTCATTATCAAAAACAATTTTTATAGGTTTACCGAAAATAGAAAATCTATTAGTAGTAAAGGAAGCCCCCTTAGTGTATAAATCGCACTTTTTGCTAAAGACAACACGCTTAACAGTACCACACTCAATACACCGTAGTACTAGAAACCAATGCATTTAATGCGTTAAAAAGAGCACCATATACAAAACCAGCTATACAATCCTGTCCCCTGATTGGCCAGTGCGTGGCCGGGGGGCCGGTCCTGTGCTGTTGTGTTTACAGGTCTGTGGAATGTCTGTAATATACCAGTAGAGTAAATTTGTTGTATGAAATTTGTATTTAGTATGGAGAAAATGTGAATGCACCGGTAGAGTAAAAAGCGACCTGTTAATTGTGATATGTTGTCTCGGTTTTGTGTGTATGGTTTACACGGTCACACTTGTGTTTGTTTTTTGCGAGTTTTGTTTTGGAGTTGTTTGTACCCGCCTTTGTAAACAAAAAAAAACTGGTAAGTATCAGGCGCAAGCTTGTTAAAAAGCACATGGTTAAAAAGCACATGGTTATTGAAGGCGTTCTGTTTGTTGTTTTCTCTTTAAAGTGTATTCTTTTTATTTGGAATTTGTGTTTATGTTTTGTTATGGTAATCCGTTGCGGCCGCCTTTTTTTTTGCCAACAAGCAAATAAAAAAGTATCAGGCGCAAGCTTATTCGTAGTAAGTTAAATATAATAAGCACATGTTATTTTGTAAACAAAAAAAAAATGTGTTATGTAAATGTAAAAATTTGTAATGGAATATACTCTCGGGCGTAAACAAAGAAAATAAGTTGATTTTGAACTTGATTTTTATTTGCAAAGGTTATGAAATATATGAACTTAAAGTTTTTTTTGTGATAAGCAAAGTCAATGTGAGATTTTGATTTTGATTTTTGTATTTTTTTACATCTTTATATTATATTAGAAAATGTAAAAAAAAAACGAGTTTATTAAATATGAATATAATATTGATTTTTTAAAATATTGAATGCTACAATAATAAAAATAAATAAAATTTAAATTTCATCTTTATATCAGTTTTTTCTTTATTTATTTAATAGATATAAGATTGATATTGAATTAAAAATTAGACCTATAAGACCCATACAATAAGCTAAATATTTTATTTTGTTCTGTTGAACAGATAATTTGCCATCTTCTTTTTTTGGTGATCCTCTGTCTGTTGTACCACAAACATCAATACACTCGTTTTTATGTTTTTGGAAGTCGTCAGAAAAAATGTAACAATTAGGAGAATATTTCTTATGTTCATCTGAAACAATATCGTCTTTAGACCAATGTGATATCTGAACATTACAGTAGTAACACTGTACAATATCACCAAAGTTTAAATAAAAAAATCCATTCGATGCCAATTCTTTAGGCCTTATAAAAGTCTTAGGCCAAATCTCAAATGTTTTGAGTCGTTCTTCTTCTTCACTTAATAATGTCATTTCAAGAATTACTATTTTATTATAAATACAATTGTCAAACCACAAACGGTATTTATACTTTTTTTATCTTAGTTATGGGTAATACGAATTCAAAAATTAAAACTACGTACTATAATAAGGAAGGACCGATTTGCTAGAAAACATTGATCTTAAGAAAAAAGTATTTGTGAACTTTACTCTGGATATCATCAGTGACAATAATAATAATAACAATAAAATCTTTTCTCTATTTAAAAACGAACATGATCAATTTTTAACTTTAGTAGAGTTTCTGAATGTAGTCATGTAGTCACGCTACTCCCAGCATTAGAGAATATTTCAACAAATACTTGGATAAATGTAAAGAAAAAAAATTATTTGAATTGTCGTTTGATGACTATTACATTCCGATGAGTCTATCGCATGTGCACTGCAACTATTCCAGATTATTTTTCGAAATACCAATATATTGTTCAGGGCAACTATTTGAAAACCTAATAAAAAAAGATTTTAATATATAATGTAACTTTTTTTTTTCTTAAATAAAAAATATAAATAATAATATTTAAAAATCAATTTTTTTATTTATAAACATATACATATACATATTTATACAGTTTCGTACAGCACATCTATAAGTTTTATTTTTATTGTAATGAATCTCACAATAAACATCATAATTTTTTAATGAGCTTAATTTAGGTATACAATTTTCCAGTTCTATAATCTCTGTTGATGCTTGTAAGTACTGGCGTAAAAAGACCTTTTTCTGTATGCCTTTAACATATATTTTATATTGACTAAATGTTCTCAAAATATCTCCAATGTCGTTGTAAGCAATTAAGCCATCTTTCCAATGCATACTGTTAATATTGTTACAAATATAATTTTCTTGATGAGTATTAGCATCATTTAATTCTTCTTGAGGATATGGTGGTTTGAAAAAATATAGAGTTGGAATTAGTGAACCTTGTTGCAGTATTGCCAATTCTTTTACAAAATATTGTCGCCCATTTCCTACTATAAACTGAAGATCAACAAATAATATTTGTTTATTCATTTTTTAAAAAAAAACGTTTCTAATGAAAAGTTAAATACAAATAAACCACAAAACATGTTTTCAGATATTATATACATACTTTATTCCTTTTTTTCTTGTACATTATTATTATTATTACTTAAAATATAGAATACAATTATTTTTTAGCATTAAAACGATTTATTTTGGAATTAATAGCCATATGGGATTGTTTCGAAGTTGTCACCTACACTTATTCTTTTTGTAAATGTGAAACCAAACTTTTTATTCGTTGCTTCTGTAATAACTTGAAAATGTTTTTTTCTCTTTATTTTATAAGCATCATGAACTGTATATGATCCTGTGGACATTGGATCCATAATTAATTTTTTCAAGTTGTCGAAATTGAGTATCTTTTTGTTGGTTAAATTGCAAGTAATACCTTTACATTTTGCAATTTCTCCCGATTCGTTGTTTTCAGGATTCCAATATTTATAAGAATAACATTTTGGACCTGTTGAAACAAATTCAGTAATGTAGGTTCTTGGTCCATAATCTGCCAATTCATTTGTGAATTGTCCTAAAAAGTTACCTGTGGTAGGTTTATATACAGAATCTTTGTTTTCAAGAAATATAATAGAATCTGTATCGCAATACAGCACATTTTTTCCAATTTTTTCCAATTCTCGGTACAACATTATACGGGCATGTGCTGTTGTATATATACCTACGGGTAAAGATACATGGTTTAGTGGTGGTATACCAGTCAGCATTGTTGTATTTCCACTTAATCCAGATTTGATCTTCTCCAGCAATAAACAATTCTTCAATTTCAATACCTGGAGAGTGTATAAGAGCGTTAAATTCTTCAATCGTTGATATTACACTAGTTTGCTGTGATTGAAGCTTCTGAATCAGTTTACCCCAAAGTGAATTGAGGCTTAACTTGGAAGTATTGCGATACGAGGGGTTTGGCTTAATTTTTAATATATCCAGCAGAACATTTTCGGTCTCGAAATATGCTTTGATAAAAGCTGTTTTCTCTTCGGAAGTATTACAACCTTGCGGAAATCCACTAGCTTCTTGTTTAAGTTTAATGAACGTATTCATATATTTGGCAAACAAGCCCCCTTTTTTACTTACAGGATCATATTTTGTTGTTTCGTATTCCCATACTTCATATAATTCCAATATTTTATAACCTCTTTCTAAACTTAATTTTACTTCTATTGCTGCCCACGTCCCAACTAAACTACGTTCATCAGTATTGTGCGTACATGAGTCAGTCAAGTTTCCGTTCTCTCCGCATGTTCTACATAACAAAAAGAGTAGTTTTTGATTAAGTCTTATCGGTAGAACGGGTATATACAATTTTCTAGGAGCTAAAATCCGACATTTTATTATTCCGTCAATTTGTGTAATATCGGGGATATTTTTACATTGATCTCTATTATAGATCTTAGGATGACCAATAGGGTATTTACAATTTTTATTTACATAAGGGTATAAAGAAGTAAAATCTAAGTAACGAATTTCATCACCAGGTTTGACTTTAGCGTAAAGTTTAAATATTTCAGTTCGCCCTCCAAATATTGAATCTCTAGGTTCTAAAGCGTTATACAAAAGAAGGGGGTTGTTATTTAGGTTTTTGTTTATTAAGGGGTTCTTTTTCAAAAATTCTTGAAAATCACATTCCCACATAGTTATTACATTGAATTTTTTTAATTTCAAAAATTCATCTCTAAATAAATGACTTTCATATTTATTTTCAAATGTTGTACCGAATATTATTGCGGTTCTATTATGGAAACACTTGGGACAGCCATGATAAAAACAACCTAAAAATTCATATACTGTATTTGTTACTGGATTGTATCCATCAACTTGAAAACCACAGTTTGGTAAGACTTCTTCAAATTTTATATCCCCGTTTACTTTTTCATTTTCAAAAATTAGCCACTTTTGTCCAATAAAAGACTGATTTTTATTAGGCTTATAGTTATTACTAGGTGTTACACCTAGTGTATTTTCGGGCATGAATTTTTTCCTATAAACAAGCATTACTGCTTGTCCAATTGTAAAACTTTCAAGAAAAGGATTTATATCTATCAAAGATACAAAATCAGACATGAATCGAAGACAACCTTTACGAAGGATGTTTACATCCCCCTGACAATATTTAATAAGTTCGTTACGGTTATTGAAAATATAACCAGAATTTTTCAAATCTTGCCACCACTTCTTTAAGTTTTCCATTTCTTTTGCACCTAAGCTCTGAGTAGCAAAAAAATTTAACTCAGGAATATCGCCTATATAATTATAATTTTTATCTATATTAAAATAATGGGGGTAATCACCTTTACTAATTCCTTCTAAACCAAAAGTTTTAGGGAATTTTGCCAATGCCATTGGTAAAAAATTTAAGGAGTCTATAAATGAAATATTTTTATCAAATGTAATTTTAAGTATTTTAAATCCACCTAAAACCGGTTTGATAGGTTTATTTCTTTTCAACAATTTTCTTATTATGAATTGCCCATCATAACTTTTAAAATTATGTGCTATACAGCAAACTTTATTTTGTACGTTGGCATTAAGATTTAACAAAAAATCTATAAAATTTTTTATACAATCACCATCAATATCATTTTCAAAGATGTGCAGCCTTTTTTTACAATTTTGACAATTATAATCATCGTCGTCAATTGAATGACAAAAATGGCACACCTTATTTACAACACATAAATTGGGTATATGTTCAAAACTAGTTGAATTTATTTTATGATCTTGTGTACATTCAATGTCGTAAAAAATTATAGTATATTTTTGTGGTCTTTTTTTTGTATATTTTTTTATAAAACATTGATGGGTTTTTTCTACAAATTTATAACATATATTACAATACTTTTCATCACATGAGTGAGGAGTATAATTTCGTTTAGTGAGATCATAATATTTGAAACAATTTGGACAGACTTTCAGCATATCACAAACTAAACCTTTGCCGTATTTTTTTTTTTATGGTTTTCGTAGCACTGTGTACCACGAAAAATTCTCAGACAATTATTACATTTACATGCAACCGACACAAAACTACATGGAGGACATACTTTGCAATATTTACATATTTCTGTACAGTTATGAGTACTTGAAAATAACTTATTACAAAATTTACATTCAAAGTTTTTACCATAGAAAGATTTTACGTTTTTAATAGTAACATAGTGTTTACAATTTTGAAAATAAAATAAATGTATTTTCTTTATACCTTTTTCCTGTAACCGTATTATTTTTGTACTATCTGCTTTATCAGTGTACACCGTGATATTATATTCTGGATTTTTTTTTTGAATTTTAAAAATATCCTCGATATTACACCCAAGATCTGACGTAATAATATTTGACTTTTTTAAAAGTTTGTTAACTTCTTGTGATAGAAACTTAAAATTTTTACGTAAACATTTCTTTAAAGCTTCACTGTTATTATCAGCCAAATATTTTCCAATAATAATAGATTGTGGTAAACAATTAGTATTGTTTTTTGAACCAACATCTATTATGCTATTGGTTTTTCTTTTAAGGATTTCAGATTCGGTCATGTGCTTTATATCTAACCGTCCCTTACCCGAATGCATTTGTATGACTTTAGCAGAAATTTCAAGCAAATCAAATGAATTAAACGATTGATTTGATTGCAAAACTGTGGCTAATAAGTCCGTAATCATTTCAGAAGTAATGATTGAAATTTTCTTAAAAGATAATCCAATGGGTTTTGTATTTTCTATTGACGGAATAGTGATCTGTATACCCATTAGATCGTCTTTAGAAAAATCAGATTTAATGATTTCCAAAATACTTTGAAAACATTTATCTAACCAGTCAATTATGGTCATAGAATCGTCAGTAAAATCATTAAATTTAAAAGTAATGTCGCTAGTACTAACCTTAAATCTATTATTAAAGCTATCTATTTGTCTTATTATACTAACATATTTTTTTTGCCGCCCCTCTCCTTGTTGTACAACGTCTACTCCTGCTGCTGCAATATCAACGTCCAATATATTACAATTTAATTCAGGTTGACGAGGTGGCTCCAACTGCAGCGTACTCGCACTCGTACTAGGTGTTGGTTCCAACTCTGTGTGGTGTGTAGCTATTGGTTGTGTTGGTTGTAGACCACCTATAGTCTGAAGGTTACTTATAAGCTGTGATGCTTGTTGTATGAGCCCTGTTAGTTGTGCAGCTAAAATATTTAATGCATTCTATACACAAAATAAGAACGTTGTATCATTATTTTTAATCAATGTTATGTTTTTTCTTTTTTTACTTACAAAATCCATTTTTATATCACTGTATATTTTTTAAATGCTTTGTTGTGTTCTGTTCTGTTGATCACTTCTATTTATTCTGAGTCTATGATTTTAGAAATTGCTTTTATAAGGGTTATAAATGTAAAAAATATAAAAACTAAATATACTTTACTTTTTTTACACCTAAAAATGAAAAAAAAAACCAAAAATAAAAAAATTTAATTTTTTGTAAAAAAAAACACTTTGAACAAAATAAGTAAAAGTAAAGTATTAAATTTTCTCTTCGTGCATCTGAAATAAATAAATAAATAAATATGCAATGTCAATAATAACATATTATTGTTATTATTATTATTATTGTTAATCTTATACAACTTTGTAAAAGTTGTTTCGATTAAATTTTTTTCATATATAAATGAACTCATCTTTTGAGACTCTACCAATATATAAAATATCATAACTATGGCTAAAGAACAAGGTATAAAGTATTATCAACATCCCAACTACTATAACATACTTAACATCAACGATGACGAATATCATAATGATGAAAATGCTCTTATTATCCAACAACCACCAACATTAGCGAATTTGGCTCTAAGGAAAGCTTTTAATTCCTACATATATACATATGATGATTGGTGCGAATGTCATGAAGATGAAGTTTTAAGGAATCTTTACCAAATGGACTCTCAAAAATATTATATGGAGTTTATGAGTGCGGCAATATATATTAACAGTCAACGGACCTTATGCAATTCGTCAGATTCTACAATGGTGCAGTTCACAAGAGGTATTTATGGAAAGGCGCATCTTACTTGATCCTATATTTAAAGTCTTGATATACAAAAAAAAAGAAAAAAATGAATAAATTTAATTTTATATTACAATAAATACAATAAAAAATAAATAAAAGTTACATAAATTTGTTTTATTTTTTTACTAGCTGTTTTAGCCCGATCCTTTTCGTCGACCAAGATTTGGTGGAAGCCCTTTGCCAAGTCAAGTGTGGAAAAGTATTGAGCTCGACCAAGTTTATCGAATATAGAATTTATATTGGGGATAGGAAATTTATCGTCAATAGTAATTTCGTTCAACTTGCGATAATCAATTACTATCCTCCATTTTTGTTTACCTGAGAAGTCCAATTTCTTTGGAACTACCCAGATAGGGCTACTATAAGGGCTTTTAGAGGGTTGAATGATATTTTGATCAATCATTTCTTTAATTTGTTTGTTCACTTCTTCTTCGTGAACTTTTGGAAACCTATAAATTTTACTATAAATAGGTTGAGAACTTTTCGTGATTATTTGATGTTTAATATCTTTTACATAAGATAGACGGTCTCCTTCTTTAAAGAATAAATCAGAATTTTTGGATAATATCTTCTTTAGGTTATGAATTTCCTCCGCATTCATTTCCTCGCTTTTAAATTTATCGAGTAATTCATTATTATTTATTTCTAAGACTTCTAATTGGTATATTACCTTGAATGGACAGGCTGTCTTAAATTTAATGGATTGATTATTGACCTCAATTCTTTCGTTGAGTAAGTCAATTATCACTCCTAAAGGTTTAAGGATATTTTGTCCAATAAGGGCATCAAAATTTTTATTTTTTAGATTCATAATTTTCCACGACATTGTAGCATTTTCATTGAATTCAATGGGTAATTTAGTAATAATTTCATTTTTAATAACTTGTTTTCCAGTTAAGGTCCTTAATTCGATGCTTCTTTGAAGTTTTTGGTATTTATTTTTTGGGAAAATATTATCATTCATAATTGAGGTGGCTGAGCCCGAATCTATTAGGCAATCCAGCCTTTTCCCTTCAATTACAAGAGTAACTATGGGTAGTGGTGAATCAGGCGAGCTGAGTGAAAATTTTGACTCACTTCAGAATTATGATCAACTTCCATTGGGATTGGAGATCGATTTTGAACTCCAGAAAAATTTCTATTTCTAAATTCTCTATTGTTCTGATTTGGGTAATTCCTATAATTTCCCAAATTTTTATTATAATTACTATTGAAATTTCTTGAATTTTGATTAAAATTATTTTTGAAATTTCCTGAATTTTGATTATAATTATTTCTGAAATTTCCTGAATTTTGATTATAATTATTATAGTTCAAGGATCTAGGGTTATTTTGATCGCGATTTCTAGAAATATTTAATTTTATTGGTTTATTTTCACCAGAGTTTGAGTTCCTAAAGAGTTTATTGTCCGAAAAAGTAATACCAGTTTGACATAATTCTTGATATGCTTTTTCTACAGAATCTACATTTTTAGTTCTTAAATACATTGAGTCTACTCTATCTAACTTATTCAAAAATTTCTCTAAAATTGATTTTTCATTGTTATCAGGCTTAAAGTCTATTGGCTTATCATCATCAAGTTCATATTTAAGATTTAACTTATCTAAAATCCTACTTAAATTATCATAAATATGACTTACATTATTAGACTTTATTTGGTCCGCTTCTTCTTTCAGCTTCAAGTAGTTCTCGTTGATTCCAAATGATGTTTTCAGCTGTTTTTTAACGTCGTTCCAATTGCTTGATTGCACCCTTCGAATTGCATTAGCTGCTTGTCCTTGGATTTTCGATAACAATATTCGGTAGAGATAACCTTTACCAGCTTCATCGCTTACCATGGAAACTATTGTTTCGACTTCGGTAATAAACGATTTTAAACTATAAGCATCAGTACCAGTAAATATTGGCACTGAACGAGCTTCAGAAATTATATCTTTAAACGTTACACTTGTTAAAGCCATATTAAAGTTTTCTTGCACTTCGGATAATTCTTGTAAATATTTTTTATCAGTCATAAAAGTGTATTATTTTTGTTTTATCACTTTATTTATATAGTTTGTTATTATTAATAATTAAATTATTGATACCGATAAAACTTTTTAATAAAAGTTTGCGCAACACTATTTCTTTTTTTTTAAAATGTTCACTTTTATTTAGATAGAACTAGTTAATTTATTTGTATAAATTATTGAAAAAAAATGTTTGTGTTACAGAATCGGTATCCTACCGACTGCGCCAATTATGTTTTAGAATATTTATAATAACAAAAAATAAATAAATGTAATTCAAACACAAAAATTCTGTAGTTAAAAAATATAATTTTATTTAAACAATTAATTATTTTTACAGGTTTTACACTTTGACAAGAAACAATTTTTATTTTAACAAGAACCGAAAGCTTTTAGAGTTAATTAGGAACTGAACTAATATTATAATTTCTTAGCTTAATATATTTATGAAAATCATCATAAGTCACGTTACGATAAATGTAATCCAATTTATATTTATGTTGTTTTATTAATTTAAAATTGTAATACAATATCCTCGTCCGGCTTAATGCAATTTTTAGGTATGAGAATTAATTCAATGTAATTTATAATATTGGAGTTTGCATTTTATCGTAATGTGAATTATGAGAAAATATTTAAATTAATTTTCGTGGGAAAGTATTAGAATAAGTTTTATTTAATTATGGAATGTTACTGTGGGATATATGACTTGCGCACTAATCTCAATCCGTCGGAACCCATCATGTTGAACTTTGATTCATTATTGTTCGTTGTTCCCCATTTAGCAACAGTTGAGTTACCAGTTTTATGCGCCTTTGCAAATTCTAACATTGCCCGTCGATTCTTTTTCGAAATAAATGGTTTTTTAATTCTTTTGTATGTTGCTAGACCCGCTCCACAGTTCGGCGTTGGATGGTCATGTGGGAAAGTTCTAAGTCTAATTCACTTGCAATAGAACTTCTTGATATAAAAGGATCCTTTTAGAGCGAAAACGGCTTATATTTCGATTTTTTTTATTTATATATATATATATATATATATATATATATATATATATATATATATATATATATATATATATATATATATATGTATATATATATATATATATTTATATTTATATATATAACCCAAACAATATAAAAAATTATCGACCCATAACGATGGACCGATGTAAAGCGAGTGTTCTTTTTTTAATCGACGCAAGAGCGAAAAGACATCTACATGGCTCTCGTTGCCCGAAACACTACCATTACATGCCCAAAGATATCTACTCTTCCCGGCCCTTAAACTGATACCCCAGATGTTTTTTTATTTTTGGCCCCATTTTTAGGGACCCCACATGGCCCTCTTTACCTGAAACATTACCTAACGAGATATACTCATTGAGACCTGTAATTTCATACCCCACATGATTTTTATTATTTTTGGCCCCATTTATCAGGCCCGAAACGCTACCATTACTTGCCCAAAGATACCTGTTCTTCCAGATCTTTAATTTGATACCCCACATGATGTTTATTATTTTTAGCCCAATTTTTTGGGGTCCCACATGGCCCTCGTTACCCGACACACTACCCAACGAGATGTACTCATCAAGACCTTTAATTTGATACCCCACATGACTTCTATAAGCCACATTTTTTGTGGCCCCACATGGCCCTCGTTGCCTGAAACACTACTGAACGAGATGTACTCATCAATACCTTTAATTTGATACCCTACATGACTTTTTTGAAAGTAGGTCCAACCCCCCAGCCCCGTCATCGAATATGTAACATTGAATGGGTAAACGCAGGAGCTTAAGTTCCAAATTTGAGTTAAATCGGTTAAGCCGTTTAGGAGCTATGCCCAGAATTAAGCGCGTGTTTTGCACAAACAATTAAACGACAGGGTGACCTATATTTTATCACAAACTAATAAACTCTATACAGACGATTATATTAGAATACGATTTTTGTCGTTTTTATGCCAGAACAATATTCAAAAAATTTCTGGCTCCACAAAAATATTACAAACACATACACAATAAAACTCTGTAATGCTCTGTTTCTATAGTTACGTTGTGAGAAAACAAATTTGTAATTATGAAAAGATATGAAGTATGAGCAAATTTGTTTTGCATTGATTTGTTGTTGTTTTAGCAATGATTTTTTATGGATAATTGAGATTGAGAATAGAAAAATATATTTTTAAATTTTATTATTTCGGATGATTTTTTTTTTTTAAATCATTTGGCTATTTTTTTAATGCAAAAGTACTTATGTACCTATTTAAAAAAGAAAAATATTCATTTTTTTTTTGAAAAATATTTTTATTGATCTTTTTCATTTCTTATTTTAGAAACTGGTTGAAAATATTTTAAAATTTAAATGCTAAGCTTTAATAATTTTTAACTTTCTATTATGATTTATTTCATTAGCTTTACTTCTTATTCTTGCGTTTTTTTGTAAAACTCTTGTTTATTATATTTTTCTACAAGCCATGTAGAATAAAAGTAAAATTCAAGAATATTCTGTCGATGATTTAAACATGGTCCGTCAGAAAACCATTTATGATTTCAGAATTATTTGTTTTTGAATACAAATTTCAACTATTTTTTTAATATTAGTCGTAAACCAATTACATAAAAAAAAATATCAAACATTTTAACATGATATGCAGAAACCTAAGATACATTTTTTTGTTATAAAAATATAATTACAAAACCCATAAAATAATTCTGATAGTAGGTACATTTGTAACAAAAATTATGTTTGTGATAATATTTGTTTAAGAGGAACCACTTTGAATTAAGATCATATGTTTATTTAATATTTTAAATATTATGTATCCACAAACATATTTCATTGAATTAACTTCAATAATATAGTTTGAAATATTGATTAGTAATTAGTATATTCTAGACTCAACATTAAAATTATCTGAATTTTTGTGAACTGAATCATTAGCTTCGTCTTTATCTTCCGTATCATAACTAATTGAATTTACCATGGAATCAGCTTAAAGTATATTTTACTATTTAATTAAATCATATTTATATATGTACCTACTTATTCACAAATATGTATATGTTAAAATATGACCAAAAAAAAATTTAAAATTAGCTATACCTATAAAAATAATTTTCAGTAATTTTTCGATATTTTCACATTCACAAAATAATTTAAAATTCCAAAAAAAAAAAATTCAAAAAATCATAAAACTATAGTTTTTTAATTCAAATATCAAAAATGATTTGCAATGCAGTAGAGGTCAAAGTGCAAAACTTATTTTTTCTAAATTCTTATAAATTTCTCAAACTTCATTTCTCTCTCTTGCAAAAACAAAAATCATTTATATGAAATGAAAACAATTTGTATTGAACTATAGGTAGGTAGAGTATTTTTACAATACATACAAAAATGGAGCTGCGCTAAGCCGATAATTTTTTATTTGAAAAATATCAGTGTCGACAGAAATGGTATTCTAATATAATCGTCTGCATAGTTTATTAGTTTGTGATTTTATACAACATAACGGTAATGTGTATGTTAAAACGGATTAAAAAAATGAAAAGATTTGAACTAAAAACCTCTGAATTAGTGTCTCACTCAAAAATGGCTAAAATGTCGTATGGAGCAAAACAATTGTGAACAAATAACAACGAAATATGAACAAATAACATTTACGTTACGTAAAGATACATGTCCAGCTATAAAACTAAATGGAAAAGTAGTATCACAAAGAACAAAACTTAAGTATCTCGTCATTCATCTTGACCGCAGACTAACGTGGAGTGAACATATTAATGCAAAGAAAAATCAAATGAAGATTAAAGCAAAACAGATGAATTGGTTGCTAAATAAAAATTCCAAATTAGATTTAGTATATAAAATTCTACTATATAAGACAATAATAAAACCAATCTGGACGTATGGGATCCAGCTATGGGGTGTAATCAAAAATATTAAGATCGATAACCGGTATGGTATATGAAAAACGAAAATATACACAAGGAACTGAAAATGCTAACAATTCAAGAAGAAATCACGAAAATATGCAGAAACTACTTAGTAAAACTTGGAAATCATCCTAATAATCTTGCTAGAAATTTAGTACTGAGCAGATGACATCAAAGGTTAAAAAAGCTGAAAGATATAACTCAACTAGTATAAACATAATATAAATCGATAACATAATTTTCAAAATTATTAACTTTGATAATTAAATGATTCTAACAATGGTAAAGATCATTTAAATCTTTTAGTATTTAAGATTCGAAAACTTATTGTTAGGTACTAAAATAAAAAGTAAGATTCAATAAATAAATATACAATTGTTAAAAAAAAAAAAACTATTTCATATGTTCTAGATCAAGATCATATGGTAAACATTATCCGAATTCAATAAAAATTTATGCACAGATTATTCATGTGGTGACCAAGGTAGAAGGCAGTAGCTTTAGGGGTTCTATTAAGTATTCGACTTACGGTGACGTGCTATATCTTATTTATATTCTTAACTTCTGTCTGTCTTGTATATTCTTAACTTCTGTCTGCCACTAGAGCCTCTGGTTAAACCGAATTAGCTGGGAATAGCCACAGTCAGTTGGATTACCTTTTAGTTCTATTCCCGGTTAGTGAGTAGCCAATGGGGACAATGAAACTATATGTTTGAGGTCTCGTGATTTAATTGTTTTATTGCAGCTCAATATATACCCCTAAAATTATTACAATTGTTTTTGTAATTATTTAAATGTAAGGGGTACAACGGTCTAGGTACGTGGTTTGGTCGCTTCCATTCCCCCCTTCTCAAACCAACCAACCAACCAACCAATTATTTTAATAATAATTCTAATTAATTCTACTATTTGCTTGCGCCAGCAAAATACCCTTTTTCATATGAATTCTATAACAGCAACCAAATGCTTCATAAGTACATTTTTATATTGTGCATTAATGCTGTGACCAGAGCAGAAATTTACACACACAACCATAAGTTTTGGAAATTTCCTTTTGATATAAATTTTGATAAGCGCCATCTATAATGAGAAGTCGCATGGCTTTTTTGAGATCACAACAGATGCCGGAAGCATCGTGGCTTTTTCTGACAAGGTCATTTTTAAAAATAATTTCACTTTGTTTGCACAAATATCATAATAAATGTCTCTGTCATAAGAGTCTATTACAAAACTATTTGTGTCCGATTCCATTTTTATTTATATTTTATTTATTTATTTAGTTTTACAATTTAAATTGTAAAATGTCTGAATTGTCAAAGCTCACTACTACATACAGGAAAAAGAAATCAGGTATACATTTCTTTTTTTAGACACCATACAACGCAAAAAACTCCATACAAAACATACATGTCAAAAAAGGAAAGGAGTTTTTTCGACGGAAGGAAATTTCTGCTATGGTCGGTACATTACAGGTTTTTATTCTTAAATATGAATTAGTAATATATACATATACAGGGTGTCCGCCGGGAAGGTATACTACTTTATTTGTTTAAAATTTTTGATTAAATGAAAGAGAATGGATCTTATTTTGATAAATGTTTTATTTAATGTCGGCAATTATGTATGGAATACAATATCAGATAAATGTCCGCCTCTGTTAGCCTCACAAATGCGAGCCGTTTTGAACACATTTTTATTACATTCTCACACATTTCACGCGGTATTTCATTAATTTCATCACGAATATTTTGTTTGAGTTGCTCAAGCGTTTCTGGTTTGTTTGCATAAGCCTTGCTTTTTAGATATCCCCAGAAAAAGAAGTCCGGAGAAGTTAAATCAGGCGACCGTGGAGGCCAATCAACATCACCATTTTTTGAAATAACTTGTTGTGGAAAGAGGTCTCGCAGTAATTCCATTGTAATCCTGGCTGTATGCGATGTGGCACCGTCTTGTTGATACCACATGTTAATCAAGCCCAAAGCATGCAGTTGTGGCGATAAACAGTTTTCAATCATATCACGATATCGCTCCCCATTCACAGTTACCGTTACGCCGTTTTGATTTTCAAAGAAGTAAGGTCCAATGATTCCTCCTGACCAAATTTCACACCAGACTGTCACTTTTAATGGATGTAAAGGTGACTGATGCATAATTTGAGGGTTTCCATTGCCCAGAACTGACTATTCTGTTTGTTCACATATCCATTTAAATGAAAATGTGCCTCGTCACTCATTATGATTTTTTCATGAAAATCGGGGTTGTCATGGGCGAGCTGTAACATCCTATTGGCATATGTACGGCGGCGTAAATGGTCTTGTGGAAGAAGCTCTTGTGTCAACTGAATCTTTAATGGAAACAAATGCAAATCCTTGTGCAAAATTGAGGCCAAACTTGTTCTTTGAAGACCAAGCTCCTGAGCACGGCGTCGAATTGAGGTTGATGGATTGTTTTGAACACTTTCTTGAGCAGCAGTAATGTTTTCAGCCGATCTTGCAGTACGTTGTGGCCCATGCTTGGGCCTATCACTTACAGACCCTCTTTCTTCGAAATCATTCACTACACGATAAATAGTGCGTTTTGTTGGTACGTTGTTTCTCCCAAAAATTTCACGTAACTTTCTCATCGTCACGGTAATCGATGATTGATTTTGATAAAATGTTTTAACGATTAATGTTTTAACGTTGGTTTATCGAATATTTTTCCATAATAAATTTGCCACGTGTGTACTTCACGACTGCTAAATATGAACTGTCAAGACTAACATTTACCACAATGGCGGCAAAACAAAGTCCACCTTCCCGGCGGACACCCTGTATATAAATATAAATAAGTTATTAAGTATCCGTCATACCACCCCTCCTTGCGGAAAAGCGGAAATCTTATACTAAAAGATTCCTTCTTTGCAATCTTGTCTCTTTAGCGCAAGCAAATATACGAATTTACATTTACAATAACTACAATATTTTAAATTTCAATACATATCTATTTTCTAAATTCTTTTTTTTTTTATCTTAATTTTTTTTTTTTTTTAATATATATTTTCGTAATTTTTATATTCTTAATTTGTTTTCTTTATTTATGTTTTTACATTATAACTGTAAAATAAAATGTAATGTAATTATATCCATATAGTAATTCTATATTTATTTGTTTATATATATATATATAATAATTCTGTATTTATTTGTTTATATCTATGTATGTATATAAAAATTTTGTATTTATTTGTTTATATGTATCTAAACAGCAACCAAATGCTTCATAAGTACATTTTTATATTGTGCATTAATGCTGTGACCAGAGCAGAAATTTACACACACCACCATAAGTTTTGGAAATTTCCTTTTGATATAAATTTTGATAAGCGCCATCTATAATGAGAAGTCGCATGGCTTTTTTGAGATCACAACAGATGCCGGAAGCATCGTGGCTTTTTCTGACAAGGTCATTTTTAAAAATAATTTCACTTTGTTTGCACAAATATCATAATAAATGTCTCTGTCATAAGAGTCTATTACAAAACTATTTGTGTCCGATTCCATTTTTATTTATATTTTATTTATTTATTTAGTTTTACAATTTAAATTGTAAAATGTCTGAATTGTCAAAGCTCACTACTACATACAGGAAAAAGAAATCAGGTATACATTTCTTTTTTTAGACACCATACAACGCAAAAAACTCCATACAAAACATACATGTCAAAAAAGGAAAGGAGTTTTTTCGACGGAAGGAAATTTCTGCTATGGTCGGTACATTACAGGTTTTTATTCTTAAATATGAATTAGTAATATGTATATACATATACAGGGTGTCCGCCGGGAAGGTATACTACTTTATTTGTTTAAAATTTTTGATTAAATGAAAGAGAATGGATCTTATTTTGATAAATGTTTTATTTAATGTCGGCAATTATGTATGGAATACAATATCAGATAAATGTCCGCCTCTGTTAGCCTCACAAATGCGAGCCGTTTTGAACACATTTTTCATTACATTCTCACACATTTCACGCGGTATTTCATTAATTTCATCACGAATATTTTGTTTGAGTTGCTCAAGCGTTTCTGGTTTGTTTGCATAAGCCTTGCTTTTTAGATATCCCCAGAAAAAGAAGTCCGGAGAAGTTAAATCAGGCGACCGTGGAGGCCAATCAACATCACCATTTTTTGAAATAACTTGTTGTGGAAAGAGGTCTCGCAGTAATTCCATTGTAATCCTGGCTGTATGCGATGTGGCACCGTCTTGTTGATACCACATGTTAATCAAGCCCAAAGCATGCAGTTGTGGCGTTAAACAGTTTTCAATCATATCACGATATCGCTCCCCATTCACAGTTACCGTTACGCCGTTTTGATTTTCAAAGAAGTAAGGTCCAATGATTCCTCCTGACCAAATTTCACACCAGACTGTCACTTTTAATGGATGTAAAGGTGACTGATGAATAATTTGAGGGTTTCCATTGCCCAGAACTGACTATTCTGTTTGTTCACATATCCATTTAAATGAAAATGTGCCTCGTCACTCATTATGATTTTTTCATGAAAATCGGGGTTGTCATGGGCGAGCTGTAACATCCTATTGGCATATGTACGGCGGCGTAAATGGTCTTGTGGAAGAAGCTCTTGTGTCAACTGAATCTTTAATGGAAACAAATGCAAATCCTTGTGCAAAATTGAGGCCAAACTTGTTCTTTGAAGACCAAGCTCCTGAGCACGGCGTCGAATTGAGGTTGATGGATTGTTTTGAACACTTTCTTGAGCAGCAGTAATGTTTTCAGCCGATCTTGCAGTACGTTGTGGCCCATGCTTGGGCCTATCACTTACAGACCCTCTTTCTTCGAAATCATTCACTACACGATAAATAGTGCGTTTTGTTGGTACGTTGTTTCTCCCAAAAATTTCACGTAACTTTCTCATCGTCACGGTAATCGATGATTGATTTTGATAAAATGTTTTAACGATTAATGTTTTAACGTTGGTTTATCGAATATTTTTCCATAATAAATTTGCCACGTGTGTACTTCACGACTGCCAAATATGAACTGTCAAGACTAACATTTACCACAATGGCGGCAAAACAAAGTCCACCTTCCCGGCGGACACCCTGTATATAAATATAAATAAGTTATTAAGTATCCGTCATACCACCCCTCCTTGCGGAAAAGCGGAAATCTTATACTAAAAGATTCCTTCTTTGCAATCTTGTCTCTTTAGCGCAAGCAAATATACGAATTTACATTTACAATAACTACAATATTTTAAATTTCAATACATATCTATTTTCTAAATTCTTTTTTTTTTTTATCTTATTTTTTTTTTTTTTAATATATATTTTCGTAATTTTTATATTCTTAATTTGTTTTCTTTATTTATGTTTTTACATTATAACTGTAAAATAAAATGTAATGTAATTATATCCATATAGTAATTCTATATTTATTTGTTTATATATATATATATAATAATTCTGTATTTATTTGTTTATATCTATGTATGTATATAAAAATTTTGTATTTATTTGTTTATATGTATCTATATAAAGCTCCAAGGCGTCCCCTCCCCCTTATTTTTGTTTCTTAAATTTTCGTTACTAGCAATATAGTATGGTTTTAATCTCTTCTTGTGTACCAAAATTTTTCTTCTGTCCGTTATTATCTCACAATTAGCACCTTTATTTCCTGTTACTTCGTATGAACCTATATATATTGCATCTATTATTTTCGTTTCTTAATAATAACTTAATTACCTATGTCATATGTACTATCCTTTACTCTGCTAACTTTATCAAATCTATTTCTCCTATCTAACTTTTTCCTACCTAGTATTTCTCTCGCGTCTCTGTGTGCTATTTGCAATTTATTTTTCTAATCCATATTATAATCTTCATAATTGTATACTGGTTGCACGGTGTTCATTAAGTTTGATCAAAGACAATACAATTTTTATAAGATATTGCAACGAAGTTAAAACTACTAAAAATTATAAAAAATAAACTACCAACATAAGTACATCGAAATTATGTATACAGATTTTTTTTGTCTTCTTTAAATTTTTGAGAAATATGAAATCCTTCTGCTCACTCAGTGAGATCGTTTTTTATTCTCTATCTATAACTATATGATAAATTCTTATTTTGCATTTGCTTGGTAATAATAATAAATATGGTTATTGCGAGGGGCTGAAGAAAACAATTTTTATTTCTGAAATTTAAATATGTACTGTATTTATTTATATTTTATTTTCTAAATTTGCGATTGCTCGTGTTTTAAACAAAATTATTTTATGTATATTACAAAACGAAAAACGGAACTAAAATTATACAAAACCAAAATTTGAAAACGGAAAATACAAAATTTGTTAATATATAAATAAATGACCAACATCAGTATGTAAACTGCCCGCCACAGTCACTTGTTAAAATTTCTCCAGTTTTTTTTTCTTTCTTCTTTCTGACTCCTTAGTCCTTACTTTTGTAATAAGAACAATTATTTAAATTTTACTAATGCAATAATTTTAATTCTATTTTGAATTTTGCTAAGCAAAGTTTATTTTATTTAGTTTTGTTTTGATTATGACTTTGGTAATAGAAAAAAAAACCTTTTCAGGGCTAAAATTAAATGTTGTACATATAAAAAATTGTGAAAAAACCAAAGAGCTTTCCAAAAATTAATTTTTTTTTATATTTCCTAAAAATATTGATATACTTTCAGAAAAATGGAAAGACAATTGTAAGATAAAAATTAAAAAAAAAAATCAATTCCAACAATTTTGTCGTATACAGCGATTAATAATTATGCATTTTTTAATGCTAAGAAAAGATAAGTCCTTAAATGTTGCATTGAACAATGTTGTACAACAAATATTCAAAATAATCGATTGTTTAGTTTTCCAACTAACAAAATAACTTGTAATGAATAGATCAAAGCTTATTTTGTTAATAGTGATTTTAATATAAAAAATAAGCATAAAATAATTTTGTTAAAACAGAGCAATCGCGAATTTAGAAAATAAAATTTAAATAAATACCGTACATATTTAAATTTCAGAAATAAAAATTGTTTTCTTCAGCCCCTCGCAATAACCATATTTATTATTATTACCAAGCAAATGCAAAATAAGAATTTATCATATAGTTATAGATAGAGAATAAAAAACGATCTCACCGAGTGAGCAGAAAGATTTCATATTTCTCAAAAATTTAAAGAAGACAAAAAAAATCTGTATACATAATTTCGATGTACTGATGTTGGTAGTTTATTTATATTTTAACGAATTTTCGTTTTGTATAGCGTTGAAACTTCTTATATACGAAGTATTTATATATTCTTTGGTTTGATGGTAATTTACATAGTTTCCCATATACAAGTTCGTATGATGTATATTCTGTTTCTGAGTGTGTTGATGTGTTATAACAAAAAGTGTAGTATGGGAGCCCTAATCTATATGATTTTCTTCTACATATCTTCTTAAATATGCTCCTAATACTTTATGTGAATTTTCTAGAGCTCATATTCTCTTATGATGGTATGCTGTTGAGAAAATTTGCTCTATCATTTTACACATGTCCTTAAAAACATGATTCATAAATTCTTTTCCTTGATCAGAAGCGATTTTATTCGGTACTCCATATTTTAGTATAAAATGTTCTATGAGTCCTTCTGCAACAGTATTTGCTTTTTTGTTTTTAAGTGGTACATTTTCTAGAAATCTTGTTAGTTCGTCTTGTATAGTTAAAATATACTTATATCCTTTTGTCTAATGGACCTACTAAGTCTACGTAAATTTTTTCGAAACTTGTTTCTCTAGTTGAAGTTATTGTCATTGGTTGTTTTTTCACATTTATATGCTTATTCTTTTGACATAACGTGCAATGTTTTACAAATGTTGTAATATCTTCCTGCATCCCTGTCCAGAAGTATTTGCATTTGATGTTTTTAATCATGCGATTTATGCCTACATGTCCACTTGTTGGTAGTATGTGATAATCGTTAAGTAATAGTTTTTTAACTCCTGGATCCGTAACTTTTATTAAATCTTTCATTATGTGATCTTTAAAATTCATATTTTTAAACATTTCCTTTGATCTTTTTTTCATATTTATATTATTTTGTCGACGGCAGTCTGATAATTTAAATAATTCTCCTTACTTAATATAAAAATCTTTTATTTTTAATGGACCAGTGATTTTCTGCACATCCTTCCACAGCAATCTGCCGAATGTTGCGGATTGGTCTATATATAGTGCTATTTTTTGGTTTAACCATTAATATACAACTCTTTTTTGGTATATAGGCCAAAATTTTACTTGGACCTATAATAATATCTCCTTTATATTTTAATATTTCTTCTTCAAAACTATTAACTATTCTTAATGTTGTCATTTACATTTAATAAAACACGAATAACCAATTTTATATATTAACATTATATAAAATTTTCCTGAAAAGCTTATTTATAATCGGGAACATATTTTTTGCGTTCGATGGGTGGATTTTTTTAAAGTATTTTCCCATTGATTATTTTTCTCTATATTTATGTTCTGTGTTATCAGTGAGTTTATATTATTTAATAACGATTTTAGTCTTTTAATTTTGTATCATTTTGATGTTGATTTTTTCTATAGGTATTTTTTATTGCTGTGTAAAGTATATATGGTATATACCATACACATATATATTACTCCCGTATTATCCTCTCGAATACCGTTACATTTCTTTTATTACATTTTATTACAATTTTATTACATTTTTTTTTTTATTTTTACATTATAATTTGTTTTGTTTTTTATTTTTCAAACAATTTTAATACATTTCTTTTATACATTATAATTTTTTTTTTTCAAACAATTTTATTACATTTCTTATACATTCTAATTTCTTTTTCCTACTTCTAATTATTCTTACCTTAATTTCTAGTATTTAATAAATCTGCTATCTTCCCTATCCTAAATGTTTCAATCCTTATTGTAATTCGGATAATACCTATTCTATTTCTATCTATTGTAAACCTTATTCTAGTTATCCCTAAATTATTGTGCGTTATATTCCCCTATCATTTTATATTTATACAGTAGTTATTTGCCTAAGGCTTCTGGGTATGCATCCCCTTCCCCCTTGGTTGCAAAATAGTAGTGTTATAGTAATTTATACGAAAAGTATTTAAAAACAAAAATTATTTCATTGCATAATTAAATCTGAGTAAATGCTTCAACATTTATTAATTGGTTTTGTGACATTGTCATAATGTACACGTAGAACGGTTTCAATCTGTTTTTATGTACGAGTATTTTTCGCTTGTCTGTTTTGATCTCGCAATTAACTCCATCATTTCGTGTTACTTCGTACGGTCCGATATAAATGGGATCTAATTTCTTTCTGTTTTCATTTTTTAATAATACTAAACTTCCTACATCGTACGTACTATCCCTAACTTTATAATCTTCGTCGAATCTAGTTTTTCTTTCTAATTTTTTCCTTCCTAAAATTTCTCTAGCGTGTCTATGCGCTATTTGTAACTTATTCTTTAACTCGATATTGTAGTCTTCGTAGTTATAAAGTGGTTGAACTCCTTTTGTGAGCTTTGAGGGTAGATTACACTGCTTTCCATAGATTAATTCATATGGCGTATATTCGGTTTCTGAGTGTACAGCGGTGTTGTAATAGAACGTGTAATACGGTAGCAATTTGTGCCAGTCTGTATGGTTTTCATTAACGTATGTTCTTAAATACGCTCCTAGTACTTTGTGCGAATTCTCTAATGCTCCTATGCTCTCATGATGATATGCAGTAGAAAATATTTGTTCGATTTTTAACAGCTTACACATGTCTTTGAATACGTTGCTCATGAATTCCGTTCCTTGGTCCGAAGCTATTTTCTTCGGCACTCCATACTTTAATATAAAGTTTTCTACGAGTGCTTCAGCTACGGAATTGGCTTCTTTGTTCTTGAGCGCGACATTTTCAATGAATTTTGTCAATTCATTCTGTATCGTGAGTATGTATTTGTGTCCTTCTGCTGTCTCGTCTAACGGTCCTACGAGATCTACGTAAATTTTCTCAAAACTAGTTTCGCTGGTAGATGTTATGACCATTGGCTGTTTCTTTACGTTAATGTGCTTGTTACGTTGGCATATTCCGCAATGTTTAACAAAGTTTGGTACGTCTTCTTGTATCCCTGTCCAAAAGTATTTACACTTGATGTTTTTCAGCATACGATTAATGCCTGCGTGACCACTTGTTGGTAGAATATGATAGTCGTTCATTAGTATTTTCTTTTCCTCTGGGTTAGTTATCCTTACTACATCTTTAATTACAATTATCCTTATATTAGCTTCTTTAAATATTTTTTCCAACTTCTTTTTTATATTATTCAAATTAATTTGTTGACGGCCGTCATTTAATTTTAATAATTCTCCTTTTGAGATATACACATTTTCTAATTTCAAAGGACCTGTGATCGCTTGCACATCCTTCCACAGCAATCTGCAGAGTGTTGTGGTTAGGTCTTCAGTGCTATCTTTCGGTACTAATCATCATTATACAATTTCTTTTTGGCACATATTCCAATAATTTATTTGGACCCATTATTATGTCTTGTTGATGTTTTAATTTCTTAATTTCTTCTTCGAAACTATTGACTATCTTTAATTCGACTACTTTTAACCCTGTTGGTGGGGGTTGCAGTAACTCCTCAATAAGTTGTTCATCTGATTTTTCCTTATCTTTATTTTCTTCTTCCTCTTTACTTTGCTTTAATCTAGTCATAACTAGTATCTTTAAATCATCGGATGATATTTTAATCCTGCTTAAAGCGTCAGCAGTACAGTTCTCCTTTCCCGGTGACTATTCAACATAGAAGTTGTACTCTTCTAACAGTAGTCTAAACTTTGTCAGTCGTGACGATGGCTCTTTGAGTGAAAATAGGTAGACTAATGGTCTATGGTCTGTTAGAATCTTGAAGCGTCTTCCGAAAAGGTAAGGTCGGTAATGTTTAATAGCCCATAATATGGCTAGTAGCTCTTTTTCTATAGTGCTGTAATTACATTCGTCTAACAAATCGTCTAACTTCGTCAGCATTAATTGGCTGCGAAATTTTTTTAATTGCTATGGATTTGGATGGATCGGGCAAAATGCCGTTTTCCGAAATAACGTGTCCTAAATATAAAACCTCCTTTCTATGAAAATTGCACTTTCCAGGGTGAATTATCAAGTTTACCTCTCTTAGTCTTGAAAAAACTTCTATTAAGTTTTTATTATGTTTTTCTAAACTGTCACCGAAAATAATTAAATCGTCTAAATAAACGAAACATCTTGAATATGTTAACCCTGACATTCCTATATACATCATTCTGGAGAATACGCTAGGTGATATTTTAAGCCCCATTGGTAGGCGTGTTAATTGGTGATGCCCGTTTTCTGTTGAGAAATCGGTGCACGGCCTACTTTCTTTGTCTAATTCCATTTGGTAATATCCTTGGCTTAAATCAATACATGAAAAATATCTTGCACCTCCTACCATATCGTAAATATCCGTGATATTTGGTAGTGGAAATTTATCATCTTCGATGTTATCATTTACTTTTCGATAATCTATTACCATTCTAAATTTCTGTAGACCTGTTATCGGGTCTTTTTTCTTTGGTACGATTAGTACTGGTGAATTCCACGCTGATACAGATGGCTCGACAATCTTTTGGTCGATAATCTTTTGTAATTCTTCCTGTAGTTCTTGTTTTTGTGAATGTGGAATTCTATATGGTTTTGAATATGTTGGTGATATGTTCTTTTTTAATTGGATATCTGCTTTAGTAGTATTTGTCCAGTCAGTTCGTCACCATCTAAATGAAATATGTCATTAAATTTGGTACATATTTTCTGTACACATTCCTTCTCTTCACTATTAAGTGTATCATAATTTAATTCTTTGAGTAATTTTCCAACTCTATCAGTCGTTTTTTGTTTAGGCTTTTCATAATTAAGTATATAATGGTCGTTTAGACTATAAGATTCTGGTTCAATCCAGTTTAATTTAACCTCTTTTCCTCTCGTATTTAAGATTTTTACAGGTATTTTATTATTAATAGGCTTGGATATAGATGATAGATCCAGCCATGAAAACTCCTTCGCAAAGTTCTGTCTGATAGATAATTCGTTCGTCTTTAAATTTAGTGTCGACCCAATATGTTGCTTCACAACGTGATGCAATTGTAATAACATTTGAATGGGTTTTATTTAATATAGGTAATACTACATTTTCATTATTGATGGTTAATTCCAAAGTAAAATTTTCTAAATTTATTTTAGCTTGGAAATCTTTTAAAAAGTTAGCCCCTAAAATACCATCAACTGGTACTGGAAAGTCGTCGGGTACGACATGAAAGTCGTATGGGATATTTGTGAATTCAAAATTCAATTGTTTAGTACAGGTACCTAATGTTTCAAGGTGACCTGAGATACCTTGTATTGTAGAAATATTATTTTTATTTAATTTTTCGTCCAAAAGTTTTGATTTTATTGTGCAAATAGAAGCACCAGTATCTACTAAGAATGTAGTAGTTTCTGTTTTGTTGATTTTAATGTCTACGTATAGTCCGTTTGTGAATCCTGCTGTGAAAATTATATCATTTATTTCGCCTAATTGTGGTAATCCCCTACCGATTGGTTGGCCTCCCCCTCCGTGGGTTGTTCGTTTCCCTTTTCTGTGATGGCCAATACTCTTGGATTGGGTACATTTATGTTGTTGGTATTCGCTCTGTGTTTATAATTATTATTGTTATGATATCTACTGTTATAACGGTTATTCTGATTATAATTTCTATTATTATTATAATTATTGTTATTATTATAATTAGTATGGTTATAATTATTATTATGGTTATAGTGATTATAGTTATTATTGTTATTTGCGTTCCTATTTGGCGTCTAGGTTCGATTTCTAGATGGATAATTAGAATTATTTTGATTATTATTGTTCGAATTATTATTATAATTATTTGAATTATTATTGAAATTTCGATTCCCGAAATTATTATTCCTATTATTGTTATTATTTCGATTATTGTTAAATTTTCGATTATTGTTAAAATTATTATTATTATAGTTATTTCTATTATTAATATTGTTATTATACCGATTATTGTCAGCGTACCTAACAACTTCATTGGTTTTGTCGGTACCTGGATCCAATTCCAGTAAATGCTGTATTGCGTCCTTAAAATCTTTATGACGAGCGCTATCCAAGATTATTCTGTACCTTTCATTCACTCCTTTTTTCAAAAACCCTAACCCTCTACGGTTATTAGCGGTTGTTAACGCTGCTCGTTCGGTTTCACTTTGTGCACTGACTTCTAAATTTGTCATTCGTGCTATGAGGTTTTCGATCTCATTAGTGAATTCTCGTAATGGTCGATTACCTTGTCGTATGTTGCTTAATTTGGTTTGTATTATTTCAATCGAATCTTTACATTCGCATTTGGTTCTTAATAATTTCTTTAATTCGTTGAAATTTTCAGGAATGGCATTTCCTAGCTCTGTTAAGGCTTTTCCTTGAATCTTACACTTGACCAGGAATTTTACTAAGATTGTTTGATCCTCCGGTTTTAATATATCGTGGTAGAATTCGATACTATTTATAAAGTCTCGAATCTTCTCTTCTCTTGTCTCTTCTTTGTCTACGATTAAAGTGAGCAGCTTTTGTGCCACATTAAA
This sequence comes from Rhamphomyia laevipes, assembly GCA_963920725.1. Classification (NCBI taxonomy): domain Eukaryota; kingdom Metazoa; phylum Arthropoda; class Insecta; order Diptera; family Empididae; genus Rhamphomyia; species Rhamphomyia laevipes. Next base: position 83,353,034 of record OY987255.1, read on the forward strand.
ATCAAAACTTGTCATATTGGTGATTTCTATTTTATTCAAATTGTTATTATTTATTAGTGGTTCTTCCGTTTCCACTCCTATTTCTTTAGTATCGTCTTCGTCTTCGGTAATATCTGTTAAAGTAGTATTCAGAAAATGTGCCGATTTTCGATCCAAAATATCATTTACTTCGTTATATACTAAATCGAATTTACTTTTATACCGTAATGCTAATTCTTTATCCGCTTTATATAATGCTTGCCAAACCTCTAAAAAATTTGACTTTGATTCTTTAACATAAGCTAGTTTTCCTAGTATATACTGAGATGTATAAGTTCTGTGTGGGGTTTTCTTAAAATTTTTGACTAATCTCCTAAATTCTTTAATTCATTCTCTAGTACTTGTATCATATTTTAAATTATGCATATAAAATTGATTTTCAATATACATTTTATTTTAAATTATGATTATATTTATTAATTTGTAGTGCATAATTTGTATATATGCTTTTACCCTACCAAAATTATCCCGTAAAAATAATTTTTATCTCTTATCTAAACCAATCTTTTCTAGTATCTAAACCTACTTACTTTCCTACAAAAATGTGCTAAACTAAATTTCCCATAAAAATAATAAAATAATAACTCGACTAAAAAAAGTGTCCTTACTAAAACTATAGTGAGAAACTAGGTGTACTTACTAACTACTAACAAGGTGGGGAAATATATTGTATATGAGATTATTTTTATATGAGAGACTTCTTTTTCTCTGTCATATGAAAAATAAAAAATATTTTGATTCTATATGAAAATATTACTATATATATGTATTTATTTATACGCTAGTGATATATAAAAAAAAAGAATTATATGTGGGTTATAAATGTGTAACCTTCAAAAGAGTTTTAATATGAATTCTTTATTACTACCCTACCTCAATAAATTTAATACATAATATAGTATGTATATATGGTACAGTGACCGCTCTGTATAAGCAACTCATTTGAACCAATTTAAATAAAAAAAATTCCTATATAGAATAGGTTGCTTTTATAGAAAAATGGAATCTAAATTTTATTTTCTAAATTGTAGTCAAATGGCTAATATATTATAAATATTTTTCAATTACGGCCTTTCCCCTCATACGCCGTAAAACTAAAATTTCATTATTCGAGAGATTATTTTCTTCTGCCCATTCTATAACGGTATTGAAAGAATCAATAACATTATTAATTACGTCATTCGAATTTTCGACAACATATAATACTTATTTTAAATAAAACAATATATAATATATTAAATTTCATTTTCTTGACGCTCATTTTTTTATTTTAAATCTTCTTCTTATAGTTACAATCCGTTCCGGATGTTGCTCAACAATGTTCGTATAAGCTGTTTTGAATTTACTGTTTTTATGAGGTTCGCGATCGACATATTGCACCATTCTGTCATATTTTTGAGCCATGATATTCTTTTCCGACCCCTGCTTCTCCGCCCTATTATTTTCCCCTGTAACACTAACTGCAGTATTCTATATTTTCCGTTACGCATGATATGTCCTAGATACTTTATTTTTCAATAAAAATATATAAATTCAAATATCATTCTTGAGAAATAAAATAAATTAATTTTCCCACAACAAAAACTACATAATTGTTGCAATATCAACAATTATGCATTTTTATAAATTACTAAAAATAAAGAATTCTAATTTACACGCGCATAGATATTTTTGCAACTTTGAAATTGCAAATCTTCAAAGAACCAAAATAATTAAGTTATGAAATAAAGTACAGTCAGTCTGAAGTGCACAGTCGAATCGTTATCATTAATTTATAATTTCGTTTATGTAAATCGTTTTCTTATATATAATTAAAAAGTAATAAATAAATTTTAATAATAGTTTTGTTAAATAATATAATTTTGTGTTTTATTATTATTTTTTTTTAATCCTGGAGAACCTTGAACCAAAATTCTTAGTTTCATTAGTAATATCTTTTTTTTATTTACATTTTAACTTCCAAGTCGTTTTTCTCGAAATGAAGTGGATGGCGTATGGGCCAAAATAGCACTCACCCAACGATTTGTCTATTGCTTGTTTTATTATATATTCTATTTGGTTTAAATAATTGTCTATCTCGTCATTCCCTAAGTTTTTATTATTTTGACCCACTACTTGCATTCGTTGACCCATTAATTTCATTTTCAACTATATTTTGAAAATATTTCCAATTCGTCATTTTATAATTTAATTTTCTTTTATCAATAATTGTTTATGGTATAAATTCATTGCATTTTTCTAATTCCACTCTTATTACTATTGCGTTATGGTCACTATCGTAAGGTATTGTCTCTAGTTTATTGTTATTATTTGTTTTCAGTTTTAGCCTAACATCTATTATACTGATATCTAAAAACGAATTTGTTCTAGGATATGTTGGTTCTTTTGTTCCGTATAATTTTGACTTATGTAAAATATCATTATTGTTTAACCAATTTTTTAATGTATATCCCTTAGTATTATTTGTACTATTAGAAGTCCGTATGCTTAGCGTTCAAATCCCCTGCAATTACGTAATATGTATCTATTTTATCTAATTTTAAAATTTCGAACAGTTTATTTATTTCATATTCAAATTTGTCATTATTTCTTTGTCCGATATTATTTTTAATTTTTAATTTTTTATTAATTTTATTTCTATTATGGTAGTTTCTAAAAATTGGAAATTATCAATTATGTACTCGTAGTTGTTAATTATTGAATATGCGTATTTTTTATTAATAATGATTGCAGTACCTCCTCCATTTTTAACAGGGATGGTAATTTCGTTCTTTTTATCTGTTCTTTTTTGATAATAAATATTTTTTGTTCCTGAAAAGAACAAAATTTAAAGAATTTTTTTTTTTTTGTTCCAAGCTATATGTTTTCCTGTTAATTAAATGGTTTAAATGTATAAAGTACAACTAATTTGGTATTTAATTTAATATTTTATTAATTCATCAGTTTCATATTAAATTTTAAAGTGTACAACAAAAAATATGGTAAAAAATTATAAAACTTATATTTGGTTTTAAACATTAAAAAATTTAATTTTTGGGGAATTTATTTATTTATCAGGCAAATTAAATCTTCAAGCAATATATTTTGCAAATTTTCGGCCGTTAAATTTGCACGTTGGTCACATAATATAAATTTTAGTTTGACTATTTCTACTTGTTTGACTATTTTGCTCAAATGTTGGTAACCGTCGATACATCGTTTTTCATACCAAAACGTTGCAACATTTGTGAAAAGTGGCATTCTGTGGTATATGGTGAAATTTCCAATTTCATTATAAACCGCATTTAAATTTCGATTTTCAACCAATATTGTATCATTTGCTCAGAAATTTTGATTAAGAAAATGTTCCACCAACGATGGATCGGAATTTTTATTGAAAGCAAGAAGATGGTCACTATTTGCAAATGAAATAGATGGCATTAAAGAATCTTCATCAGAATTCCATTTTCCGAATTTAATATAATCTTATCAAAAACTTTATTTTTGATAAGAACGATAATTAAGTCTTTATTTTTTTTTTTTGTTCTTCTAAAGAACGATATTTTGGAACTTTATTTTTTTCGTTCTTTTTTTACGTTTATTTTGTGAACTTTATATTATGTTCTTTTTCGGTTTGGAACCCTGATTTTTAGAATTTGTTCTGTCATTCCTTATAAAGTTAAATTTTTTAAATTGTAATTTATGCTTAGGATTTAGTTTCGTTTCAGATAACAACATTATATCCGTATAACTTTCCAGAAAATGTAAAAGATAAGCTCTTTTATTGTTAGATATTATTGAATTAACATTAGCAGTTAATAGAGCAAAAGTTCTTGGAATCCGGTCATTCATATATGGAGTGCGATTCCATGCACTCAGCGATTGCGCATAGTAAAAAAAATAGATCAGTTTTTATGATGAATGATTGGATCGAAATTTTTACAGCGGCAAGATCAACTAGAGGCAAAAATAAGAAAAGTGGTCCTTATAAGGTCAAAGAGTTGCAGTATTCGGATTTTTTTTAATCTCCAAGAACTTTCAGCACAGTTTATAAAAAATAGAAATATTGATGAGGATGGAAACAAAGTGTCTTGGTTGAAAGTAAAATGATTTAAATATAAAAAAAAAACGAACCACACGTAATCTTTTATAGATATAACGGAAATCAATATTAACGGCCGTGGAAGACAATCCAATACTGCAACGCTTACTAAAGCTTACAATAACGTTCGTCCGATTAGTGAAGCTAAAAAACAGGATTTATTGAAGCTGTGTAAAAGTGGTGTCATCTCAAGAGAATTACATCAGTGGTACATGAATCTACATGTTGCAAAAAAAGTAATAGACAATGAAGAACGAGAGACCGAGTGCGATTAATTAATTTAGTTATTGTTTATTTAATTTATAAAACATTAATTTCAATAAAAATTTCCTTATTATTATCTTTATTCATCCCTTATAATTATTTCCGCTATATTTCCTATAATAAATTTTTATAAATTTGGACAATATAGGTAATATAGGTATCCCTATCCAAATAGTTAGAAAACGTTTTTATTCATAAATCTTATCACAACAGTAAATACTTAACTACAAAAAAACATAAAATAATCCGAAGGAAAAATCACTAACTACATTTTACCAAATTTCTACATTAAATATCGACCATTTGGCTGTGACAATTTTACAAGACGCTAAAGCATATGTATCCTAATTACTTGAAATATTTAAACATCATTTTTCGTGATTTTTAGATTTTTAATATTAAAAACAACAAAAATATCGCGATAAGTCGCTTATATGAAAAGTGTAGAGTGTAGTGAATGAGTTTTACCTCTACACCGACGATATGTTACTAGTAATAATAAGAATTAAAAGGTGAAGATTCGTAAAGGAAATTATTTTTTTTAAATTTATTTTCAATATTGCTTATTTGTCTACTGACTAGTTCTAATGTTTTTTTTAAATCTAATAATATATTTGCATTTTCATTACTTTGTACTGTTTTTGTTAATATACTATTTGCCTGATCGGGTTTATTAGTATTACTACTTGCTACATAAGCATAACATATCTGTGGTTGTACATAATTATTTATCATTTTTACTTTTCCTTCAAATTTTCTATTATTTAATTTTTTTCTTAATTCTAGGTTTTTTACTTGTTTTAAGTATTCTGGACATCCTCTGTATGTTGCCGGGTGGCCGTTGTTATTACATAATGCGCAATAAAGCTTATTTTTATCTCCATCTTGCTGAATACTACATTTACCTATTTCGTGATTTTCGTTACATTTGACGCATCTGTATTCCATATTGCAGTTGCTTGCTGCATGTCCTAAACGTTGACATCCTTTACATTGTGGTATTTCTGTTTTTTTAAGTTTATCCCAGTTAATCAATTGATAATTTAATTTTCTAACTTTTGTTAAATTTGATGTATTGCTCCTTGGCGAAATTTGCACTATAAAAATTGGTAGCTTCTTATTTTCTTTAATTGACTTTCTTGTTGCTAATCTGGTTACTTTTTCCACTTCGACATTATCTATTTTTAATGATCTTATTTCATTTTTTATATCCTCTGATTCCTCTTCAGCATTTAATCCTTTTAGAATAAGTGTTTCATTTTTCTGTTCTTTGGGTGTATATGTAAAGTAATTTGATTTTATTTGTTGTAATATTTCTTTAACTTTAAAGTAATCATTATTACTTGTTAAATAGATTAAATGCTTTTTGTTATTTTTTTTTTTTAATTTTTAAATTATCTTTAAATATTTTTTTTAAATCATGAATTTCTTGATCGTATATAATTATTGGTGGTATTTTATATTTTTTCTCTATTTTATTGTTTTTTTTTAAATTATTTTCAACATTGTTGTTATTTTTATTGTTTTCTTGGTCGTATGTTGATTTATTATCCATAGCTATATTATTTGGTTTAATATTGTTGTTTTGTGTTTTGTTATTATCAGGTGATTTTTTTCTATTTTTTTTATATATTTTTATTCGTTGCTAATTCTATTATATTAACATCAGAATTATCTACCGTCTCGATTTCTTCTTCCACATGCTCTTCGTCGTCTGATGCATCATCCATCTCAGTAAATATGTTTTCTGTAGATTGATTAGTTTTAATGTTATTTTTATTAGTAATTTCATTTTTACTTAAATTTTTTATTATTTTTTTAAGATGTAACACTTCTTTTCTTAGCTCGTCGTTAATCTAATTTAATGTTTTACTTTTTATTTTATTTTTTTTAGCTGACATTTTGTTTATAATTGCTGATTTGATTTTAATTTTTAATCGATTTTTTTCACTATTATAATTTACAATTGAATAGTTATAATTATTGTCTGTATTTTTAGATTCATTCACTAAATTATTATTTTCACTTAAATTTTCTTTTTTTTCTAGCCATGTTTTTCCACGATTTTATCCACTTTAATTAATTATAAATTTCTTTATTCAAAAATTTACTCTCACTATTTTTAGTATAATAATCACGTCCAAACGGTTTGGCAGTAAAAATTGCACTGCAGATCTTTTTATGTTTAGTTTAAGAATTGTATTATTTATGTAAGTAAAGTAAAGGGTGTTCAAAATTGAGGTATCATTTTAATTTTAATAAAAAGACTTTTTTTTAAATATTAAATATATTTTTATTTTAATTTATTACAAATAGGTTCCGGTTAATAATGAAAAATTATGTCGACTAAGTGCCCCCCACCCTCTACTGGCTCGGCAGGCTCCCAATCTTTTACCAAAATACTGAATCACGTTGTTGAAAAAACTGTTGTCAATGGTTGAAATTGCTCGATAATGTTGTTTTTAAGCTCTTGAATTGTTGTGGGATTATTGCTGTACACTTTCGATTTCAGAGAACCCCACAAAAAAAAAATACAACGGTGTCAAATCGCACGATCTTGGTGGCCAATTCACTCCTCATCTACGAGAAATAATGCGATCTTCGAACTTTTCCTTCAAAAGATCCATTGTTTCTTTTGCTGTGTGGCAAGTGGCACCGTTCTGTTGAAACCACATATTCTCTACGTCCAAATCATCAATTTTCCGCCACAAAAAGCTTCGGATCATCTCCATGTAGCGATTTCCATTGACTGTAATCGCATTTCCATTTGCGTTTTCTAAAAAATATGGTCCGATAATTCGTCTTGGCCACAAACCACACCAAACCGTAACTTTTTGTGGATGTAATGGTTGCTCTAAGATAACCCTTGGATTCTTTTCACCCCAAATGCGGCAATTTTGTTTATTGACGTAGCCATTGAACTGGAAATGAGCTCGTCGGTGAAGATTATTTTGTTAAAAAAATTCTCACTTTCTTCTTGTTTTTCGATTGCCCAAGAAACACGTTGTTCCTTCGTGTAGCGTTCCATATAGTTAATATGGAACTAACCGGAATGTATTTAGAATATACCTGAAGAACCCTCGTACAAAAATTCCTAGTAGAAAAAAATGGCGGCAAAATCAAAATTATACCTCAATTTTGAACACCCTTTAGTATACGGAAATTTGAGTGTCGCCGAAATTGTGTGAGAAAAAATGATGCTAAGTGCATAATTTATTTATTTTAGCGCAAATGCATTTGTTATTTTATATCTGTACGAAGACATATTTATCAATATTCTATAGAATATTGATATATGTCTCCGCACCAAAAGTATGTTTATGAGCTTTAAAAGGGTGCCTCATAACAATAACTAAAAATGCGCCACTCATTTCGTCCGGCAAACACGCAGGACAAATCCAGCCGTCCTGTTTGACACTAAAGGAGGACCCAAACTTCCGCACTTTCACTCCACTTGAAGTGCAAGATGTCATCAGAAGCGCTAAACCATCAAAAGCGCTAGGGCCAGGTGGCATCTCGATGGTAATGTTGAAGAATCTGCATACCACTAGTATTGAATATCTAACAAAGATCTTCGACCTTGCACTTGGGGACATTTCCATTCCCTATGTTTGGAAAACTGCCAGGATTATTCCAATACTTAAATCTGGCAAACCCTAGAGTGAAGGTACGTCCTTAAGTACTATTTTGCTGTTATCCCCTGTTTCCAAAACGTTGGAGCTACTACTACTTCCTCAGCTCCAACAACACATCGCCCTTGCAGATCATCAACATGGCTTCAGGAAACAACGAAGCACAACAACTACCCTAGCCGAGCTTACCACCCAAATTGCCGATGGCTTGAACCATTGTCCGTCACATTTGACAGGCACTGGACCTGTCAAAAGCTTTAGACAAGGTTACTCACTCCACTGTCTCAATGATATCTTGAATTCTTGATTACCCGACTCCATTAAAAGGTTCCTGTCAGCCTAAATCAATGGTAGGAATGCCTATGTTGAATTGAGGAATTCATCCTGTAAGCATCGTAAACTCATGATGGGAGTTCCACAAGGAGGGGTCCTCTCTACCATTCTCTTTAATCTCTATATTAGGATATCAACCTCGCCTCTCATAAATCATCCGCAACACTGTTCATCTCTTGGACCAAGTAAGTATGACATCATGATTGATGGACAGGACAACTCATTCCCACCATCAACAATCCCAAAATTTAAGAAGTCACTTTCGACAACCTCCTTACTTTCTCTAAGCATGCTAAGACCATATGTAATAAAGTGAACAGTTGCAACAAGGTCCTCAAAGCCCTAGCCGGAACTAATTGGGGAAAAGATAAGGAAATTCTTGTAACAACGTATAAAGCTATAGGCCGATCTATTATTAATTACGCTGCGCCAATCTGGACGTCATTTTCATGTGACACCCTATGAAGAAACATCCAGTCCAGACAAAATACCACTATTCGCACCACAACTGGGTGCCATTCAATAACTCACCCTGATCATCTTCATGAAGCAACATCCATGCTCTCCGTCGGACCGCACAGTGAGCTGCTCATAAAGTAGTTCCTATTGTCATGTCACTCACAACCCCAGCCACCCAGTTCACAATATCACAACCAGTGAGGTACCTCCAAGCTACATCCGTCACGACATTAGGTCGTATAAAGCCGACAACCCCAGCCATACCGGCCACCTGGAATCCAACCACGGTTCGCTCAGCTTTAAGCTCAATACACCACAATTTCATCCTTATTGTTTAACTTAGCTTTGGCTTTCTTGTTATGACTACAAAACCAAAGTCCAAAATATAAAGTCCATTAATAATTTCATTTCGTCATTTACAAAATGAAATGAAATGAAACATTTATTGTGCTATAATAAAATATGTTACATTTACATTGTTTTTACATAATCTACTAAATTTAATGTTTATATTAAGCTATATATGTTTGGCTTAATGATTTTTTTTTTGTTTACAATCGTTCTTACGAGCTAGTTTACAATCAATTTATTTCTTAAGTCTATAATAATATTTTTTTTTCGTACTATTTGCACCGGATAGGTCGAATATTTAGGATTGCTTTAAGCTGACTAGATTTTATTTACACGAAAAATAAAAAGACAAGACAGACAAAAAAAAAAAAAAAAAATATATATTCATGTATCTAACAAATAATAAAACTGAAACATTATCTTCTTTTTAGGTACTTAAATTAAATATTATCTTAGTTTTAATTGACTTCTATGATTTATATTTGTATTTGTATTATATGTGTAAAATTCTGATAATTTTGTAACATTTTGTAATTAAAAAAAACTTTTCTTCGGAATTTAACATTACAAACGGTGACAAATAGTACGAATTATCAACATAATTTGTGTGAATGTAGACTCTTTATATATATAGTTTTCTTAATTCAAAAAACGTTTTTGTTCATAAAAAAAAAATATTAAACTTTATTAAAAAAATAGTTTAAACTTAATATTATACAAAAATAACTTAAATTTAGAACTTAGCTTTTTATAACTCATCGACACAGACTGACTTGTAATTTACAAATTCAAGTCCTAATATAATTAGAAACAACAGAATAAACATAATTGTTTATTCAGCGGAATAAATTATTTTTATAAATCTTCTTTTATAATTTCTTAGAATGAATTTTATCTGTTATCTGCCTCTTTATATATATAGTTTTGTTAATTCATAAAACGTTTTTGTTCATAAAAAAAATAATTATTAAACTTTATTAAAAAAATAGTTTGAACTTAATATTATACAAAAATAACTTAAATTTAGAACTTAGCTTTTTAACTCATATACACAGACTGACTTGTAATTTACAAATTCAAGTCCTAATATAATTAGAAACATAACAGAATAAACATAATTGTTTATTCAGCGAAGTAAATTATTTTTATAAATCTTATTTTATAAATTCTTAGAATGAATTTTATCTGATATCTGCCTCTTTATATATATAGTTTTGTTAATTCATAAAACGTTTTTGTTCATAAAAAAAATAATTATTAAACTTTATTAAAAAAATAGTTTGAACTTAATATTATACAAAAATAACTTAAATTTAGAACTTAGCTTTTTAACTCATCTACACAGACTGACTTGTAATTTACAAATTCAAGTCCTAATATAATTAGAAACATAACAGAATAAACATAATTGTTTATTCAGCGAAGTAAATTATTTTTATAAATCTTATTTTATAAATTCTTAGAATGAATTTTATCTGTTATCTGCCTCTTTATATATATAGTTTTGTTAATTCATAAAACGTTTTTGTTCATAAAAAAAATAATTATTAAACTTTATTAAAAAAATAGTTTGAACTTAATATTATACAAAAATAACTTAAATTTAGAACTTAGCTTTTTAACTCATCTACACAGACTGACTTGTAATTTACAAATTCAAGTCCTAATATAATTAGAAACATAACAGAATAAACATAATTGTTTATTCAGCGAAGTAAATTATTTTTATAATACTTATTTTATAAATTCTTAGAATGAATTTTATCTGTTATCTGCCTCTTTATATATATAGTTTTGTTAATTCATAAAACGTTTTTGTTCATAAAAAAAATAATTATTAAACTTTATTAAAAAAAAATAGTTTGAACTCAATATTATACAAAAATAACTTAGCTTTTTAACTCATCGACACAGACTGACTTGTAATTTGCAAATTACTAAAAGAAAATATATATATATATATATATTCATGTATCTAACAAATAATAAAACTGAAATATTATCTTTTTAGGTACTTAAATTAAATATTATCTTAGTTTTAATTGACTTCTATGATTTATATTTGTATTTGTATTATATGTGTAAAATTCTGATAATTTTGTAACATTTTGTAATTCAAAAAAACTTTTCTTCGGAATTTAACATTACAAACGGTGACAAATAGTACGAATTATCAACATAATTTGTGTGCCTTTAGCCTCTTTATATATATAGTTTTCTTAATTCAAAAAACGTTTTTGTTCATAAAAAAAAAATTATTAAACTTTATTAAAAAAATAGTTTGAACTTAATATTATACAAAAATAACTTAAATTTAGAACTTAGCTTTTTATAACTCATCTACACAGACTGACTTGTAATTTACAAATTCAAGTCCTAATATAATTAGAAACATAACAGAATAAACATAATTGTTTATTCAGCGAAGTAAATTATTTTTATAAATCTTATTTTATAAATTCTTAGAATGAATTTTATCTGTTATCTGCCTCATTATATATATAGTTTTGTTAATTCATAAAACGTTTTTGTTCATAAAAAAAATAATTATTAAACTTTATTAAAAAAAAATAGTTTGAACTCAATATTATACAAAAATAACTTAGCTTTTTAACTCATCGACACAGACTGACTTGTAATTTGCAAATTACAAAAAGAATATATATATATATATATATATATATATATATATATATATATATTCAAGTATCTAACAAATAATAAAACTGAAACATTATCTTTTTAGGTACTTAAATTAAATATTATCTTAGTTTTAATTGACTTCTATGATTTATATTTGTATTTGTATTATATGTGTAAAATTCTGATAATTTTGTAACATTTTGTAATTTAAAAAAACTTTTCTTCGGAATTTAACATTACAAACGGTGACAAATAGTACGAATTATCAACATAATTTGTGTGACTTTAGCCTCTTTATATATATAGTTTTCTTAATTCAAAAAACGTTGTTGTTCATAAAAAAAAAATTATTAAACTTTATTAAAAAAATAGTTTAAACTTAATATTACACAAAAATAACTTAAATTTAGAACTTAGCTTTTTATAACTCATCGACACAGACTGACTTGTAATTTACAAATTCAAGTCCTAATATAATTAAAAACAACAGAATAAACATAATTGTTTATTCAGCGGAATAAATTATTTTTATAAATCTTATTTTATAAATTATTAGAATGAATTTTATCTGTTATCTGCCTCTTTATATATATAGTTTTGTTAATTCATAAAACGTTTTTGTTCATAAAAAAAATAATTATTAAACTTTATTAAAAAATAGTTTGAACTTAATATTATACAAAAATAACTTAGCTTTTTAACTCATCGACACAGACTGACTTGTAATTTGCAAATTACAAAAAGAAAAAAAAAGAAATATATATATATATTCATGTATCTAACAAATAATAAAACTGAATCATTATCTTCTTTTTAGGTACTTAAATTAAATATTATCTTAGTTTTAAGTGACTTCTATGTTTTATATTTGTATTTGTATTATATGTGTAAAATTCTGATAATTTTGTAACATTTTGTAATTTAAAAAAACTTTTCTTCGGAATTTAACATTACAAACGGTGACAAATAGTACGAATTATCAACATAATTTGTGTGACTTTAGCCTCTTTATATATATAGTTTTCTTAATTCAAAAAACGTTTTTGTTCATAAAAAAAAAAATTATTAAACTTTATTAAAAAAATAGTTTGAACTTAATATTATACAAAAATAACTTAAATTTAGAACTTAGCTTTTTATAACTCATCGACACAGACTGACTTGTAATTTACAAATTCAAGTCCTAATATAATTAGAAACAACAGAATAAACATAATTGTTTATTCAGCGGAATAAATTATTTTTATAAATCTTCTTTTATAAATTCTTAGAATGAATTTTATCTGTTATCTGCCTCTTTATATATATAGTTTTGTTAATTCATAAAACGTTTTTGTTCATAAAAAAAATAATTATTAAACTTTATTAAAAAAATAGTTTGAACTTAATATTATACAAAAATAACTTAAATTTAGAACTTAGCTTTTTAACTCATCTACACAGACTGACTTGTAATTTACAAATTCAAGTCCTAATATAATTAGAAACATAACAGAATAAACATAATTGTTTATTCAGCGAAGTAAATTATTTTTATAAATCTTATTTTATAAATTCTTAGAATGAATTTTATCTGTTATCTGCCTCTTTATATATATAGTTTTGTTAATTCATAAAACGTTTTTGTTCATAAAAAAAATAATTATTAAACTTTATTAAAAAAATAGTTTGAACTTAATATTATACAAAAATAACTTAAATTTAGAACTTAGCTTTTTAACTCATCTACACAGACTGACTTGTAATTTACAAATTCAAGTCCTAATATAATTAGAAACATAACAGAATAAACATAATTGTTTATTCAGCGAAGTAAATTATTTTTATAAATCTTATTTTATAAATTCTTAGAATGAATTTTATCTGTTATCTGCCTCTTTATATATATAGTTTTGTTAATTCATAAAACGTTTTTGTTCATAAAAAAAATAATTATTAAACTTTATTAAAAAAATAGTTTGAACTTAATATTATACAAAAATAACTTAGCTTTTTAACTCATCGACACAGACTGACTTGTAATTTGCAAATTCAAGTCCTAATATAATTAGAAATATAACAGAATAAACATAATTGTTTATTCAGCGGAATAAATTATTTTTATAAATCTTATTTTATAAATTCTTAGAATGAATTTTATCTGTTAACTGTGGACAAATTAAAATGCTTTAAAATGCTTATTATTTATATTTTCTATGAAATTCATTAGAAAAATAAAGGAATAGAAAATTTATTAAAAATTTCATAAATTTAGCTTTAAAATTAAATTTAATAAAAGTTTTGGATTACAATAAACAAAATATTAGTTTGAAAAATTTAAATTTTATACGTTTAGATCTCGTTTATGGAAAAATTGGTTTTGTTGTGGATGTAACAATATATATTCATTAGAATATTTTTTATTTTCATTTATGTAATATTTATTTGTACAATTTCTTAATATTTTTCTTTCGAAAATTTGTATTTTTTCTGCTATTGTCGGAGATATTGAAAACCAAATTGGGAAGCCATACGATAAGACTGGTCTAATCAACTGTTTGTACATTAGCAGTTTGGTTTTTGTTTATGAATCCTTATGTATTAGAAGTGGCTTTAGAATAGATGCTGCTCTCCAAGCTTTAATTAACACTTCTCTTACATGATTATTAAATTTAAGCTTATTATTAATATTGATTCCTAAATATTTAATATTGTTTTCTAATGGGACCAGTTTATTATTAATTTTTAGTTTTAAATTTTTACTTTTTTTACAGCATTTCTAGGACCTTTACCACTAGCACTAGCATTTCTAAGACAAATTAATTTAGATTTTTCGATATTTACGGATATTTTCCATTTGTTATAGTACGATAATATTTGGTCGGTATGATTTTTAATATATGTTAAAGCTAATTCAGGATTACTTGCATGTGCATATACTGTTGTATCATCAGCGAATAATGTTGCCTTATATAATAGTTGGTTTCTTCTATTATAAGTTTCATGTGGTATGTCATGCAAAAACAGATTGAATAATTTTGGACCTAATACAGATCCTTGAGGTACTCCTGAATTAACTTAAATTTTCTCTGATACCTGATCTTCTAAATATATGTACAAGTATCTATCTTTCAAAAAATTCAATAATAATCTTATTAATCTACTCGGGAAAGTATGTTTATAATTTTATATATAAAAGCTTGTGGCCACACTGAGTCGAAAGCTTTTTGTATGTCAAGTGACAAAACTACAGTAGCATATTTATTTTCAAGATTTTCAATTGTGTCTGAATGAAGTTTCATTAATGCATCTGTGGTGGAATGGCCGGATTTAAAACCAAACTGATAGTTGGAAATTATATTATTATTTTCATTAAATTCATCAATTTGGTCAGCTATAATTCGTTCTAAAATTTTCCCTATATTAGAAAAGAGTGAAATTGCCCTAAAGTTACTTGGTTTAAATGATTTTTTGTTTTTTACGATTGGTATCAGTTTTGATATTTTTAAACCCCTCGGGAAATAGCCATTATTTATACAATTATTAAAGAGTATAGTTAAAAAATGTATAGCATTTACAGGTAATTTTTTTAACAAAAAATTTGAAATGCCATCCGGACTACTAGTTTTTTTTCTATTTAATTTATGCAAAATACTTTTTACAGTGCTAGCATTTACAAAATTTTGAAATCTTTTTCTTTATATAGTTCTCTATAATAATTTTTTAAATAATTCTATTTTTTCTTTAATATTATTGTAATTACTATTCCATCATTTGTAACTTTAACATTCTCATATTGGGTTTTTCCTATTATTTTATTAATTTCATTAAATGTACCAGGGGATGGTTTAATTACTTTTAAGTTTATTTTGAAATTGTAAGTTAAAATGAATTCTTATCTTTTCCTCTATTATTTGACGAAGAATTACATTTTATTTTTGAATTTTATATTTTATACTCATTGGATTTTTTATTAAAATATCTATGGAATATATATTAATTCTTTTTGCCAAATCCTTTTAATAGCTATTAATTTTTTAATATTTAGAGGTAAATTTTTGAATTTACGTTTATTTTTGTATATTAGTTCTGTGTTGGTATTAGTAACATCATTTAAAATTTTTATAAATTTATCTATATAGCTATGAATTTCTACATTTCTGAGGTTACTTTTGGTGGAGATTTTTAGTTCAGGTTCCTGAAATTTCTCATTAATTTCACTTATAAATATTTTCCAATTTGTATTTTGAAAAGATCGAAATGTCTTTGGCTCCGCTAATGTAAGTTTAACTAAAAATGATCTGAAAATGTTGAGTAAGTTTTACAAACATAATTTTGGTTAATTTGGTTTATAGTATTATCGCAGACAATAGAAAGATCTAGGATTGATCCATTTTCAGGAAAAGTTGGAGAAACTGGTGAGCCAACTGTTAAGGATGTTTCACCAATATTATCATCTAACCATTTTGACAACATATCACCGTTTCGATTATTAATAGAATAGTCAATTCACAATTTTGTGCTATATTATTAAGTTTATTTAATGTTTCTTTAAACGTTTGCTGATCACATTGCGATTTAATGTATAAGGATCCTACAAGAATAGTTTTTTTTTATTATTATTTATATCTAAAATTGTACCTTCAGCTAAAGTTATTGGTAAATTAAAGCTTGATGTATCTATTTGATCTAATTCTATATTTTCTTTGTATAATATTGCCGAACCTTGTCCTATATTGTTTCAAAATACTTTATAGTTATCAATAATAAGATGGTTTTTTTCAGTTTATCTAGTTTCGGTAATAAATGCAAAATGTGGGTTTTTTTCTTTTATCATATCATAAAAGAAAGCTCTTCTACTTAAGCTCCTAATAGAGCAAACATTTAGTGTGATGAACGAAAGTAAATTATTTACATCCATCATTTGTAATTTTGAATTAATGTAAGCAATTTGCTGTTCTTCACGTGAATGTAAACTTTTTAAATATGCAACAGGCTCATTCCGAATAGACCATTAGACAATGAGAAAAATTCATTCATTAAATTACTTTGTGAAGGTTGACCATTATTAGTAGGTGATGGTTTATCATTATTATTTTTAAATAAACTGGCAGAAGATTTACTACTATCTATTTGGTTAAATATGTTATTATTTTCGTTTCTTTGAATTTGAATTTTTTTTTTATTTTTAATTTACGCTGTAAGATAAAGTCTTTGTAATACTGACAACCCCTGTAGCCTGTAGTTAGCAGGTTGATCACCACCGCAATTAGTGCATTTAGGTGTATCTTTATCCTTAACCATTTGGCATTCTTTAGGACCATTGCCAAGTAGACATTTGACACATCTGTATGGCTTACAGTAATTATTTGCAACATGTCCAAACTCCTCTGACAACGCATACATTGGATCGGACTGTCAGAAAGTAACTTTTCCCAATATATATTTTGGTATAACAAAATATTAGTTTTAAGTTATATCTTGATTTGGTTCTATTTGAATTAGGTAGATACCTAAATCTTTATTATTTTTTCCAAAGTTTGTAGTAGAAAATTTTCTTAAAATTAATATTAGGAAACATTGATTTTAGTTCATTTTCTATATCGGTTTCGTCAAACGTTTTATTTAGACCTTTAAGACACAAATTTGTGCCTTCTAGTTCGTTTGGTGTAAAAGAATAGGCCTCCGTATTTTTTTCGCGAAGATATTCTAATAAAACTCTATGAAGAGCGTGTCAGTTACAAAAATTTTACATTTATTTTTATATATATATGCTATTAATGATTTTAAAGTTTTTTTTTATTTATATCGATTTTAGTTTTTACAAACTCAATAATTTGCTTTAAATTTGCTTCTCTCACTATTATTGGTGGGATGAATTTATTTTTATTTAAATTACTAATTTCTAAATTTTTATCAATGGTATTGTTAGTGTATTTATTATTAATATTAATATTAGGTTTAGTATTATTATTTTCAATGTTTGATTGTTCATTATGTTCTATTAATTTTTGTAATAATTGGAAACGATTATTATTATCCGTTGGGTTGTTTCTTTGCCTTTCAGATTCTTTGTTGTGGTTGTTAGTTTTTGTGTACATTTTTCTTGGTTGAATGATTTTCCAAGAGTTGTGCTCTGCTGAATTAACTCTACTTACATGTAGTACTAGATTAGAATTTTGCTCTTCATCGTTGTTCTGCATTTGTTGCACGTTCTCGAGATCCGAGAGACAATCACTCTCCATATTGGAACTGGAATCAATTGTTTTATCAATTGTATCATCATTAACTTTACGTTTTTTTTTTCTTGCTGGTTTCGGCATTTTTCACTTAAAGTTTTTATTACTAGTATTAATTAAAGTTCTTATTACTATTTTTGGATATAGTGTATCTTAATTTATTTTAATTTATATATACGGTATATATATTTTTTAATTATGAATATCTTAGAATTATTCATATATAATGTTTATATGTAGGTATATTTTTTTTTCTCACTTTGGAAATTAAACTATAGTTCATTAATATTTTTTATAATTATAATATTAATTACAATCAAAAATTCTACTTCTATACTCTGTCGAGGTTCAGAGAGAACTCTCTTTAAGTTCATTATATTTTGTTACCTTCATTATCAGTTATTACACTAAGTATATTAACTTAATGAAAACATGCTTAACAAAGCAATATTTTTTTTTATTATTTTATTGCAAATTTTAAATTTCTTTAATTTGTTGAGCATTTGTTATCTCTAAGATTCAAGAGATACTGATAAATATATATATTTTATTATATTGCAGGTATTTAGAATGTGTTAGCGATGACATGAACGAATTTAAGCCCTTTGGTGATGTTCCAGATAAATTATCTGTCCAAATTAAAAGATCTTTTGTAGCGACAAGAACATTTGCCCAAGCTATCTTTACTGCCTCAGAAATTACAAAAAGACTTATGAATGTAAGTTGTCCACAAAGCCTTTAATTATATTGTTAAAATTGTAATATATTAAAATTATTTTTAGATACGTATTAATGCTGATTGTACGGCAGCTTTAACCAAAATGAATCATTGTGGTGTTTGCAAAGGGTACACCGAAAAGCCTTGTGCTAACTACTGTGTTAATGTCATGAAAGGATGTTTTCAAAATTTTAATTTATTAGAAAATGAATGGGATAACTTTGTTAATTCAATAGAAAAGATATCAGACCGATTATTAGGTCCATTTAATATTGTAATGGTCGTGGAGCCTATAAATATAAAAATATCAGAAGCTATTATGAATTTCCAGGTAAAATTTACTATATTTTATTACTTAAACAAATAATTAATTTATTTGGTCATGGGTTCTGAAAAAATTAATTGACGACAAATTACTTTTTCGGTTGGATGAAAAAAATTGTCATTCGAAATTAAAGTTGGAAAAAAAAAATACTTTTGTTCGACAGCCGATTCTGATACATAATATGAATTGTATTTAAGGTGAATTTTTATTTTATAAAAATCATATCCTTAAAGCTGTGACTTTGTAATAAAATCTTTGTAATGTAAGTTACAATTATTTTACTATAAAGATTTACAGAACAGTTGTTTCATTTATAAAAAGTAAGATTCAAGTGCAATTAATAATTGATAGAGTCTTCAAATTTTAAAACCAATGTTTCAAGATGAATTTGCTACAGCAAACTAAAAAAGTGGCCAATTTGTCAGAGTCATATCATATTATTCATATAAAGATTTGTGAGATATCAGTAGTGTATTAAAAAATTTATTATTTTATATTTCAGCAAATAATTATTTTTGATATTTCAGCAAATAATTATTTTTTCATACATAAAATATGGCATTTTCCAGCAATTATATACTTGCGATTTAATATACAATTTATACTAATTTTGATAAATTACGTTCCAAGTACTTACAGAAAAAGTGTAGAATAGTATTAGTAACATTTAACTTTTTAATTTTTCAAATATAATCACTAAAATAAATCAAACTTCTTTATATACACGAGATTAAAATGCAATTTATAGAATCGAAATAGGTAGGGCTAGAAATATGACACTGAGTGTCATGTAGGATAGCATTACTAACAAAATATTTTCAATTTTTCCAATATAGCTTTAATATAATCAATATTTTTTACAAAAAATACCCTACCAAATGAGCGCGGGGGGGGGGGGGGGTGTGGAACTTTTAAATAACGCCACAATTTCGGGATAGTAAGAGTTTGAAAAAGTACGGCCCTTTTTTCCAAGCATTTTTTTGTACGGCGTACACGAAATTTTTTTATTGCAGATTCTCAGGAAATTACCTGATACTTAGAGAAAATAAAGAAAATATTTATTTTTTGTCATAATATGAAGCAAAAGAAACCATTATAGATTTGTTAAAATTTTATACTTACATAAAAAAAAATTTACACCACAAAAGCTGAAGGAATGCGGTTAAAGTTTGAATTTGTTCTTTTCCATTATATTCCATTTACGAAATCAAAAATATGTTCAAAAATTTAAACAATTTTTAAGATAACCTATTTTTTATGGAAAAATTTAAACTTATGAAAATTAATTTTATTATAGTATATTTGGAATATTGGAATGTTCAGACGAAATTTTATCTATGATCGGTATTTTTCGAGTTATTGCCATTTCAAATGCTCTGCCATAATAATTAAGTTCTTTATTTTAATAAACCATGTAATAAATTGTATAATATCTTTGTATATAGAATCTAATAGTAATTCCAATTCATTAAATTGCTACACCCGGCAGAGTTCTTGTTAGTTTTTGGAGTCTAAATAAATTGGTTTGTATCCCTACTAATATGAAAAAAGAAAATTCAAAATAGATATATATTTATTTTGTTGCTTGTTGTTGCTTTTGCTATAGAACTAAAAAAAAAAAAAACGATAGTAAGGGTTAAAAAACATGTTAAGAAAGAGAAAAGAAATATCAAATATTTTATAATATTGAACCATATATGCGTCTTTAACCTATATTGTTTCTTCCTGCATTTTTTGTTTTGTTTTTTTTTTTTTTCACAAGAAATTTTCAAAGCCAAATTTTTCAATTTATTTTTGAAAAATTTAATTTTCATATTTTAGAATTTTAAGTTTTTATGGAATCAATTAGGCGTGTTTTGTGAAGCACTTTGAAGTAAAAAAAATCGACTTCGATTGTTGAGGTCGGCACTCTATGTGACTACATAGGACCCTGAAATTGTATAGGATTTCTTAGGTGAAGAGGGTAAGGTCTGAAAAATCTGAAAAAATCATTAATTTTCGTAATATAAAACAAACATATCTGATATTTCATATGAAAAACTAAAAATGCCATCACTATTTATGTAAATATTTTGTAATATATTATGTAAAATATTACTAACTAACTACGAGCAAAGATAATAGAATATAAATAAGATAAGTCAAGTGCGTATTTTTCATTTAAAAAACTACGACTAAAAACCTACCACTTCAGTATACATGCATTTTTCCCATACAAAAAATTCTCTTGCGCTCTTTCTTTTCTCGTTCGTTTTTACTTTTCAAGAAAAAAAATTGAAATTTGAACTGTGTAGGGTGGGTGCGGGTGGCGTAAATTTTTATATTTTCGTGTCTATTTAGTCTTTTTACAAAAATATATAGTCTTTTTATATTTGAAAATAATTTTTTTTAATTCAAAATAGTGTTTTTTTATTTAAATGCTAAAACAAATTTTAATTCTATTCTTAAGTCTAAATATTTTAAAATTAAAATTTTTGTTTTATCATTTAAATATAAAAACAATATTTTGATTTTAAAAAACACTATTTTGATTTAAAAAGACTATTTTGATTTTAAAAAAGACTTTATTTTTTTTGTACAAAGCTTAGTTTGAATTTTAAAAGACTAACTTGACTCTAAAATGCTATATATATTAGTGATTATTGTGAAGATTTAAAGAATATAATTTTTAACTTTTTTAAACTAAAAATATTATATGTGATAAGTTTAAAAATGTCCAAAAAACCATTTAAACTAAAAAACTTTAAGAAGTGTTGTGTTTCATATTGTAAAGCATCAACTAGTGATAGTGAGAAACATTTTTTTTTCGCATTTCCAAAAAATAATGATGTACGTTTAAAATGGTATGAAAATTGTAAAATTAATAAAGTTGACAATGTATCTAAATTTATTTGTAACAACACTTCAAAAAAGAAAATATGGGATTAAAAAAACTTAAAAATGGTGCTATACCAACCTTATTTACATGGCCTGTGAAGCACCACAATAATCCCATATCAAAAAAGTTGTTTGTAAAAAAATGTGCGGTTTTTGGATGTACAGGTAAAAGTACCACTAATAGAATGTTTCTTTTCCCCAAAAATGTAGAAAATGCTAAAAAATGGATAGATGTATGCGGTTTCGATTCTAATTTTATTTCTAAAAATAAAAGGATATGTGAAAAACATTTTGAAAATTTTTTTCTTGGGTCAAGATGTTTGCCATTAGAAGCCATTCCTTCTTTGAATTTCAGTACAGATGAAATATACAATTTTAAAGAAAACGACCACCCAAATACTTACACAAATTTAGTTAAAGATACAATCACTTTTTCTGATATAGTAACTTCTTGTGATAATGATGAAGCTCTTGAAATTGAAAATATTGAACTACATGATTTACTACATTCTCCGCCAAGAAAACGTACTCGAAGAATTTTTGGTGAAATTGATGAAATAAGTTGCAATAAATGTGAAAAATACATAAAAAATTGTTGTTTTTATGCAAAAGAAAATACTAATTTAAGAAAAAAGTTAGATGAAGAAACCAGTAAATGTGAAGCTTTAGAAACTAAAAATAAACTAAATGAAGATAAATTAAAAAAAGTTGGAGAGTATATCGACAGTTTAGAAGTTAATAAAAATGCTAAAGAATTATGTAAAATGTTTTTAGAGCAACGATCACGCACTACAGAATGGACTGAGCCACAAAAACTACTTGCACAAAGCATAAATTATGCTTCTAATTCCACATATTTATTTATGAGAGATACTATGAAATTACAACTTCCCAGTAAATCTTCAATCCAAAGATGGACACCGTTGAAAAATCTACATCCTGGAATTAATTCGGCTCTAATTTTTAATTTAAAAAAAGAAGTATCAATGAAAAAAGGTTATGAAAAAGAAGCTGGCATTATATTTGATGAAATTAAAATTCGAAAAGACTTACTTATAATATACTATCTGATCAAGTAGATGGTTTGGTAGATCTTGGTGATGGAAAAAGAAAATTGGAAATAGGAGATCATATCTGTGTTTTTATGATTCGAGCCTTATGTCATAGTTGGAAATATGTTCTTAGTTATTATGTTGCTAAAAATTCTATATCTGGTGAAGATTTAAAGAGTATTTTGTTTGAAAATATTCAAATTGCATTTGAAATTGGCGCAAATATAAGATGGATCACATGCGATCAGGGCTCGAATAATCGGAAATGTTTTTCACTATTAACAACATCAGAATTACATAAAAACAAAAATCAAGAAAATTCATTAAAAAATCCTTATTTCTATTATAGTTTTCTTGGAGAAAAAAAGAAAATATTTTGCATTTACGATCCACCTCACTTATTTAAATCAATTCGTAATACTTTATTAACAAACGATATTATTACAAGTGATGGAAAAGTGAGCTGGAAAATTTTTACAGATTTGTATGATTTTGATGCGTGTCAAATAGTAAAAATGTGTCCCAAATTGACCAATAAGCACGTCTATCCCAACGAATTCGACAAACTGCGTGTAAAATTTGCTACACAGGTTCTTAGTCGGAGTGTAGCTGCTGGAATATCAACTTGCATCAAATTAAAAAAAATTAGTGGGGTTTCAAAAAAAATTGCTAGTAGTACAGAACAATTTGCAATAAAGTTCGATAAAGCTTTTGACTGTCTTAACAGCAGATATCTAAATTCAAAAAATATTTATCAAGCACCATTGCAAGAAGATAATGCTGTACGATCATATTTACAAAGTTTCATGGAATACTTATCTAAATTTAAATTAATAAATAAAAAAAATCCAAATAAAAAACCTATGAATTATTGTATTGATGGTTTAATTACCACAATAAATGCTATTTTGTTATTATCCGAGGACTTATTTAAAGAAAAGCAAGGTATAACATTTATTTTCACATCAAGACTGAACCAAGATCCTATAGAAAATATGTTTGCTCAAATCAGGACTAAAAATGGCAATAACAAAAATCCTTCAGTGAACATATTCAACCATTCCATTGGCATGCTTATATCAGCAAAACTAATAACTGCGCAGTCTAAACACAAAAACTGTGAAGACGATGAAGGTATAATGTTAGATTGGCAGATTGCAGAACAAGAAATTAATGTTCTAAATGAGTTCCCTGATTCTGAAATTTTACCACTAACTGAGGACCAAAATGAAGCCGACGTAATGCAAGATATTACATTAAGGTCCATAGATAGATATTTAGAAAAAGAATTTCAAATTAATGAAACCGCAAAAAGATATTTCACAGGTTATGCAATATATAACAGAATAATAAAAAAACTGAAATGTGATATTTGTAAAAGCTGTATGATAAAAACTTCCACGAAACTTCAACTAAAACTTCCTTCGGAATATTTAATTGTTAGTAAAGAATATTCAACAAAAAAAGACATTTCTTGTTTTTTAATATTTGTAAAATACATTTTAAAGTTTATGAACATTTTTTTAAGAAACTTCTATACATTCCTAAAATTAAAAATACAATAGTTAACAGTTGCATTCACGAAACGAATAAAACTTATCCGGAATGGTTTAACGAATCTAATAATTGTTACCATCATAGAAAATATATTTTAGATTTTATAATATTAGTATTACTTCGTAAGAACTGTTTATGAAAGATAAAAAGCAATACCATTGTTTCAAAAAATAGTAGATATGCTATTTTAAAACAATAATTCTTAAACCTTTTTCTTCATTAATAATTTTGAATAATTTTTTTAAATTCATTTCTGAAAAATAAAAAATATACATATACAAATTGAAATGGTATCATATATTAAAAAAAACACAAACAAAAAAAAATAATTCTAAGACAAAAACAAACACAAAAATAATATTTTGTTGTAAAAATAAAAATATGTAAGCAAATATATTTTTTATTAAATTTATATTTTTTATTAAATATATTTTTATTAAATTTAGGGAGAAACAACGCATTGTCAATGAAACTGGTCCATTAATTGGAAAAAATAAATATTTTCTAAATTTAATTAACAGTCAAGAAAATCTTAATAACGATTGGACAAAGTTTTTAAATTTGAAATCAACACTCATATTTTTCACATTAAAATTTTTTTTTTTTTTTTGTCAATATTTAATGCAAGTAATAAAATTTCATAGTAAATGTATAAAAAAATATGTAATGGATTGATTGATTTTTGTTTTACTATTTTTTTTTAATTTTATATTAAATAAATTTGTTATGAAAACAAGATTTAAATACAATGGAAAAACTTATATATTTCAGATGTTTTATTTGTCCCTTGATGTAAAA
Organism: Rhamphomyia laevipes; assembly: GCA_963920725.1. NCBI lineage: Eukaryota > Metazoa > Arthropoda > Insecta > Diptera > Empididae > Rhamphomyia > Rhamphomyia laevipes. The sequence goes on from OY987255.1 coordinate 83,378,381, forward strand.
TCAAATAAAATCAAATTAGATATAATGATATAATGTTCTTTGTTGAAAATTTTAATAAATTGAATTTTTTTGAAGTTAAGAATTTACCAACATAGCTTAAATTTGGTAATATAAAAATAAAATTTAGTTTGATTTTGATATTTATTTGTTTACTAAATTCTCTCATTCTCACAGCGGCACGAAAATAAAATGAAAAAAAGCGCAAGAGAATTTTTTGTATGGGAAAAAATGCATGTATACTGAAGTGGTAGGTTTTCAGAGTAGTTTTTTAAATGAAAAATACGCACTTGACTTATCTTTAAGTTTATATGGTCTTTGCTACGAGTTATCTGGTAGCAAAAGCAACAAAAAAAATATATATCTATAGGCTGGTTGCACGGCGAATTTAAAATCAGCTGATTTTGAACTTTGGAGGACAAACAAAACAAATTTTATTGTACAAATTCTTTACGTATTATATCTAATAATTTTAATATAATATTTTATTGTAATAATAATAATAAAAAATAAACAACTTTTATAATATAAGCAAGCCCATACAAATTCTCATTGAATTTATTTTATTTGTCCTCCAAACTCAAAATATGGCGAATTAAACTGTCACTTGCAACCAGCCTATATTGAATTTTCTTTTTTCATATTAGTAGGGATACAAACCAATTTATTTAGACTCCAAAAACTAGCAAAAACTCTGCCGGGGGTAGCGCTAGTGGCGAAATTTAATGAATTGGAATTACATACTATTAGATTCTATATACAAAGATAATACTTTAACTTTTAACTTATCAAGTCGAAAATAATATTTTAAATTATTATGTCAGGAGTTTGTTAAAATCATTTCTTATACTTATACCATTAACAAATGAATATTGCATTCCTGTTTCGATTAATTTGCAATGCTTTCAAAGTAAGCTTTTAGTTAAGTATTCAATAATTTTAATAAAAAACTCACTTAAATTTTTATAATCGCCGTTGCAAGCAATTCAAATAACATTTTATTAAACCGTTAGTACTTACTTCTTTGTTTTAGGAAACTGGACAGAATATATCAAAACAAGTTTTCCGAGGTTGCGGTAGACCTGTTTTAGGTAGAAAAAAAAGATTTATCACTAAAAATTTTTTAGAAAATAAAAGGACAAATAATACAGGCGAAACTCTTGATATTGATGCAGTATTAAATGACGAAATAGTTTTTAGTGATAGAATAAAGCGTGGAGATGATATAACTACAACAGATATGCAATATGAAAAAGCATCAAATTTCCAAAAGCATCAAACTTATACCACAACTAGCAAAATAAGAAAAAAAAATAAGAAACAAAATAATAACGATAAAGATAATGATTATTTTAATACAGAACCGAATTTAGATAAATTGATTAAGGACATTAGACAAAAAGTTAAGGACACAAAAAAGTTTTGGTCCAATTTGCCATATCAAATATGTAATAATAAAGAAATAGCAGTATTGCCAGATGTTGATAATCGGTGTTGGAATGGAAATAATATTGATAGGTATTATGATTTTGGAATAACTAAAAAGTAAAAGTATAATTTAAAGATTTATTTTTTCAGATATAAACATTCAATAATTAACGAACATGGAGTTAACCCAGAATTTCCCAATTCTCATATCAATTCAAAAATATCACCAATAATATCCAGTCAATTATATTATTTAAAAACTACTGTTAATCACTTAAGAAATGCATACAATGGTCTCGACGTTAATTGGTCTGATCAAGGTGATATATATGTACGAACCCAAACCAAGAATAGTTGATCTACATGAAAATTTTTTATTTGTTTATTTTAAACTCGTCATGACTTCTATACAAAAATATTATACTAAAAGAAAAATTTATTTATACGTAAAGTAAATATCATGAAATAACCATTACATTAATGTAAAAACTAAACTTTATTGTAACACTTCAATGAGAAAATAGTTTGTTATTCTATCTTGAATGCAAAATAGTTGGTTACCATTGTCTAATATCGCATTTGTTATTTATCAGTACCTGGTATGGTGTCTACAAGCAGAAATTATTTATAAGAAGACATTTCAATCGTATGGCGAACATTGGAACCTTTTTGAGAAAAATTATATAGGGAAAGATAGTTAAGGATTTATTAAACGAAAATTATGCTCAATCTTCAAATACTGCATAAAATAAATATTCACATTCTCTTACTTGTGTATCATTTTAGACAGAGAAGCAAAACGAAAAAAAAAATATTTCCAGACATAAAGATAGATAAAAAATAATCTTATAATATTTTTATTTTCAAGTATTTTTTACAAAAGACAAAAATTTTATTTTTCAATATTTTTTTTAATGCAAAAAATATATAATTTTAGGATTTACAATTATATATCATTTTTTCTGATTCATATCCAAAAATTGATATATCAAAAACAATTAGCAAACAAATTTGGATATTTTAGCTATAAAATATTTATTATAAATTCCACAAAATTGCATTTTTTTGGTAAATTCATTCATGAGTTAATAAGAGGTATACTTATTCATTAATAAAATAACTACCTATTTTGTTTTGATATACTTAATTACTTTGTTTATAAATTATTGTAGCTTTTTAATAAAAAAATAATAGGTAGAACAATATAAGATTTGGGTTTTTTATAAAATGTAAAACATGTAAGTATAAAATATCTACAAAAATTGAAAATCTTGAATCAAAATTTGTATAAAAAAAAACCAAATATTTATAATGTTAATTTTCCTAAAGCTTCATGCAAAAGTAATAAAAATTTCAAAATATAATAAAAATTTAAAAATATTAGATCTTTGTGATACTATTAAAAAAAAATAAATCTTAGATATTCTAAAAAATGTTTTGTAGAACCAAATCGCGTGTTAAATTTTTTAAATTTCCAGCCCAAGATAGTGAATTATACAACACTTGGTTAAAAAATTTTGGACTTTTTTTACTTAAATTTAAATTTTTGTTGCATTTAATAATTGAAATTATAAATCCTACATAAATAAATTATTTGGCTACCGTAATACGGGGTGTATTTGGCCCTTGCAGGGTTACTTTGACCGAACACATTAAAAAGTTTGTCAGTTCAATTTACACAATTCTATTTCAAAATATCAATTCCTACTTTTGCACTTCTCTTCTTTGAACTATTTCCAACTAACGAACAAGTTCGGACTTGTATGCGGTAAAACACTGAGGTTTTGCATATTGTTTAAAATTATAACTATAAAGTTGTGTATTTTTGTATGTTAAAAAATCTGAATTTATGAGAGACATCATTAAATGCTTTTTAAATCTCTTTTTGCAAAATATATGGTTAGTAAAATATCAGCGCAAATCAACTTATTTACTATACTATTCACCTTACCAAAAGGCGACTTTGTCCAATAGAAATTTTTCAGTAAATATAATGAAAAATATACAAGCGGATAAAGTCACCCCAACCCCTGGGGGACTTAGGCCCAAGCTTAAGAAACGTTTTGTAAGCATCCCTATATCAAATATTGCATATAATGTTTAGTGTATCGTGTTCAGAAAGTTCTAAAAAATGATATTAAAATATCACATTTTTAACTAATCTTGATAAACAAAGCAAATACTTCCAAAATATTATAGATTTTTTTTTTTTTGGGCTGATGTAACCCCATTTTACGGTACCTGATCTATTTTTTTTTATAACAATTTTTATTAATGAAAGCTCAATATTTTATAAACAAAGTAATGAAGTTCCGGAGGTTGGTCATCATTGTTTGTATGTGGTCCTTAGACTTCACTTTTCTAAGCAACTCAATGGTAGACATACCATACCATTTGTTAGATTCTCTAACCATGAAATTCTTTTACGACCTCTGCTTCTTCTACCTGCTATTTTTCTCTGAAGTGCTAGTTGAGAAATTCGGTATTTATTATTCCGCATGATGTGTCTTAAGTATCTAAGCTTTCTTTTTTTATGCTGAATAATAAATATTTTTCTGTTTTCATTCGGTTCAATACTTCTACATTGGGGATGTGGTCTCTCCGCGATATTTTCAATATGTTCCTGTAAGTCCAAAGTTCAAATGTTTCTATTTTCTTCATTTAGGTCTTACTTAAAGTCCAAGCTTCCACACTATGCAAAAGAATTGACCAAACATAACACTTTAGCATGTGAATTTTTATTTCTAAGCTTAGCTCAATCTTACAGAATAGATTTGACATTTTCTTCGAAGTTTATCTCGCTTGTTCTATTCTAGAACTTACTTCTATTTTGCTTGTCTCATTGAATTCTATAATTGTGCCTAGTTATTTTATTTTTTGTACCCTTTCAACTACTACATTCCTCAATGTTAGTTTATATTGAATATTAGGATTTTTGCCAATCACGATGTATTTTGTATATTATATTCCTTTTTAACCCATAGTTTTCACAACAGTTCAATTTCACCAGCATGTTACATAAATCTTCTGCAGTTTCGGCTAATAAGCAGGGCTATGGAGTCGGAGTCTGTAGTAATTTTTGTTGTTAAAGAGTCGGAGTTGGAGTCAAAAATAAAAACCCGACTCCGACTGCAAAATATTAAATTTAAAATTTAAATAAAGCCTACTCGACCAAAAATTATTAAAATAAATATTTTTGTAACTAAATCTAAATTATTCGCAACAACTAACTGACTTGCAATAAAAGACATTTAGTGAACTAAATTCAATAAAAATCACATATGTACATATAAATTCTATACATGAAGTTATCAAAAATTTTCATATAAATTCATATAAATTTCTCGATTTAACATTAGATTTGAAAATAATTAAATCTGCAGTGGGATTCTGTAAGCTGTGGAATTCATATTGACATAGAGATTGATATAGATATTGTTATTTGTGATTCTATAAATATTTTGATATCGATAAAATTTTATATTTCATACGATGGCGCTGCAATCGTTTGTGGGCATTGATATCTCGTGTTTCCACATTGATATTTCATATTCTGTAAAGTTACACATTGATATTTTTCGCTCACACATAGATATTTTTATCGACAGCCATATACGCTGTGTAAATTAAAAGTGAAAGTTATTTAATAATTATTTCAATTATTAAATAATTTTTTATTATTATTCTATATCTATAGAATAGCAATTTAGGCTGTGGAATTAAAAGATAAGCTAGTAAAAAGTGTTTAAAGGTAGTAAAATATTGGTAAGTACTATAAAAGATTTTTTTATTCAATTCAATTATTAAATATTTATGTTATATGTTTTTGCTATAGAATATGAATCAAAAAAGGAGGACGAATGGACACCTTGAATGCCTTATTGATTTTTTATTTATTAATAAGGATTTGGTCAGAAATAAGCTGTCCGGGCCAGCAGCTGTTGGAGAATATACGCGAAAGTTGACTCAACGTCATAGCTAAATTCTTTGGGTGGGCCAGACATGCCAGGTTTTAAAAGCAGCCAGAGCAGCAAAAATATATGCCTCTGGTACGGGTGGTGGACCAAAGGCAAAAGATTTAAGTCCGATGGAAGAAATTTTTTTTTAGAAATTTGTGGCCAAGCAGCAATTGAAGGTGTGACTGAAGTAAGGGAGATGTTAGGGTTTACATCTGAAATCCCTTCACCTGAATCAGCTGAAGCAAATGCTGCAGAAATTGTGGTTGATGTTGCATCATTGGTAAGATTTTTAACATAACAAAAAAAAAAAATTTTTTTTTTTTTTTTAATTTTAGGTAAAATGAAAATATACCTACCACATCTAGTGCTGCACAAAGCGAAATTGAAATACCAATAATTATAATATTAATTATTTACAAATTATAAAAATCATGTAATAAGTATTATTTTTTTGATTAATTTTAGAATATCGTAACACCACCACCGAGGAAAAGGATGAGATTTAGAAGTGAATTAGATAGGAAAATGGACAAGCTGCTGGAAACAAATAAAGAAAAAAATAATAGAAAAAAAAATGCTTAAATATAAATACATAGATTATAATTTAAAACTATTAAAGTGTTTTTTTAATTACAATAACTGTTTATTTCAAATTAATACAAAACATAATTTTAAATTATGAAAATTGGTTAAGTATAATTGAATTTCGTACACGGATACAATTATAATTAAACTGCTAATGAATTAATTATATAAACAAATTTTTGAATTTTTGGCACAATTTTTGAAACCTCAAATATATAGTTCAATAAACATTCTAACAGATGTCGCACAAAGAGCTTAAAAGATAGAGAAATATTTTTAAAATTGCCAATGTGGTTATAGAATCAACATATTTTTACACATAGATATCTAGTATTGATATATTTCGATGTCTATGTCGATGTCAATGTGTTTACAGAATCCCATTGCTGATTTGAGAGCATCAATGAAAGAGGATTTGGCTTAATCAATTCTTCTTCTGAAAGTGAAAGCAGCTGTATAATAAAAATATGTAATTGTTTTTGTATTTATTTGTGTTTGTCAAGTGAATTAAATGTATATTTAGTTTTTCTTATTTATTATTTAAAAATAAATAAAAATTGAATTTGAATTATAACTTAATTTATTCATTACTTGTACTCTTGTACATATGTATATAATTTATACATAATTATATATTCATAAATTATGTATACATATAATTCATTACTTGTACTCTTGTACATATGTATGTAATTTATACATAATTATATATTCATAAATTATGTATACATATACTTATTAGACAAACTATACAATATATTGTGTAAAACCTAAGCAGTCAGAGTCGTGGTCGGAGTCGGAGTCGCCAATATAAAACATGAGGACTCGGAGTCCCAGTCGGTAGTTTTTATCACCGACTCCACAGCCCTGCTAATAAGACTGCTTCTTCAGCAAATTTAATGACGTTTATTAATTCACCATTAACTTTGATACCAAAATTTAACTCATTGATGATTTTTGTACAAATTTCTTCCGTATACGCATTAAACAAGAGTGGTGAAAGTATGCACCCCTGTTTTTTAATACTGATGCTATCTGTGATACCATCTCCGGTTTTAGTTTCAGCTGATTGAGTCCAATAGAGAGTGGCAATTATTTGAATATCTTTACTATCTAACCCTTTATCAATCAGAATTTGCACCAATTTATCATGTTTGACTTTATCGAAGGCTTTTTCCACAAAGAAATATATCCAGAGTAATCAAATCATATACCTCTTTTTGGAAAAAAAATATTTAAAATATTTCAATTTGTAGTACCCCAGAAACCACGTGTTTAGCTAAGGTTTCAGAAAAGTTTTAGAATTGAGTTTCTTTCAAATCAGATAGCTTTCAAATTGAGTAAATTTCACATCAAAAAGCTTTCTAATATTTTTTATGCTCAATATTCAAAGCAAAAATCCATATACAAATATGGAATATATGAATATTTTGCATATAAAATTTACTTCATCTTCTAAAGTAAATATTTCCATTTTTTCAGCGATAACCTATTTTTTTTATATATATTAATAAAGCTAGTTCAATTCCCTACAAAAAAGTCCGCGCAAAGGGTATTTTCCGAACAGTAGTTTAGGAAATATAAGCATTATTATCAAACCATCTTTTGATTGATTACAATAACAAAATCTAATGAAATGGGTATTGCGTAATAGTATTTGTGTTTGCAAATATATAAATTATGAAAGTATGCGTACTGAAAATTTCTTGAATTTAAATTTGAAAAATATTTTTATTTTATATTTTCAATTCTACTGGATTTTAGCAATATTTTGAAAAATTTAAATTATTACAAAAAGCGAAGACATTTTTAAGAAAAAATAAAACATTCCGTTTTATAGAATTAGTTATAAATAAAATTAATAAAATTGTTTAGCACTTCATAAATAATTTTTTAGGAAAATTTATTTAAAATAATTAATATTTTATAAAAATTAGAAAAATTTAAAATACTGAATTTTTGATAATTTTAAACGTGATGTAAGGGCAAATTTATACAATCACGAACAACCTCATCGATTGTCGATTCCATATATAATTATTTCTTTAAAATAATAAATTCTTTATAATCATAAAATTCTGTTTTTTCAAAAATTAAATATATAAAGATTAAAATAAATTTTAAAGATTAAAATTTTTAAGAAAATGTTTCTTAAAATTCATAAAACATATGTTACGTAAAACATACATATTTTCCATACTCACGCTCATAAATCAAATTTTAACCGACAAGACAGATATTTAGCACATTTATAACTATTATTAGCAAACCCCTAAGATAATGCTGAAATCCAGTAGAATTGAAAATATAAAATAAAATTATTTTTCAAATTTAAATTCAAGAAATTTTCGGTACGCATACATTCATAATTTATATATTTTCAAACACAAATACTATTACGCAATACCCATTTCATTAGATTTTGTTATTGTAATCAATCAAAAGATGGTTTGATAATAATGCTTATATTTCCTAAACTACTGGTCGGAAAATACCCTTTGCGCGGACTTTTTTGTAGGGAATTGAACTAGCTTTATTAATATATATAAAAAAAAATAGGTTATCGCTGAAAAAATGGAAATATTTACTTTAGAAGATGAAGTAAATTTTATATGCAAAAATTCATATATTCCATATTTGTATATGGATTTTTGCTTTGAATATTGAGCATAAAAAATATTAGAAAGCTTTTTGATGTGAAATTTACTCAATTTGAAAGCTATCTGATTTGAAAGAAACTCAATTCTAAAACTTTTCTGAAACCTTAGCTAAACACGTGGTTTCTGGGGTACTACAAATTGAAATATTTTAAATATTTTTTTTCCAAAAAGAGGTATATGATTTGATTACTCTGGATATATTTCTTTGTGCTTTTTCGAAGTCTATGAAACAAGCATGGTCTTCTACGTTCATATCACGACATCTTTGAATTAAGGAGGTTACCGTAAATAATGCGTCTCTCGTGATTCTAACTTTCTATATATTATTTCATGAATTACTTTAAGAAAAAAATTTAATGTGTGACTCATCAAACGAATTGTACTAAAGTCTCCACATTCAGAAGCTTTGTTTTTTGTTTGGAAGAAGACTGAATGTAGATTTTAGCCAGTCATCAGGAACTACTTCAACTTGATAAATTCTATTAAATACGTCGGTAAGTATCTTAATACTATCATCATCCAATAGCTTCAACGTTTCATTACGAATTTTGTCAGAACCAGTTGCTATAAGATTTTTGATTTTGAAATAGCTGATCTAATTTCATCCACTAATATTCTTGGTCCACTATAACTCTCAAAAACCGGAGCATCGGCTCTAATGTTAATGTATAGCTCTATTACAAATTCTCCATCTGTTCAGTTTGAACCATCGACGATAATATGGCCATTTTAGAGCACCATAACTATTTTTGGATTGTTTATTTGTTGCTAATTTTTTTTTTTTTATGTAATTTAAAATATTCATGTTTTTTTTCTAAATTTTCGATTTTTACTCTACGTACTGCGTTTCCTAGAATTTATTCTTGGCATCTATAATTTTCCTCTTTATATTTCTGTTAAAGTCTATATATTGTTAGATTTGCGGTTTTATATTTTCGTCTCTCCTTTATTAATAAGGAGATCTCGTTTGTCTGTCATCCATTATTTTTTTCTAACCATTTTATTACTAGGTATTACTATTTAACTGAACACCAATATCTAATAAAAGTTTTTTAAATTTATTCCATTTACTTTTGACATTCTGATCATCTGTTATTAATATTCTGTCTCTTTTTATCATTTCATTTAATGTTGCAGTGTAAAAATCTTTGGTTTCTGGTGTTTTTAAAATAGAGAGGTTAGTTTTATTTACTATGTTTATCTACCCACGTTTTTCAATGTAATTTTAGTTTTTATACAACTGGTACATAATATCAGTGTATGTCTGCATTCGGATACGTTTTCACTGTTATTATCGAGTTTCTTAAACGGCTTTTCATTAAGATAAAATAGATTTGATTTTTTATTATGGCATTAGTACTATTTTTCTGGTGATATCCATCTATACAAGCGCCTATTCGGTATATTGAACCATGTATTACTTATGATGCAGAATTCAATTAATCTGCTACCTCTGAGATTTCTTGTCCCAAGACCGCATTTGCCCACTGTATTACCTACTGCAACGCATTCAACCTTTGCATTGAAATTACTAAGATCATGGTAACATCTTTTTTTTTGTGACATTCAGCAATTCCTCCAGTTCACCATAAAATTTATCTTTTATATTATCATCACAGTCAGACGTTGGTGCATAGTTTTGAATTAAAATAATTAGATTTTTAAAATTAAATTAATTATATTATATAAAAATAAATTATGTAGTTATTTTATTAATGCATAAGTATACCTCTTATTACAGTTCATGAATGAGTTACCAAAAAAGTACAATTTTGTGGAATTTATAATAAAAATTTAATAGCTTTATGAAATGGATGAATTATTTCCAAATTTATATTGCTAATTCCTATACCTATAGCTCTACCAAAAATTTCATTGTTTTTTATATTTAAATTTTTGGATATGAATCAAAAAAAATTATATCTAATTGTAAACAAATATTTAAAAATCAAATTTATGCGTTCTGTAAAAAATACTTGGAATAATATTTTTTTATATATCTTTAAGCTAAGTATCGTACTAGTACGCACCTAAAAAAAATCCCGAATTTCCTTACAAAATTTTACTAGCGACAAAATTTTTTTTTATAGTATTCTCTTAGTATCCACTTGAAAAAAAAAATAGGAATTTTAGCAATTCATTTTCTGAGATACAGCTGGCATGTGTGTAAAAAAACGTCAAATTCAAATTTTTACCAGAATTTTTTATAGGCAGGCTGGTAAAAAGTGGGTAAAAAATTATTTTACTCAGTCTTGTCCACAGATTTTACAATTTTGATTATTATTTAAAAAAATTATTATAGTAATCGTATAATTTTATTTTTTATTTTATTTTAGTGTTTTTTCTTATTAAAATAACATATATAAAATATAAAATGGAATAGAAATAAATGGCTTTTTAATAATAATTAATTCTATTAATAGTTTTTTATTCAAATCCAGGCAAAATTTAAAATTTAATTGAAGAAAATGCATATAAGTTAAAGTCCGTAACAACACACTTTCATTCTCAAACAAACTTTATTTCAATATTTTATATTAAAACTTTGGCAATCAGTTGATTTATTTTAATTTTGACAATCAGCTGATTTTCAAATTACCACCATCTTTTTCACAATTAGCTCAAAATTAAATTAAATTTTGTCCGATATTTTACTATCACTTTTACCAGCCGAGGTGCGTACTATAGTATGATAGCTTTATGCTTGAAATATTTTTTTTTCGTTTTACTTCGTTTTGCTTCGACACTAATTTAGAAAATGTGAGAATTTATTTTATACATATATGGTTAGTTAATAAGCTTATTTTTTCCAATAGTAAATCCTCAATTTTCTTTTATGTTTCAATGTTCGTCCTACGATAGAAATCTCTTCTTATAAATGGTTTTTGCTACAACTTTTTGAATTTTTGCAGCATTATGGAGTTTTAAATATTATAAATTCTGCGGTGTAGATCACCCATATTCGTTGCTGGTATTTGTTTCTATTTTTGTTTCATTTTATGCCATAATATGTATTAATTGGCGAAAGATCAGGGCTGCAAGGCTATTCCATTAAAGGATTTTTTAGGGTCTTGTAGACTTAGTTAGGCTGCACCATCTTGTTGGAAATCAGTTTTTAAGATATTTTGGTACCATGCACCATTAACTAGTCCATCTACAAAGTAAAAGCGGCCAACACCTCGACTAGATATACAGCCCTAAAACATTACATATGCTGGGAACTTGTCCGTATGCTTTAAACTTTAAACAATCTATATGGAATGCTTCTTTCGAATACCTAATAACCCGTTTTCTCTCTTAGCTATTACAAACATCAAATCTGGACTCGTTCCTCCGTATAAAAGTCCGCCATTGATGCAACGTCCAATGCTTTTTGTGCACATTCCATTTGATTCTTTTTTTACTTAATCGTTAAATACGGCTTTTATTTACCATTTACGTGATAAAAATAAATAAATTGAAGCCCTATTGAACTTGCCTTATAAAATTTGTATACCATTTTTTCATCGTTCTCTTACATGTGTCCACAGAAACATCATTTTTATATTATTTCTCCATTCCACAGTAATTCTTGGATCACTTTTACTTTGATTTTTTAAAATTGTTTTTTGCAATGCTCGGCAATTGTTAGGTTTTGCAATGCATGGTTATCTAGTTTTTTCTTTTATTTTTACAACATCAGATGATTGTGGAAAAGTAACCTTTTACCTATTTCATATCTTGATTTTCCATTTTCAAACGTTGCTATTATATGCACTTTCTGATATCAGAAAATAATGCAACTCCTTCTTATTGTTCCACTCCTCTTTGGAGGTTGGCCATCATCATCCGAACTTCGTCTCTTGATCTTGCTGATCTAATCACATCAATGGCAGACATGTTGAACCATTCTTCAATATTATTTAACCATGTTTTTCTCCTCCTACCTCTGCTTCTTGTGCCTAAAATTTTCCCTTGCAGCACGACTTGGAGAATTCTATACTTATCACCACGCATGTGGTAACCTAGAAATTTTCCTATACGACCATAATTCAAAAGCTTCGATTCTCTTTACATCCGCTTTTCTCATTGTCCAGAACTCTGCACTGTAAAGAAGTGTTGACCACACGTAGCATTTAGGCCATTTAATTTTAAGTTTAATATGTATGTCATTCTTACAGAATAAGTTACTCATCTTTCTAAAAACAGCTCTGGCTTGCTCAATTCTACTTCTTAGTTCAATTCTATTGGTTGCTGATTCATCAATTATTGTTCCTAAGTATTTTATACTCTGAATTCTTTCGATTATTTTACCGTTTAGTTTTAAGTTTGAGTTTACTTGGAAGTTGTTACCAATAAACATATACTTTGTTTTTTTTTTTTAATGTTCATTTTCAAGCCATATTCTGTACAGTACTTATTCAGCTTTTCTAGTAACACTTGTAGATCTTTTAGGCTTTCACCAACTAGTTCTCTTTCACCATTAATTTTAATGCCTACATCTAACTCTTCTAAAGCTTCATTAAATATTTCTTCGGAGTAAGAGTTAAATAGAGAAGAAGATAAGATACATCCTTGTCTGACGCCTCTCTTAATTTCTATTTCATCTGTTGTTTTAACTTTCGCTGATTGATTCCAATATAAATACTCTATGATTCTAATATCTTTTTCATCTAATTTTTTCTTTCTTAAAATCTCCTCCAATTTACCATGTTTCACCTTATCGAAAGGTTTTTCAAAATCTATACTTTTTAAAACAGACATGCATGTTAACATTCATGTCTTTACAACGTTGACTGAGAATATTGAACATAAATAATGCATTTCTTGTTCCAATAGCATTCCTGAAACCAAATTGATTTTCACCAAAATCTATTACTAGTTTTTTGAAGATACTATTATGAATTATTTTTAAGAATATTTTTAGAGCGTGATTCATCAAACTAATTGTACGGTAATCACCACAGCTTGTCAAATTGTTTTTCTTTGGTAGAATAGTAAATGTTGATTTTGACCATTCTTTTGATATAATTCCAGAATTCCAGAATTCTTTTGATATAATTCCAGAACCTTGGTAGAATTTTTATTACATTGTTATCTAGTAGTTTTAAAATTTCGTTAGGGATCTCGTCTGAACCTTTGGCTACACGATTCTTTGAATTTTTGATAACATTTAACACTTCGTCCTCTAAAATTTCCAAACCATCTTCAAGTGATAAATTACATGTTTCTGATCTGTCATCATCAAATAGTTCTACAATATATTTTTCCCAGCGTTTTAATCTTTCCTCAGGATATAACATCATTTTACCATCTTTATCTTAAAGAGTACCATTTTGTTTTTTTCTACTAGTGGTAGTTATTCTTTTTACTTTTTTATGTAGTCTAAAATGGTTATTCCGTTTTTCAAGTTCTTGAATCTCATTACATTCTTTTTCCCAGAATTCGTTTTCCGCAATTCTGATTTTATTTTTGATGATTTTGTTTAATTCTTTATATTTGAACTGGTTAATCGACTTCCATTTTCTTCGTTCATTCATCAACAACATCATTTCACTGGTGATCCATTATTTTCTAGCTCCAAATTCATCAGTAATAGAAATATATTTACACGCTTCTAACAGTGGTTTTTTTAAAATTAACCCATTGCGTATCAATGTCAATTTCATCATCTCTTACCCTATCTAAATCTTTCGGTTTATTTTTTAAATTCATTGATATTCTGTTGCGTATTTCAGGTATTTTTAATAATTTAAGAATAATTCTAACCACTTCTTTCTTTTTTATAGGTTTTTTCAGCGTGATAACTATTTTCGCCACTACCGGGTTGTGGTCAGAATGGACGTCAGCACCAGCATATGTCTTGACATTTTTAACTGAATTCCTATATCTCTGATTAATTAAAATGAAATTAATTTGGTTTCTAATTACCCTTTCCGTGCTCTTCATCAGTGAAGTCCAAGTGTACAAACGCCTGCTTGGCAGTTTGAACCAAGTGTTTGTTACTACCATATTGTTTTCGATGCAGAACTCGTATCAGTCTATCACCTCTTTTATTACGCCAGCCTAAACCATATTTTCCAAAAATATTCTGAACAGCTGTACTACCAACTTTGGCATTAAAATCACCTAAAACTAAAGTTGATTCTTCTTTTTTGTAAATTTTACCAGTTCATCTAGATCACTATAAAATTCTTCGCATATTTGATCATTGCAATCGGCTATTAGTGCGTAAACTTGGATGAGATTAATGTACCCTGAATTTAATTTTAATTCCAATAATAATATTCTTTCAGATTTGATAATGATGCTGGTTATTAATGGTTTGAAATTCTTGTTGATTAGAAAACCGACACCTTTTCTTTGAGGCTGGTCATCGCTTACACCAGAATATACAAAATGATTATTTTCAGTACTAATTTCACGAATTTATCAGGTCATACTTGTCAAACAGATATTTTAGGGTCAGACAAAATGATGAATACTTTGAAATTAAAGAAATGAAAGTCGGTGTCCCTCAGGGCAGTATTCTGGCACCAATTCTATATCTGCTCTTCACATGTGACTTACCAGTGTGCAATGATGTACTAGTAGGTACTTTTGCGCACAATACAGCCATGTTAACAACACACAATGATTTAAGCTAAGCCACCAGAAAACTAAAAAGTGCAAATAATCAAATCCAAGAATGGACAAAGAAAAACAACATGAAAATAAATGACAATAAATTAATATATATTAACTTTACCAATAGGGTAATTAATCAAATCCATCCAGTCTGTTTAAATGAAAACATTGTAGCATATGCTTCTATAGCCAAATACTTGGGAATGACCCTTGATGTCAAACTCAGATGGAAGGAACACGTCAAAATTGAAATAAATGAACTAAACATAAAATATCGAAGAAAGTACTGGCTTATCGGTAGAAAGTCATGCTTGTCAATCACCAATGAAATATTAATTTACAACCAAAGTCTCAAACCAATATGGTTGTATGGCATCCCATTATGCGGATGCGCCAGTCAATGCCATATCCTAACTATCCAGCGATTTTAAAATAAAGTTCTCCGAAACATGGTTCCAGATCCCTGGTACATTCGCATACTTTATAATTTTCTGGCGACCTGCATAGGAACCTGAAAATTAATACAATACAAGACGCAATCAAAAGATTCGCTATTAAACACAAAACAAGGCTGTGAACACGTCAACACAGAAGCCACGAAATTACTAGATAATGAAAATGACATAGGAAGACTTAAAAGAAAAAAGCCTCTGGGCGTGATTTATGTTGAATTTCTTTGATCAAAAAAATCAATCTTTTTACAAAAAAATCAAGTTTTTTTTTATCTAGATCAATTTAAAAAAATCTCGATTTTTAGCAAGATTTACCCCTCCATTTACCAATACCAATATACTTTTGGTAATTTTGAAGTTTCAATTGTCAAGTGGTATAGTTAAAAAAAAAACTGATTTTTTTTTGAAATTATAGTGTTTGTCCAGAAAAGTATTTAATATTAAATTGTAAATTAACTGAATAAAGTTATGGAATGCGCCTTAGCTGAAATATTTGCTCTTCTTCAACTTAAATTTAACTGTCAAACCACACAAAATACAAACACAGAAAAAATCAATCTCGTCGCAAATTTCTTTGAAGACATAAAATTTCAAATTTTTTGATCTGGTCAAAGAAATTTAATATTAAACAATCATCAAATTTAATTTAAGCCTTATAACTTATAGTTCGCCATACGTGACAGATTAAGTCTAAATATGACAAAGTTATATAACCTGGGAAATTTTTTTTTTTTTTACATTTAAAAAAGAGATAAAATGACCAAAATTAACTATTTTGGATTGAAGATTTCATGATATTTACTTTACGTATGAATAAATTGTTCTTTTAGTATAATATTTGTATTAATTTATGTAGAATTAGTAGTTTAAAAAAAGCAAACTAAAAAATTTCCATGTAGACCAACTATTCTGGGTTTGGGCTCGTATAATTTTTTTTTTAAATTATCGTATAATGTTCCATTTTTAAGTATGAAATTCTTGACGCGTATATAATCATTCCATTTAAAAAAAAACTGCTAACCTTAGGAGAGCAGATAATTCGTAATTATATCTGTAATAAACTGTACTTTTGTGTCAAAAATGAAGAAAATATATAAAAAAAGCATAAATACCAAGCAAAGTTCACTTTACAACTATAAACGTTACAAACAAATAATACCCAAATAATAGAAATTTAAATTTGAAAAAGAATTTTCGCAATATTTTGATTCTTAACAACGCTTCTGGATTTTCGCAATATTTTAGGGGTCTGCTAATTTTTCTTATAAATACACTAAATATCTGTTTTCTCGGTTAAAAGTTAATTTATGAGCATGTTTTTGTAAGAAATGTAAGTTGTATTTTTTTGCAAATTGTTGATTGTTGTTAAGAATCTGTTTTAGTTTTCGGAGTAAAATTCTTACAAAATTTTAATCTTTATAATGTATTTTAATTTTTATATTTTTATTTAAATAATTTTTGAGTCAAGTTAAGGGTCAATCCCACCAAAAACAGAAACAGAAACTTTTTTTCGTTTTTTTACTTTTCTGTTCAAGTTTTGACATTGCACACCCACCAAAAACCGAAACCGAAACATAATTAGAAAAAACAATCTTTTCTGACAACCACAATATCTGATTTTTTCATAATGTCATGGCTGCAAACGAAATTTGATAGAAATGTGATGTCTGCAAACTTCTGCAAACAGAAATTAAAACTTTGAAACAAAAAGTTGCATTTTCTGTCCGATAAATTGAAAAACAGAAAAATGAAAAATTCGAATTCTGAAACAGAAAAAATATAAAATCGTTTTCAAGCAATAAAAATAAATTCGACAACTGTTGTTTGTTATTTTATTTTATTTTACAAATATTTTTAGCTGAAAAACCCTGTAAATTGGAAAAAATCGTAAGTTTAAAAAATATATATATAAAAAAATTTCTGTTTTTGGTGGGATTGACCCTTTAGTCTTTTTACATTTCAAAATATTCTTTTTATTTTTCAAAATAGTGTTTTTATTTTAGAATCAGGTACTATATTTAATTTGCAGGTTATGTTATGTATTTTTATTTTTCCTTATTTACTTGGTTGGTTGGTTTACAAGGGGATGCCGGAATGAAAGTCCCTCGCGCACTGGAGCCTATTGGGCCTATTGGCCCGTTGAAAAATAAAAAGAATATTTTGAAAAATAAAAAGACTATTTTCAAATGTAAAAAGACTAACTTGACTCGAAAATGCTATTATAAAAATCGTCATATTGAAATATGAAAAAATAAATATACACTATTTTTTTGAGAAATTAGTACCTACTAAAGCATATTTTTACAATTTATATACATATTTCATATTTGCATATACATACAATACAATTATACAATATTCATTTCATTGCGTAATTAACGATTTGTTATTATATTCAATGAAAAGATTGATAAAATTGCTTATATTTTTTAAACTACTGCTTAGAAAATACCCTTGTAGTGGACTTTTTTGTAAGCTATAAAATGACCTTTCTATCAATATAAAATAAAATATACATATGTTTTATTAAAATATTTAATTAGAAAGTTTTTTCTAATATATTTCAGTACGTGAAAACAACAAGAAGGAAATTTACAAATATGTCGGTTAAAGTTCAAATACTTAAGCCAGAAAGTTTTCGGTTAATAAAAGAGCTTTTTCGTCTGTTAAGAAAATAAAGTGGCATCATTTGTTTGTTCAGCGTGCTATATCTGGGTATTATTTGTTTGTGGTAACGTCTACTTCATGCATCAGACAAAATGCGTCAGAAAAATTTCAAAACACTTATCGTCAGCCAAGCATGGCGTGCAACCAAACTTAGAGAAACTATTTTAAACATCGTTTACCTCAGAGTGTGTGCAAAATAGACCCCCTTCCCCAACAATATGATTTTTTTCGTAAAATGAACCAGATGCAATTGTAGCATTAAAATTTATACTCTGACTTATAATATTTTACAATATACTTAGTTTTTCGTTTTTAGAAGAACCTGAATATGAAAGTGGATCTGGATCTGGTAGTGGAGTAGATAATGATGATGAAGATATTGAAAATGGATCTGGTTCCAATTCATCTTCAACAAACGAGAATACCTCAGATTATAATTTAGATCATCAATCAGCTGGTGGGAGAGATGAAAATGGTGGTAATAGTGAAAATAATTTCACAAATTTGATAAACACCAATTATTCAGGAACAGTGAAAAATAACCACAAGTCAGAAGAAAATAGTGCTGAAAATTTAAAAGCAATTTCATTGCGTCATGCGTTATTTTTGTACTTATTTCCTATATATATGTCGTGGTTTGCTGGAGTATGCCTAGATCTGCTGTGATGTTATTAAAAAAATGTTTACAACAAAAAATAAAAATAAAGTAATTTTGGTGCAAACGTTATCCATTTTATTTAATTTAAGATATAAAATTGATTCTAGTTTTAATAATTAATATAATTTAAACACTCAAATGTACAATATTTTAATTGGTATAAAGATATATAACTTGTATTATTCTAAAAAAAAAGATAAAAAAAAATCAATGTATCATATTTCATATAAAAATAAATTTTATAAATTTTATTATAATTAATCATTATAAGCTTTGTAGAAATTTGGAATCATTTTTAGGAAGTTTTTCAAAATAAATTTTGAAAGTTCATATATTGTTAAATTTAACAACCTATCAAATTAAGCATTTATATAAAGATTTGTAGAATAAACACTAGTATTAATGTAACATTTTAAATTATAATCAATTTTGTTTATGTGTACTAATGTTTTTTATATTTAAATACTTTAGCATTGCTACGAAATAAGATTTATCAACTACTTTATACGAGTTGTAGATCAAACTATTGGATGGAAAATAAATTACGTCGGATTACGAAAATATGTCGAACGTATATTTTGATACCATAGCGCCAAATCACAGAATAGTAATTAGTAATTTAAATTATGGTTATTTCTACTTACCTATTTTTATAAAGAATTAAATACTTTAAGGTTGTAAATTTTAAAATTATATAGTTATTATGTAAACAGTGTTGTTAGTCCTGATTGTTTGTTACATTTAACTTTATAACAAGGTTGAAAATTAGTATTTAAATTAAATATTCATATTACTTTTTTATTATCAATAATATTTCTTACCAGTATTATTCAGGACTGTTTTTTTAAAAAAAAGTAAATTATTGTTTTAAGATATATTAATATAAAAAAAACTTAATGTGTATTTATATGTATTTTTCATTATTAACAAAAGTTAATCTAAAATTAGTTCCATTTCTTAAGTTATATGAATGTATATGTAGTACATAAACATATACTAGTCTTTTACATAAATATTTTGGAAATAAGTTTGTTAGTAGAATAATAAGATTTTCAATAAACTAATTATGTTTTTTTTTCAATAAAAACGGAAAATAGTTTGCTATCAATATTGAATATAAATATGTATTGAATATTCGATAAATCGATTTGCTTTTTTAACACAAAATATTTTTTCTTTATATGTTCAAAAAATGAATGAAAGATAGTAAAGGATAAAAACATATAATTGAAAAATAAAGAAATATAAAATATATTATATAGAACAGTATTTGTATGTAAAAATTATTTATTTCTTTACTTGCAGTTTACACTAGATTTTTACATGATTAGAACATACAAAATGTCATGTGTAAACCAGACAGAAATCCTGACACGACAGAAAAATCACGATTTCTATCCAGATATTTTTTCACATTTGTTAATTTGCAAATGGCGATATTTGATAAAAATTTAAGATTTGCTCCTGAAATTTAAAATTTAATCACAAACAACTGTGATTATCACAAACAACTGTGAGAAGGGTTCTAGCATAAATAATTCCAATAATGGAAAGGAAGCTGTGTCATAAATTGATAACGGTTAGCAGAGAGAGAATCATTAAAAATAGATTTTTTCAACACATTTGGGTTTCCATCTACTCTTGGAGTTGTAGATGTTAGTTGTAGATAAAAAGGAGTTGTAACGTTGCTATTATATGCACTTTCTGATATCAGAAAATAATGCAACTCCTTCTTATTGTTCCACTCCTCTTTGGAGGTTGGCCATCATCATCCGAACTTCGTCTCTTGATCTTGCTGATCTAATCACATCAATGGCAGACATGTTGAACCATTCTTCTATATTAATTAATAATGTTTTTCTCCTCCTACCTCTGCTTCTTGTGCCTAAAATTTTCCCTTGCAGCACGACTTGGAGAATTCTATACTTATCAGCACGCATGTGGTAACCTAGAAATTTTCCTATACGACCATAATTCAAAAGGTTCGATTCTCTTTACATCCGCTTTTCTCATTGTCCAGAACTCTGCACTGTAAAGAAGTGTTGACCACACGTAGCATTTAGGCCATTTAATTTTAAGTTTAATATGTATGTCATTCTTACAGAATAAGTTACTCATCTTTCTAAAAACAGCTCTGGCTTGCTCAATTCTACTTCTTAGTTTAATTCTATTGGTTGCTGATTCATCAATTATTGTTCCTAAGTATTTTATACTCTGAATTCTTTCGATTATTTTACCGTTTAGTTTTAAGTTTGAGTTTACTTGGAAGTTGTTACCAATAAACATATACTTTGTTTTTTTTAATGTTCATTTTCAAGCCATATTCTGTACAGTACTTATTCAGCTTTTCTAGTAACACTTGTAGATCTTTTAGGCTTTCACCAACTGTTTGGTAAATTACAAAATATTAATTAGAGGAAATTTTAATTAATATGAATGGTACTTGTGGTAAATGCGATAAAAGCATACGAGGAAGTGATGATGCAATACAGTGTAGTGGTTTTTGCAAAAAATCATTTCATATTAAAAAGTGTTTGCAATTAAATGACTATGAGATAAAATTTTTAAATGAGAAAAGAATTATTGGTTTTGGTTTTACCTGTGAATTTTGTTTGAATTCAATAGAAGTGATAAGAAATAATCATTCTGAAATAATTAACAATATAAAATCAACAGAAGATTCTATTGTTAAAAAAGTTGAAGAAAATGTAACTGGTTTAATTATTGAAAAGTTCAATGACATTAAAATAGAAATAATTAAAAATATTAAAGAAGTTATTGTTACTGATAATGAGAATCAAATTGAGAAAGTAAATAAAAAAATGTTGTACTCAGATTTACTAAAGAAACCTGTGGAAGTTGCTCCAGTTTTAGTTAAACCCAAAGAAATTCAAAATATTGAAAAAACAAAGAGTGAGATTAAGAAGAATATAAATCCATCTGCACTCTCTATTAAAGTTAAAAATTTATATGAAAGGAAAAATGGTGCAATTGCTATTAGTTGTGTTAGTGAAGAAAATGCAATAAAAATGGGAGAAGAAATAAAAAATAAAATGAGTGATAAGTATGAAGTTTATATGCCAAAAATGAGAAACCCAACAATATTGGTTACTGGGATGAGTGAAATGTATGATGAAGAAACTGTAGTAGATGCGATTAAGAAACAAAATGATATTTTGTTTGATGAAATTAAATGTTTTAAGGTTTACCCATCGTATAAAAATAAAGATTATTTTAATGCAATATTAGAGGTGGATAAGCAAGCTTTTAAAGAAATTATGCAAGTTAATAAACTTTATATTGAATATGACAGTTGTGTTGTATATGAAAAATTAAGTATCAGAAGATGTTTTAAATGCTTAGGCTATAATCACAAGAGTGATAAATGCACTGGTGAAAAACTGTGTTTAAAATGTGGTGAAAAAGATCACGAAATTAAAGATTGCAAAAGTGATACTGTAAAGTGTATAAATTGTTATAATGCAAAAATAAAGACTAATTTTGAAAAGATTGATTTTAATCATGATGTAAGAAGTATTGATTGTCCAATTTATAGAAGACAATTTATGTCTGAACGCAGTAAAATAAATTATTAGCAATTAACGGAACTAAAATGTCTATATCTTAATATACAAGGTTTAATAAATAATTTTTCCCAGTTAGAAGCAATTGTGTATGATTATAATTTTGATTTTATTTGTACAACAGAAACTCATATAACTAATCTAGATGAAAATAAAGAAATTGAATTAAGAAATTATAATATAATTAGATGTGAATCTATATCAGCTCATACTGGTGGTATAGTTTTTTATATTAAAGATAATTGGAGGTATGAAGTTTTAGAAAATATATCAATTAATAAAATGATATGGTATTTATTAATAAAAGTAACATTTAAAAATTTAATTTATGTGATCGGTGGTGTATACAGATCTCCTAGTTACCCAGAAAGTATATTTATTCAACATTTTTCAAATTGGATGGACATTCTGAATTATAAATGCAATAAATCGATAATTATGGGTGATATAAACATTAATTGGTTAGAAAATAATACATATAAAAATCAAATGAATATATTAATGGTGGATAATGCATTTAGTCAAATAATTACAGACCCTACTAGAATTACAAAAAATACGAGTACTCTGATTGATTATGTTATTACAAATGATAAATTAAATGTAAAAGCTCAAACTGTTGCTAAATTAAAAATTAGTGATCATGAAAGTATAGTGGTTAATATCAAGGTGTTAGCAAATATAAAAAAACAAGAAAAGTCAATAAATTTATTCAGATATAATCCTGAAACTTTTTTAAATGAATTAAAAAATAGTGATTTTCAATTAGTTCATTTAAATTTTGATATTAATTCATTAGCTAATGCATTTAGTAATAATTTTATTAATGTGATAAGTAAATTCACTACGGTTAAGAATATTAAAATCAATGATAATGAATGGTTTAGTGATGAATTAAGAATATTAAAAAATGCAAAAATACAAAAATATGAATTGGCTAAATGGTCTAATGATATAAATGACTGGAACAATTATAAAGCTATAAGAAATCAGTTTAAATCGGGAATTGAAAGTGCTAAAAATAAATTCATTAGCAATAAAATTGATGGTGCTAAAGATCAGCGTAAAATGTGGAATACTTTAAAGAATCTAGTTTTGAAAGAAAGTGAAAAATCAGTTAAAGAAATTATGTATAATAATACAAAATATAAAGATAATTTTGAAATGGCTAATATATTAAATAATTTTTTTGTAAATAGTATTGGTGATATTAGGAATACCATACCAATTTCTAGTTATGAAAATTATATAAATGATTATTATTATTTGAATTTTAAATTTAAACCAGTTAATATAAATGAAGTAAAGGAGCTATTAAAATCTATGAATAATAAAAAAGATACTAAAGGTGCTAATATAAAGATGTACTTAAATTCATTTCAAGTTTGTGGTGTTTTATTAACTAAAATTATAAATAAATCACTGGTGGAAGGAATTTTTCCAGATTGCTGGAAAGAATCTGTTATTGTCCCAATTCCGAAGATAAAAAATACAAATAAAGCAGATGAATTTCGACCTGTTAATATGCTGCAAATAGAAAGTAAAATTCTAGAAAAGGTGGTGTACAACCAGCTGCAAAGGTATTTGGAATCATATAATTTAATTTCCAGCTATCAATCAGGGTTTAGAAAAAAACATAATTGTGAATCATTAATTAATTTGGTGGTCACAAAATGGAAGGTTGAGATTCATGATAGAAAAGTAATTGTTGCAGTTTTTTTAGACTTGAAAAGAGCATTTGAAACGGTTGATAAAGATATCATAATTAAGAAATTAGAGAAGTATGGAATAAGAGAGGTGGAGTTAAATTGGTTTAAATCATACCTAGGCAACAGAAAACAAAGAACAAAAATCAACAATGTTGTATCAAATGCAATTAAAGTTCTTTTTGGTGTTCCTCAGGGTTCTTTGTTGGGGGTATTACTATTTCTGGTGTACATTAATGATATGGAAAAAGCAATTGAATTTGCGAAGCTAGTATTATTTGCTGATGATGCGCTTTTGTTTGTAACTGGTGAGGATATTGATGAATGTATTGATAAGATCAATTTAGATTTAGATAAACTGCAAAATTGGTTTGAGATGAATAAGCTGAAATTAAATTTAAGTAAAACAAAAGCCATGATTTTTAATGGTACAACTGATAGAAGCATTAGAATAAGAAATGAAAATATAGAAGTAGTAAATGAAATAAAATATTTAGGGGTAATAATTGATAATAAGTTAAACTTTAAAGCTCACGTTGATTACATTTGTAAGAAAATTGCAAAGAAATTACATTTTTTCGGTAGAATACGGAAGAGAATTTCATCTATATGTGCGGTTAGAGTATATAACACGATGGTAAAGCCACACTTCGAATATTGTTCAACTATCCTATATATGAGTAACAATGAAATGATAGATAGATTACAGAAATTGCAAAATAAGGGTATGAGAATAGTTTTGCTGTGTGGTAGACTTACGCCAATTGTAAATATGTTGAATAAGTTGTCATGGATGAGTATTACACAAAGAATTATTCTTAATGTTATTGTATTTATATTTAAAATTAAATACAATCAACTACCACGTTACTTATCAGAAAATCTGTTATATGTAAACGAGGTACAACCATATCAACTACGCAATGCAAATGATTTTAGATTATTCAGCTATAGAAATCAAGTAACGAGAAATATGGTAATGCACAAAGGGTTGGATTTATTTAATAGCCTGCCAAATAATTTAAAAAACGAACAAAATATTTTTAAATTTAAAAAATTTGCGATTATTTATATAAAAAATAGATTTAAGTAAAAAAGTGTATAAAATTGTAAATATTGGATTTTTTTAAATAGCAAATCTTTTGCTAAATAAATGAATTAAAAAAAAAAAAAAAAAAAACTAGTTCTCTTTCACCATTAATTTTAATGCCTACATCTAACTCTTCTAAAGCTTCATTAAATATTTCTTCGGAGTAAGAGTTAAATAGAGAAGAAGATAAGATACATCCTTGTCTGACGCCTCTCTTAATTTCTATTTCATCTGTTGTTTTAACTTTTGCTGATTGATTCCAATATAAATACTCTATGATTCTAATATCTTTTTCATCTAATTTTTTCTTTCTTAAAATCTCCTCCAATTTACCATGTTTCACCTTATCGAATGGTTTTTCAAAATCTATACTTTTTAAAACAGACATGCATGTTAACATTCATGTTTTTACAACGTTGACTGAGAATATTGAACATAAATAATGCATTTCTTGTTCCAATAGCATTCCTGAAACCAAATTGATTTTCACCAATATCTATTACTAGTTTTTTGAAGATTCTATTATGAATTATTATTAAGAATATTTTTAGAGCGTGATTCATCAAACTAATTGTACGGTAATCACCACAGCTTGTCAAATTGTTTTTCTTTGGTAAAATAGTAAATGTTGATTTTGACCATTCTTTTGATATAATTCCAGAATTCCAGAATTCTTTTGATATAATTCCAGAACCTTGGTAGAATTTTTATTACATTGTTATCTAGTAGTTTTAAAATTTCGTTAGGGATCTCGTCTGAACTTTTGGCTACACGATTCTTTGAATTTTTGATAACATTTAACACTTCGTCCTCTAAAATTTCCAAACCATCTTCAAATGATAAATTACATGTTTCTGATCTGTCATCATCAAATAGTTCTACAATATATTCTTCCCAGCGTTATACAGCGTTATATTCTTCTTTATCTTAAAGAGTACCATTTTGTTTTTTTCTACTAGTGGTAGTTATTATTTTTACTTTTTTATGTAGTCTAAAATGGTTATTCCGTTTTTCAAGTTCTTGAATCTCATTACATTCTTTTTCCCAGAATTCGTTTTCCGCAACTCTGATTTTATTTTTGATGATTTTGTTTAATTCTTTGTAACTGGTTAATCGACTTCAATTTTCTTCGTTCATTCATCAACAACATCATTTCACTGGTGATCCATTATTTTCTAGCTCCAAATTCATCAGTAATAGAAATATATTTACACGCTTCTAACAGTGGTTTTTTTAAAAATTAACCCATTGCTTATCAATGTCAATTTCATCATCTCTTACCCTATCTAAATCTTTCGGTTTATTTTTTAAATTCATTGATATTCTGTTGCGTATTTCAGGTATTTTTAATAATTTAAGAATAATTCTAACCACTTCTTTCTTTTTTATAGGTTTTTTCAGCGTGATAACTATTTTCGCCACTACCGGGTTGTGGTCAGAATGGACGTCAGCACCAGCATATGTCTTGACATTTTTAACTGAATTCCTATATCTCTGATTAATTAAAATGAAATTAATTTGGTTTCTAATTACCCTTTCCGTGCTCTTCATCAGTGAAGTCCAAGTGTACAAACGCCTGCTTGGCAGTTTGAATCAAGTGTTTGTTACTACCATATTGTTTTCGACGCAGAACTCGTATCAGTCTATCACCTCTTTTATTACGCCAGCCTAAACCATATTTTCCAAAAATATTCTGAACAGCTGTACTACCAACTTTGGCATTAAAATCACCTAAAACTAAAGTTGATTCTTCTTTTTTGTAAATTTTACCAGTTCATCTAGATCACTATAAAATTCTTCGCATATTTGATCATTGCAATCGGCTATTAGTGCGTAAACTTGGATGAGATTAATGTACCCTGAATTTAATTTTAATTCCAATAATAATATTCTTTCAGATTTGATAATGATGCTGGTTATTAATGGTTTGAAATTCTTGTTGATTAGAAAACCGACACCTTTTCTTTGAGGCTGGTCATCGCTTACACCAGAATATACAAAATGATTATTTTCAGTACTAATTTCACGAATTTATCAGGTCATACTTGTCAAACAGATATTTTAGGGTCAGACAAAATGATGAATACTTTGAAATTAAAGAAATGAAAGTCGGTGTCCCTCAGGGCAGTATTCTGGCACCAATTCTATATCTGCTCTTCACATGTGACTTACCAGTGTGCAATGATGTACTAGTAGGTACTTTTGCGCACAATACAGCCATGTTAACAACACACAATGATTTAAGCTAAGCCACCAGAAAACTAAAAAGTGCAAATAATCAAATCCAAGAATGGACAAAGAAAAACAACATGAAAATAAATGACAATAAATTAATACATATTAACTTTACCAATAGGGTAATTAATCAAATTTAAATAAGAACATTGTAGCATATGTTTCTATAGCCAAATACTTGGGAATGACCCTTGATGTCAAACTCAGATGGAAGGAACACGTCAAAATTGAAATAAATGAACTAAACATAAAATATCGAAAAAAGTACTGGCTTATCGGTAGAAAGTCATGCTTGTCAATCACCAATGAAATATTAATTTACAACCAAAGTCTCAAACCAATATGGTTGTATGGCATCCCATTATGCGGATGCGCCAGTCAATGCCATATCCTAACTATCCAGCGATTTTAAAATTCGCATACTTTATAATTTTCTGGCGACCTGCATAGGAACCTGAAAATTAATACAATACAAGACGCAATCAAAAGATTCGCTATTAAACACAAAACAAGGCTGTGAACACGTCAACACAGAAGCCACGAAATTACTAGATAATGAAAATGACATAGGAAGACTTAAAAGAAAAAAGCCTCTGGACGTGATTTATGTTGAATTTCTTTGATCAAAAAAATCACTCTTTTTACAAAAAATTGAAGTTTTTTTTTTATCTAGATCAATTTAAAAAAATGTAGCGGATTAGTAATATTAAATAAATTAATAAATTAAATATAAAACCTAAATAAATAAAATAAATAATTACATAATATTAATAGTACGCCTTGAAATATTTCAATAGTGTAATTTATTACAGTATTACATCTCGTGTAAACAGGTGGTAACTGTTAATTTCTTTTAACACGTTCAAACCGGCGTGTACCACCGGTGGCTCACATGTAAATTTTTCATCTGGCGGCGGCGTGTACTAACCGGTGGTCTTATAACATACAGGAATATTTTCAACCCCATCGAATGAACAGAAATACAAAAAGCAGCGCCGGCTTGAACGTGTTAATTTAAGAGAATAAAAATTAGCGCCGAATTAGGAAATGTAATTTTTTTTTGTTAGGTGACACAAATTTTGAACTTCCTTTGAAGTACTCTTTTTAAAAAGAAAGCCGAAAGAGAGAAGACCGTCATTAAACATTTTTAAAGACTTTTGGCTATAATTTTTTTTCTAAATTGATCTTAAAAAATCTTGACCGTCAAAATTACAATGGGAGATTTTAGAATTAAACAAAAGGGATCAATTTAATTAAAATAAATAAATTATCGAAGAGAATAATTTAAATTAAAATCACATGGAGTAGAAATATAGTAAAATTTATTAAGCAGATATAAATTATTCTGTTGCAGCAGTATTTAAAATATATTCTATTATAACATAACCCGAAAGGTAAAAAATATTTAAAATACGTAAATCAGTTAATTAAATAAAATATATTTCTATTTTAAAAATAGGGTTTTTATGTCTGGATTAGATTTTTATACCTGGTTTAGATTGTTATGCCTGGATTAGATTTTTTTTGTCTGGTATAGAATGTTTTTGCCTGGTATAGATTTTTAAAATGGTAACATTTTAATATCTAAAATAAAAAAAAATGGAATGTAGCAGTTTATCCAGCACCTGAGATTTCATCTTTTATAATTGGCATATGTATGATAAAGATAAAATGCAGATGTAGAAACATCAAAATAATTCTATTAATTATAGATCTTGGAAATCGTACATAAAATAAAAATAATATAGTGACTTATGGTAGTTAAAATAATAAAAAAAAAAGTTAATACCAATATAAAAATGTGTAGAGTAAATATTACATAATATAAAAATATAAAATTTTGTGTAGAGTAAATCAGTAAATGTCATACTATAAATATAAAAATTAAAAAAAAAATATCTGTAAAGTAAAGAAAAAAATGGATTTAACCATTGTTTAAAAGATACTAATAATTAGTATGTAAAATTATATAAACATTTTATTTTAGTGCATAAAAAAAAAGAATTGAAGCAACTACATGTACATGGAGTCTTGCGGAAAATTATTAGTGAGTGCAAAACATAAAATTGCATTTATTGTTTTATATAATTTTGATCATTTTTCATTAAAATTTAAAGTAAAAATTTCATAAATTAAATAAAAAAAAAAAAGCTACATTCCTAAAATGATTAAAAGTAATATGTAGTATAAAAAAAGTTGATTTTGTATAAAAACTAAATTTATATTGAAAATACGTGATAGTGTAAATTGTGTCATTAATAAGATTTAAAATTATTATGGTACGAGCCCAAACCATTATGTATTCGGACACTTACTATTTTTATACTTTATTGTTTTTCAAAAGGGTATATCTCTGGTTCCTATAAAGCTATAACTAAGTTTAAACATTCATTTTAAAGTTTAGTCTATCTACTATAATAATAAATTACAAAACAAAAATTTTAAACATTTGTAGTAAAAAAAAACTTTATTAAACAATACCAACTTCATTTTCATTAAAAAAATATTTTACATTTATGTATTCGTACACTGTATTGATTAGTAATTAATATTGGGTAACATCACCCTTTGCAGTAATTACTGCTTGCATTCTCTTTGGCATAGAATTAACCAGGTATTGACACTTTTCAACTCCAATTTCATCCCAAATTTCTTGTATTTTCCCCTTTAATTCATTCACAGTTCTTTGTGGATTATTTCGCAATTTTCTTTTCATTATTCCCCACAACGATTCTATTGGATTTAGATCTGGACTTGATGAAGGCCAGTCTAAAACATTAATTTGCTGGTATTGCAACCAATTTTTTGAAGCTTTCGCGGTGTGGGACGATGCACCATCTTGTTGAAATATAAATTCGTTCATACTACTCAACTTATTAATTGATGGCAATAAACTTTCCTCGAGCACATTGATATATTTTTGGGCATTTACAATGCCATCAATGAAGTGTAAATTCCCTACACCTTTGGCGGACATACATCCCCATACCATCACACTAGCAGGAAATTTTACTGATCGTTTTAAACAATCTTTATGGTATGTTTCATTTTTGGTTCGAATAACTCGTTTTCGAGAATCACCAACACACACTTCAAATTTAGACTCGTCGCTAAATATGATGCTGTTCCATTGCCTCTGAACCAATAATTGCCTATCTTTTGCCCATAATAATCGCTTTTTCTTTTGCAAAGTCGTTAATAAGGGTTTTTCTTTTGCCTATTTCGTTCAACTTTATATTGATATTTTTAAAATAATTTGAAATACACTTTTACATTACCTTATAAAATCCATGATTCAATTTGTAAATCCATTTTCGAGTAGTTTCTGGAGAAATCAGTTTTTCTATTCTGCTGCATTTTTGTGTGATTCCACGAACACTACTTCTTCGATTTTTTTTTCAAAATAGACACTAATACACGTTTATCTCGCTCAGTAAATTTAGATTTCCGACCACATTTTTTAATTATTTCAGTTGAATTTCGTAATCTAAACTTTTTAATTATATCTGCGACCGTAGATTTTGGAATATTAACATTTTTAGAAATTACACGTATACTTTGACCTTGTTTTGATCGATCAATAATTAATTTTCTGATTTCGTCACAAACTGTCTTGCCTCGTGCCATTTCAGTATAAATAATGACAAAAAATGCATTTACGTTATCATAACAGTTCTTAGAATAATGGGTATAATGACAACTTTATCAATTATTACTTGATTCAACTGTAAATTACTAAGCAATACAGTGTCCGACGATTTTACAGTGTAAAATATTTTTTTAATGAAAATGAAGTTGGTATTGTTTAATAATTTTTTTTTTACTACAAATGTTTAAAATTTTTGTTTTGTAATTTATTATTATAGTAGATAGACTAAACTTTAAAATGAATGTTTAAACTTAGTTATAGCTTTATAGGAACCAGAGATATACCCTTTTGAAAAACAATAAAGTATAAAAATAGTAAGTGTCCGAATACATAATGGTTTGGGCTCGTATAACTTAAATCCATTATGTTAAAATAGTATTTTTACTAGATTTTAAAATAAATAATTCGATAAAAATATAAATAATTTTGGAATTGGTACAATAATTTAATTTTTGTTATAAAAATGATTTACAATAAAATTTAATGATTGTTATAAAAATTATTAAAATTATGAATGATTGATCATATTATATGACTGAT
Organism: Rhamphomyia laevipes; assembly: GCA_963920725.1. Lineage (NCBI taxonomy): Eukaryota > Metazoa > Arthropoda > Insecta > Diptera > Empididae > Rhamphomyia > Rhamphomyia laevipes. Next base: position 83,410,197 of record OY987255.1, read on the forward strand.
GATTTACATATATATATAAATTTTTTTTAATCTATATTTATTTTTGTTTGATTAATATACATATATATAGTTATGCATACTATAAATATAAATAAATGATAGTTCTTTTATATAAATAAATTTATATATCGTAAAATGGAAATTATTTGTGTTATATTTTATTTACGCGGGTCAAAATGTTAACTTCGTTGAAGTAAACAAACTATGGTGGATCGCTGAAATAACGAATTTACCGTGTGCCTAAAAATATGCAAAAAATAATAATGTATAAGTAGTTCGTAAATTAATAGAAAAAATAAAGGGACCAAGCTTATATTTAATTCGGTCAAAAGCTGGTCATGGAGATATGGTAAACATTACCATACAGGGTGGGTAATTAGACCAGGTAAATTACAACACCTAATTTACCGCGGAAATTTATGTTGTTACCAAATGGAAAGTCGGTTTTAGTTTCACTTATATAAAGTTTTTTTGTTAATTTTTTTTGTGGTATTTTGTTAGTAAAATTAATATTGTCGTAATTAAAGTAGTTGCAATAGTTTTTCCCTGTACTTTCTGTTAATTCCAGTCTGAATATATTCGCGTAATGTCCGATGGTGACCTGTTAATAGTTTTTTTTGTTGTATAAATATGGTCCGTAACAATGTCGTGGGTACCTGTAAATGGTTTCTCAAGCCCACTTGTTACCAAAAATGGTACGCGTATTTATAACTTCTTCGAGGTTATTATAAGGTAGACAAGAACCACCCCAGCCGTTGAGTTAGTCGAGTAAATGTTAGCGTACCAGTTGCCTTATAATAACCGATGACCTGTCTGTTGAGTGGGATGTATGCGGCTTACATATTAAGTAAACCAACAGTTCAGAACACTGGTAAAGTAAGAAGAAGGTTATAAAAATCTCTATTTTTAGCAAGATTTACCCCTCCATTTACCAATACCAATATACTTTTGGTAATTTTGAAGTTTCAATTGTCAGGTGGTATAGTTAAAAAAAAAAACTGATTTTTTTTTTAAATTATAGTGTTTGTCCAGAAAAGTATTTAATATTAAATTATAAATTAACTGAATAAAGTTATGGAATGCGCCTTAGCTGAAATATTTGCTCTTCTTCAACTTAAATTTAACTGTCAAACCACACAAATACAAACACAGAAAAAATCAATCTCGTCGCAAATTTCTTTGAAGACATAAAATTTCAAATTTTTTGATCTGGTCAAAGAAATTTAATATTAAACAATCATCAAATTTAATTTAAGCCTTATAACTTATAGTTTGCCATACGTGACAGATTAAGTCTAAATATGACAAAGTTATATAACCTGGGAAATATTTTTTTTTTTTTTACATTTAAAAAAGAGATAAAATGACCAAAATTAACTATTTCGGATTGAAGATTTCATGATATTTACTTTACGTATGAATAAATTGTTCTTTTAGTATAATATTTGTATTAATTTATGTAGAATTAGTAGTTTAAAAAAAGCAAACTAAAAAATTTCCATGTAGACCAACTATTCTGGGTGTGGGCTCGTATAATTTTTTTTTTAAATTATCGTATAATGTTCCATTTTTAAGTATGAAATTCTTGACGCGTATATAATCATTCCATTTAAAAAAAACTCCTAACCTAAGGAGAGCAGATAATTCGTAATTATATCTGTAATAAACTGTACTTTTGTATCAAAAATGAAGAAAATATATAAAAAAAGCATAAATACCAAGCAAAGTTCACTTTACAACTATAAACGTTACAAACAAATAATACCCAAATAATAGAAATTCAAATTTGAAAAAGAATTTTATTTTATATTTGCAAAGCTTCTGGATTTTCGCAATATTTTAGGGGGCTGCTAATTTTTCTTATAAATACACTAAATATCTGTTTTCTCGGTTAAAAGTTAATTTATGAGCATGTTTTTGTAAGAAATGTAAGTTGTATTTTTTTGCAAATTGTTGATTGTTGTTAAGAATCTGTTTTATTTTTCGGAGTAAAATTCTTACAAAATTTTAATCTTTATAATGTATTTTAATTTTTATATTTTTATTTAAATAATTTTTGAGTCAAGTTAAGGGTCAATCCCACCAAAAACAGAAACAGAAACTTTTTTTCGTTTTTTTACTTTTCTGTTCAAGTTTTGACATTGCACAAATTCTGAAACAGAAAAAATATAAAATCGTTTTCAAGCAATAAAAATAAATTCGACAACTGTTGTTTGTTATTTTATTTTATTTTACAAATATTTTTAGCTGAAAAACCCTGTAAATTGGAAAAAATCGTAAGTTTAAAAAATATATATAAAAAAAATTTCTGTTTCTGTTTTTGGTGGGATTGACCCTTTAGTCTTTTTACATTTCAAAATATTCTTTTTATTTTTCAAAATAGTGTTTTTATTTTAGAATCAGGTACTATATTTAATTTGCAGGTTATGTTATGTATTTTTATTTTTCCTTATTTACTTGGTTGGTTGGTTTACAAGGGGATGCCGGAATGAAAGTCCCTCGCGCACTGGAGCCTATTGGGCCTATTGGCCCGTTGAAAAATAAAAAGAATATTTTGAAAAATAAAAAGACTATTTTCAAATGTAAAAAGACTAACTTGACTCGAAAATGCTATTATATAAGTCGTCATATTGAAATATGAAAAAATAAATATACACTATTTTTTTGAGAAATTAGTACCTACTGAAGCATATTTTTACAATTTATATACATATTTCATATTTGCATATACAATACAATTATACAATATTCATTTCATTGCGTAATTAACGATTTGTTATTATATTCAATAAAAAAATTGATAAAATTGCTTATATTTTTTAAACTACTGCTTAGAAAATACCCTTGTAGTGGACTTTTTTGTAAGTTATTAAATGACCTTTCTATCAATATAAAATAAAATATACATATGTTTTATTAAAATATTTAATTAGGAAGTTTTTTCTAATATATTTCAGTACGTGAAAACAAGAAGAAGGAAATTTACAAATATGTCGGTTAAAGTTCAAATACTTAAGCCAGAAAGTTTTCGGTTAATAAAAGAGCTTTTTCGTCTGTTAAGAAAATAAAGTGGCATCATTTGTTTGTTCAGCGTGCTATATCTGGGTATTATTTGTTTGTGGTAACGTCTACTTGATGCATCAGACAAAATGCGTCAGAAAAATTTCAAAACACTTATCGTCAGCCAAGCATGGCGTGCAACCAAACTTAGAGGAACTATTTTAAACATCGTTTACCTCAGAGTGTGTGCAAAATAGACCCCCTTCCCCAACAATATGATTTTTTTCGTAAAATGAACCAGATGCAATTGTACCATTAAAATTTATACTCTGACTTATAATATTTTACAATATACTTAGTGTAACGCAGAAAAGTGGTCTCATGAGTTTCCTCATGAGATGATGCTCGAACAATTGGATTAAAAATGACCAGGCCACGGTCCCTTTTCCACGCCATAAAATTCTGTCAGGGAGGAATATTTTCAACAACAAAACAGATTTAGGATATTGCTCACGTCCTCCTCAGCCAGGCCTAGTTACGCGGTTGGGCGTGGGCTGAGCAATATACAGGGCCAAATTTTTCCGTTCAAGAATAATACTTACATTGGGTAAACATCACCTAGAAAAGGAAAGGATGGGGAAAAGGAATGGTGAGGGTTAAATATCCAGGACGTTCAATCACATGATTTTTCTAAACTATTTAATCTACCTACTAAATGAATTATTCTATTTTCAGCTCTTTGCAATTTCGATTCATCCGCCTCTCGAACGCCAGATTCTATAAGTGAACATAATACTTCTGCCTTTTCACGACACAAACCTAATTCATTAGAAGGTGAGTCAATTTTATCTACTAACACTACATTACTAACATTTTTTTTCTCTTTATCTAAATGTTCAGCCAGTAATGATTGACATCTACCAAAAGATAAATTGGTTTCTAAATTTCGAATCTGTAGTTCATAAATTATTTCATCCTTTTCTAAATATTTTGGGTCCATTTTGATTATTTATTACAAGAAAAATAAATAACAACGAATATATAATAAAAAAAAATTAACACTATTAACTATTGACTCAATTTTTACCCTACACCAAAGAACAAAAATATATATATAACTATATAAGAATAATATTTCTTATTGTAACCTTTTTATTTCTTATTTACTATTTAGCTACTAACCTTAATAACAAAAAAGTGTAAATATTTGCAAAATTTAATTCTAAATTATTATACTTCCTATAATAATCAATTAATCCTACAAATAGTATATAAATCTAATGTATTCTGAATACTTAAATTTAATTTTATACTAATATAATCTGATGTTGTATTTTTATCTTTGGTTTTTGATATTCAAAATCCAAGTAAATTTAACCAGAAGATAATTTATTTTATTAAGATAAATAACCATAATAACTAATAAATAATTATTGTCAATTTTTTTTCAATTTCTTTACAGAAAATACAACAACAAAAAAAAATTATAAGAAAATATCACCTATAATACTTATACAACACACTAAACTAACAAGTTGCGAATTACGAATATAACTATATATAATATTTTACACGAATAATTTAGTAAGTACGACTTTTAAATAATAATTAAACTTAAATCAAATATGTTATATGATACTTATTTTAAAATTGAATAATATCATTTCAACATATTTTATTTTATACTATTATAATATACTACAAAATATATATATACATCAATACTTCTTTAATAATTTTAATTTTTCTATATTCTTTTTAGATTTTTCTCGAAATCAAAAGACAATAAAAAAAACAATATTCAACATCAGAAAAATTCAACACACAAAAAAAAAATAATAACTTATATTTCTGATCAACAATGAATTCGCCGATCCTGCAAAGCAAAATTTATTTGAAAACAACATACATACATATATTTATAATATATTATCTTATAATATAATAATTTTTCAAAATAATATATTTATAATTTTAATTTTAATATGCACAATATATTTTAGTTATTAATTTTTGGTTTGTATGTGCACAAATATATGTATTAATCTTATTTTATTTTCTGTATTTTATTTTAAAAAAAAATATATTTTATTTTCAGGAATAATTAAGTTTGTTGGAGTAAACCGTGATTGAACTTCCTTTCAATTTAACTACACCATAAAGGAAATTTTAGGAAAATAGGAAATGGTTTTGGAATAGGGTATAGGAAATTTCATTTATTTTTGGTTTATGGATTAAATAATATACCGAAGGATTGAATTTAGGACCACCTAATATTCATCTAGACTCCGAATATTTTTATTTATTGTTTGTGAATTTAAATTATTTAAGTACCGCATACAATAACTATAATTTTACTTTACTTTATACATATAAATTTTATACCAGGATTTGTTAAGGACCACCTTAAAACAATCTAACTGGAGTAAAATTTATATATTTTCCTATGTTGATTAAATTTTAGACCACTAAAATTTATCTAAAACATAGATTTTACAACAAAAAAAATAAATAAACCAAAAATAAAGGAAATCACATCATTCTTGAACAGAAAAAACCGAAATTTGGAGTAACAATTTTCTCAACAAATTACAGCTGTTCTGGCCCCACGTTGGGCGCCATTTTATGTAACGCAGAAAAGTGGTCTCATGAGTTTCCTCATGAGATGATGCTCGAACAATTGGATTAAAAATGACCAGGCCACGGTCCCTTTTCCACGCCATAAAATTCTGTCAGGGAGGAATATTTTCAACAACAAAACAGATTTAGGATATTGCTCACGTCCTCCTTCTCAGCCAGGCCTAGTTACGCGGTTGGGCGTGGGCTGAGCAATATCCAGGGCCAAATTTTTCCGTTCAAGAATAATACTTACATTGGGTAAACATCACCTAGAAAAGGAAAGGATGGGGAAAAGGAATGGTGAGGGTTAAATATCCAGGACGTTCAATCACATGATTTTTCTAAACTATTCCATATTTATAAAACAATTTAAATAAAAAGGGAAATAATTTTGGTTGGCAAACAATTATTATATTTATTTATTATTTAAAACAAAAGGAAAAGAAATATACTACTCTACTAATAATCAAAAAAAAAAAATCAATACAAAAAAAAATATTTTAAACTACTCTACTTTTTATAATTAATTTAGATATAAAAAAAAAATATTTTATTATGTTCAATTACCTGGGATTTATGATTTATTCAGCTCCTGAAGCTTCAGTTACTGATGAATTACCCACTGTTTTATTAATTAATTTAATTATATCAACAATTTTAAATTTACTTAAAATACAAAAAAAAAACTTTAAAATTAAACTACTCTACTTTACAAAAAAAAACTAATTTTACACTATAATACAAAAAAAAATATGAAAATTTAAAAACAAACTACTTTACCATTAACAAAAAACTAATTTTATCACCAACCAAAAATATATATATATATATAAATTGATGTTGAAGGTGTCTTTGAATGACCTTCTCGATGTTGTTGTTCTCACTGGATCAGCAATTCATTGTTGTCCAAATTAATTTATGTGCCTTGCACATATAAAATTAATGCTCTTATTATTTTTATTATTAAATAAGATCCGATGTTATTTATCTATTTATTTGTGTTGTGTTTATTTTATTTCTATATGGTTAATGTTAAATTTGTTAATGTTAAATTTATTGTTAACAATAAGTTATTTTAATAATTGATTTGAACAGCACCACTATTATTTATATTCATAACTCATAAGGCTATGTATTTCTTACGTCTATTCACAACTTATTAGAACCTTTTTTTATTATATGGCGGTTTATTTTTAATTTTTTTTTTTATATTTAAAATCTTTATTAAACAACTATTTATTATCTTTCTATATTTCGTATAATGTTTTACTATTTTCTTTAAATAGTTTTCAATATTTTATACTATACTATCTTATTTAAACAACAACCAAAAAAAACAACACGAAAAAAAACAAACAGACAACCGGTATATCTCACCACTCATTACTATCTCTAATTATTTTAATTTAATATCCTTATTTTAATTTTAAAACTAACTACATTCTAAATAAATAAATTGTAGAATACCACTGGTATTCTCTAAGTCTAATTACATACTAATATTAAACTAAAACTAATTTTGGAATACCTCCGGTATTCTCTACTACTAATTACACTCTAATCTCGGTCGTCCACTACACCTAGCAACATAGATCGATATCGATCACCCCACATCAATCCCTTTGTTGTCTCCGAAATTTAACCGGAAGCCATCACCCCATCCGAAAGTTTCAATAAAATTATATCTTTCTTCCAATCAGAAATAATTTTCATCCGAAGGGCTGATTTAACTTCGGATTCAATTTTGGTTACAAAAGGGGAAATTGATCTAAAGTAATCGATACCGAATCTATATTTACTAGATGTAGTGCCGCGACATCTATATATAAATAGTATGATCACTCTACGTGACGGCGCCTATATACTAATATATGGGTTTCCCGCATGGTGTTTCGTTGAAAATAAATAATAAATAGTAAATGTCATCGGCCGTCAACAAAGTGCATGTGCAGCCATCATGGTAAAAAAAAGAAAAAGGTAAACAAACAACATTTCTATATAATTTTATTATTTTTCTACATTTTCTAATTAGACTTTATTTTCAGATAATTTCCGCTGTTACATTAGTTTTTCGTTTTTAGAAGAACCTGAATATGAAAGTGGATCTGGATCTCGTAGTGGAGTAGATAATGATGATGAAGATATTGAAAATGGATCTGGTTCCAATTCATCTTCAACAAACGAGAATACCTCAGATTATAATTTAGATCATCAATCAGCTGGTGGGAGAGATGAAAATGGTGGTAATAGTGAAAATAATTTCACAAATTTGATAAACACCAATTATTCAGGAACAGTGAAAAATAACCACAAGTCAGAAGAAAATAGTGCTGAAAATTTAAAAGCAATTTCATTGCGTCATGCGTTATTTTTGTACTTATTTCCTATATATATGTCGTGGTTTGCTGGAGTATGCCTAGATCTGCTGTGATGTTATTAAAAAAATGTTTACAACAAAAAATAAAAATAAAGTAAAATTGGTGCAAACGTTATCCATTTTATTTAATTTAAGATATAAAATTGATTCTAGTTTTAATAATTAATATAATTTAAACACTCAAATGTACAATATTTTAATTGGTATAAAGATATATAACTTGTATTATTCTAAAAAAACAGATAAAAAAAACTCAATGTATCATATTTCATATAAAAATAAATTTTATAAATTTTATTATAATTAATCATTATAAGCTTTGTAGAAATTTGGAATCATTTTTAGGAAGTTTTTCAAAATAAATTTTGAAAGTTCATATATTGTTAAATTTAACAACCTATCAAATTAAGCATTTATATAAAGATTTGTAGAATAAACACTAGTATTAATGTAACATTTTAAATTATAATCAATTTTGTTTATGTGTACTAAGGTTTTTTATATTTAAATACTTTAGCATTGCTACGAAATAAGATTTATCAACTACTTTATACGAGTTGTAGATCAAACTATTGGATGGAAAATAAATTACGTCGGATTACGAAAATATGTCGAACGTATATTTTGATACCATAGCGCCAAATCACAGAATAGTAATTAGTAATTTAAATTATGGTTATTTCTACTTACCTATTTTTATAAAGAATTAAATACTTTAAGGTTGTAAATTTTAAAATTATATAGTTATTATGTAAACAGTGTTGTTAGTCCTGATTGTTTGTTACAGTTAACTTTATAACAAGGTTGAAAATTAGTATTTAAATTAAATATTCATATTACTTTTTTATTATCAATAATATTTCTTACCAGTATTATTCAGGACTGTTTTTTTTAAAAAAAAGTAAATTATTGTTTTAATTAATATATTAATATAAAAAAAACTTAATGTGTATTTATATGTATTTTTCATTATTAACAAAAGTTAATCTAAAATTAGTTCCATTTCTTAAGTTATATGAATGTATATGTAGTACATAAACATATACTAGTCTTTTACATAAATATTTTGGAAATAAGTTTGTTAGTAGAATAATAAGATTTTCAATAAACTAATTATGTTTTTTTTTTCAATAAAAACGGAAAATAGTTTGCTATCAATATTGAATATAAATATGTATTGAATATTCGATAAATCGATTTGCTTTTTTAACACAAAATATTTTTTCTTTATATGTTCAAAAAATGAATGAAAGATAGTAAAGGATAAAAACATATAATTGAAAAATAAAGAAATATAAAATATATTATATAGAACAGTATTTGTATGTAAAAATTATTTATTGCTTTACTTGCGGTTTACACTAGATTTTTACATGATTAGAACATACAAAATGTCATGTGTAAACCAGACAGAAATCCTGACACGACAGAAAAATCACGATTTCTATCAAAGATATTTTTTGACATTTGTTAATTTGCAAATGGCGATATTTGATAAAAATGTAAGATTTGCTCCTGAAATTTAAAATTTAATCACAAACAACTGTGATTATCACAAACAACTGTGAGAAGGGTTCTAGCATAAATAATTCCAATAATGGAAAGGAAGCTGTGTCATAAATTGATAACGTTTAGCAGAGAGAGAATCATTAAAAATAGATTTTTTCAACACATTTGGGTTTCCATCTACTCTTGGAGTTGTAGATGTTAGTTGTAGATAAAAAGGAGTTGTAACGTTGCTATTATATGCACTTTCTGATATCAGAAAATAATGCAACTCCTTCTTATTGTTCCACTCCTCTTTGGAGGTTGGCCATCATCATCCGAACTTCGTCTCTTGATCTTGCTGATCTAATCACATCAATGGCAGACATGTTGAACCATTCTTCTATATTATTTAACCATGTTTTTCTCCTCCTACCTCTCTGCTTCTTGTGCCTAAAATTTTCCCTTGCAGCACGACTTGGAGAATTCTATACTTATCAGCACGCATGTGGTAACCTAGAAATTTTCCTATACGACCATAATTCAAAAGCTTCGATTCTCTTTACATCCGCTTTTCTCATTGTCCAGAACTCTGCACTGTAAAGAAGTGTTGACCACACGTAGCATTTAGGCCATTTAATTTTAAGTTTAATATGTATGTCATTCTTACAGAATAAGTTACTCATCTTTCTAAAAACAGCTCTGGCTTGCTCAATTCTACTTCTTAGTTCAATTCTATTGGTTGCTGATTCATCAATTATTGTTCCTAAGTATTTTATACTCTGAATTCTTTCGATTATTTTACCGTTTAGTTTTAAGTTTGAGTTTACTTGGAAGTTGTTACCAATAAACATATACTTTGTTTTTTTTAATGTTCATTTTCAAGCCATATTCTGTACAGTACTTATTCAGCTTTTCTAGTAACACTTGTAGATCTTTTAGGCTTTCACCAACTAGTTCTCTTTCACCATTAATTTTAATGCCTACATCTAACTCTTCTAAAGCTTCATTAAATATTTCTTCGGAGTAAGAGTTAAATAGAGAAGAAGATAAGATACATCCTTGTCTGACGCCTCTCTTAATTTCTATTTCATCTGTTGTTTAACTTTTGCTGATTGATTCCAATATAAATACTCTATGATTCTAATATCTTTTTCATCTAATTTTTTCTTTCTTAAAATCTCCTCCAATTTACCATGTTTCACCTTATCGAAAGGTTTTTCAAAATCTATACTTTTTAAAACAGACATGCATGTTAACATTCATGTCTTTACAACGTTGACTGAGAATATTGAACATACATAATGCATTTCTTGTTCCAATAGCATTCCTGAAACCAAATTGATTTTCACCAATATCTATTACTAGTTTTTTGAAGATTCTATTATGAATTATTTTTAATAATATTTTTAGAGCGTGATTCATCAAACTATAATTGTACGGTAATCACCACAGCTTGTCAAATTGTTTTTCTTTGGTAGAATAGTAAATGTTGATTTTGACCATTCTTTTGATATAATCCCAGAATTGTACATTTTATTGAATAACCTTGGTAGAATTTTTATTACATTGTTATCTAGTAGTTTTAAAATTTCGTTAGGGATCTCGTCTGAACCTTTGGCTACACGATTCTTTGAATTTTTGATAACATTTAACACTTCGTCCTCTAAAATTTCCAAACCATCTGCAAGTGATAAATTACATGTTTCTGATCTGTCATCATCAAATAGTTCTACAATATATTCTTCCCAGCGTTTTAATCTTTCCTCAGGATATAACATCATTTTACAATCTTTATCTTAAAGAGTACCATTTTGTTTTTTTCTACTAGTGGTAGTTATTCTTTTTACTTTTTTATGTAGTCTAAAATGGTTATTCCGTTTTTCAAGTTCTTGAATCTCATTACATTCTTTTTCCCAGAATTCGTTTTCCGCAATTCTGATTTTATTTTTGATGATTTTGTTTAATTCTTTATATTTGAACTGGTTAATCGACTTCCATTTTCTTCGTTCATTCGTCAACAACATCATTTCACTGGTGATCCATTATTTTCTAGCTCCAAATTCATCAGTAATAGAAATATATTTACACGCTTCTAACAGTGGTTTTTTTAAAATTAACCCATTGCTTATCAATGTCAATTTCATCATCTCTTACCCTATCTAAATCTTTCGGTTTATTTTTTAAATTCATTGATATTCTGTTGCGTATTTCAGGTATTTTTAATAATTTAAGAATAATTCTAACCACTTCTTTCTTTTTTATAGGTTTTTTCAACGTGATAACTATTTTCGCCACTACCGGGTTGTGGTCAGCACCAGGATATGTCTTGACATTTTTAACTGAATTTCTATATCTCTGATTAATTAAAATGAAATTAATTTGGTTTCTAATTACCCTTTCCGTGCTCTTCATCAGTGAAGTCCAAGTGTACAAACGCCTGCTTGGCAGTTTGAACCAAGTGTTTGTTACTACCATATTGTTTTCGATGCAGAACTCGTATCAGTCTATCACCTCTTTTATTACGCCAGCCTAAACCATATTTTCCAAAAATATTCTGAACAGCTGTACTACCAACTTTGGCATTAAAATCACCTAAAACTAAAGTTGATTCTTCTTTTTTGTAAATTTTACCAGTTCATCTAGATCACTATAAAATTCTTCGCATATTTGATCATTGCAATCGGCTATTAGTGCGTAAACTTGGATGAGATTAATGTACCCTGAATTTAATTTTAATTCCAATAATAATATTCTTTCAGATTTGATAATGATGCTGGTTATTAATGGTTTGAAATTCTTGTTGATTAGAAAACCGACACCTTTTCTTTGAGGCTGGTCATCGCTTACACCAGAATATACAAAATGATTATTTTCAGTACTAATTTCACGAATTTATCAGGTCATACTTGTCAAACAGATATTTTAGGGTCAGACAAAATGATGAATACTTTGAAATTAAAGAAATGAAAGTCGGTGTCCCTCAGGGCAGTATTCTGGCACCAATTCTATATCTGCTCTTCACATGTGACTTACCAGTGTGTAATGATGTACTAGTAGGCACTTTTGCGCACAATACAGCCATGTTAACAACACACAATGATTTAAGCTAAGCCACCAGAAAACTAAAAAGTGCAAATAATCAAATCCAAGAATGGAACAAGAAAAACAACATGAAAATAAATGACAATAAATTAATACATATTAACTTTACCAATAGGGTAATTAATCAAATCCATCCAGTCTGTTTAAATGAAAACATTGTAGCATATGCTTCTATAGCCAAATACTTGGGAATGACCCTTGATGTCAAACTCAGATGGAAGGAACACGTCAAAATTGAAATAAATGAACTAAACATAAAATATCGAAGAAAGTACTGGCTTATCGGTAGAAAGTCATGCTTGTCAATCACCAATGAAATATTAATTTACAACCAAAGTCTCAAACCAATATGGTTGTATGGCATCCCATTATGCGGATGCGCCAGTCAATGCCATATCCTAACTATCCAGCGATTTTAAAATAAAGTTCTCCGAAACATGGTTCCAGATCCCTGGTACATTCGCATACTTTATAATTTTTTGGCGACCTGCATAGGAACCTGAAAATTAATACAATACAAGACGCAATCAAAAGATTCGCTATTAAACACAAAACAAGGCTGTGAACACGTCAACACAGAAGCCACGAAATTACTAGATAATGAAAATGACATAGGAAGACTTAAAAGAAAAAAGCCTCTGGACGTGATTTATGTTGAATTTCTTTGATCAAAAAAATCAATCTTTTTACAAAAAAATCAAGTTTTTTTTTTTATCTAGATCAATTTAAAAAAATCTCGATTTTTAGCAAGATTTACCCCTCCATTTACCAATACCAATATACTTTTGGTAATTTTGAAGTTTCAATTGTCAAGTGGTATAGATTTTTTTTTGAAATTATAGTGTTTGTCCAGAAAAGTATTTAATATTAAATTATAAATTAACTGAATAAAGTTATGGAATGCGCCTTAGCTGAAATATTTGCTCTTCTTCAACTTAAATTTAACTGTCAAACCACACAAAATACAAACACAGAAAAAATCAATCTCGTCGCAAATTTCTTTGAAGACATAAAATTTCAAATTTTTTGATCTGGTCAAAGAAATTTAATATTAAACAATCATCAAATTTAATTTAAGCCTTATAACTTATAGTTCGCCATACGTGACAGATTAAGTCTAAATATGACAAAGTTATATAACCTGGGAATTTTTTTTTTTTTTTTACATTTAAAAAAGAGATAAAATGACCAAAATTAACTATTTTGGATTGAAGATTTCATGATATTTACTTTACGTATGAATAAATTGTTCTTTTAGTATAATATTTGTATTAATTTATGTAGAATTAGTAGTTTAAAAAAAGCAAACTAAAAAATTTCCATGTAGACCAACTATTCTGGGTTTGGGCTCGTATAATTTTTTTTTTAAATTATCGTATAATGTTCCATTTTTAAGTATGAAATTCTTGACGCGTATATAATCATTCCATTTAAAAAAAACTGCTAACCTTAGGAGAGCAGATAATTCGTAATTATATCTGTAATAAACTGTACTTTTGTATCAAAAATGAAGAAAATATATAAAAAAAAGCATAAATACCAAGCAAAGTTTACTTTACAACTATAAACGTTACAAACAAATAATACCCAAATAATAGAAATTTAAATTTGAAAAAGAATTTTATTTTATATTTGCAACGCTTCTGGATTTTCGCAATATTTTAGGGGTCTGCTAATTTTTCTTATAAATACACTAAATATCTGTTTTCTCGGTTAAAAGTTAATTTATGAGCATGTTTTTGTAAGAAATGTAAGTTGTATTTTTTTGCAAATTGTTGATTGTTGTTAAGAATCTGTTTTATTTTTCGGAGTAAAATTCTTACAAAATTTTAATCTTTATAATGTATTTTAATTTTTATATTTTTATTTAAATAATTTTTGAGTCAAGTTAACCAAAAACAGAAACGGAAACTTTTTTTCGTTTTTTTACTTTTCTGTTCAAGTTTTGACATTGCACACCCACCAAAAACCGAAACCGAAACATAATTAGAAAAAACAATCTTTTCTGACAACCACAATATCTGATTTTTTCATAATGTCATGGCTGCAAACGAAATTTGATAGAAATGTGATGTCTGCAAACAGAAATTAAAACTTTGAAACAAAAAGTTGCATTTTCTGTCCGATAAATTGAAAAACAGAAAAATGAAAAATTCGAATTCTGAAACAGAAAAAATATAAAATCGTTTTTTATAAAAATAAAGGGATTTCAAGCAATAAAAATAAATTCGACAACTGTTGTTTGTTATTTTATTTTATTTTACAAATATTTTTAGCTGAAAAACCCTGTAAATTGGAAAAAATCGTAAGTTTAAAAAATATATATATAAAAAAATTTCTGTTTTTGGTGGGATTGACCCTTTAGTCTTTTTACATTTCAAAATATTCTTTTTATTTTTCAAAATAGTGTTTTTATTTTAGAATCAGGTACTATATTTAATTTGCAGGTTATGTTATGTATTTTTATTTTTCCTTATTTACTTGGTTGGTTGGTTTACAAGGGGATGCCGGAATGAAAGTCCCTCGCGCACTGGAGCCTATTGGGCCTATTGGCCCGTTGAAAAATAAAAAGAATATTTTGAAAAATAAAAAGACTATTTTGAAATGTAAAAAGACTAACTTGACTCGAAAATGCTATTATAAAAATCGTCATATTGAAATATGAAAAAATAAATATACACTATTTTTTTGAGAAATTAGTACCTACTAAAGCATATTTTTACAATTTATATACATATTTCATATTTGCATATACATACAATACAATTATACAATATTCATTTCATTGCGTAATTAACGATTTGTTATTATATTCAATGAAAAGATTGATAAAATTGCTTATATTTTTTAAACTACTGCTTAGAAAATACCCTTGTAGTGGACTTTTTTGTAAGTTATAAAATGACCTTTCTATCAATATAAAATAAAATATACATATGTTTTATTAAAATATTTAATTAGAAAGTTTTTTCTAATATATTTCAGTACGTGAAAACAACAAGAAGGAAATTTACAAATATGTCGGTTAAAGTTCAAATACTTAAGCCAGAAAGTTTTCGGTTAATAAAAGAGCTTTTTCGTCTGTTAAGAAAATAAAGTGGCATCATTTGTTTGTTCAGCGTGCTATATCTGGGTATTATTTGTTTGTGGTAACGTCTACTCTTGATGCATCAGACAAAATGCGTCAGAAAAATTTCAAAACACTTATCGTCAGCCAAGCATGGCGTGCAACCAAACTTAGAGAAACTATTTTAAACATCGTTTACCTCAGAGTGTGTGCAAAATAGACACCCTTCCCCAACAATATGATTTTTTTCGTAAAATGAACCAGATGCAATTGTAGCATTAAAATTTATACTCTGACTTATAATATTTTACAATATACTTAGTTTTTCGTTTTTAGAAGAACCTGAATATGAAAGTGGATCTGGATCTGGTAGTGGAGTAGATAATGATGATGAAGATATTGAAAATGGATCTGGTTCCAATTCATCTTCAACAAACGAGAATACCTCAGATTATAATTTAGATCATCAATCAGCTGGTGGGAGAGATGAAAATGGTGGTAATAGTGAAAATAATTTCACAAATTTGATAAACACCAATTATTCAGGAACAGTGAAAAATAACCACAAGTCAGAAGAAAATAGTGCTGAAAATTTAAAAGCAATTTCATTGCGTCATGCGTTATTTTTGTACTTATTTCCTATATATATGTCGTGGTTTGCTGTAGTATGCCTAGATCTGCTGTGATGTTATTAAAAAAATGTTTACAACAAAAAATAAAAATAAAGTAATTTTGGTGCAAACGTTATCCATTTTATTTAATTTAAGATATAAAATTGATTCTAGTTTTAATAATTAATATAATTTAAACACTCAAATGTACAATATTTTAATTGGTATAAAGATATATAACTTGTATTATTCTAAAAAAAAAGATAAAAAAAAATCAATGTATCATATTTCATATAAAAATAAATTTTATAAATTTTATTATAATTAATCATTATAAGCTTTGTAGAAATTTGGAATCATTTTTAGGAAGTTTTTCAAAATAAATTTTGAAAGTTCATATATTGTTAAATTTAACAACCTATCAAATTAAGCATTTATATAAAGATTTGTAGAATAAACACTAGTATTAATGTAACATTTTAAATTATAATCAATTTTGTTTATGTGTACTAATGTTTTTTATATTTAAATACTTTAGCATTGCTACGAAATAAGATTTATCAACTACTTTATACGAGTTGTAGATCAAACTATTGGATGGAAAATAAATTACGTCGGATTACGAAAATATGTCGAACGTATATTTTGATACCATAGCGCCAAATCACAGAATAGTAATTAGTAATTTAAATTATGGTTATTTCTACTTACCTATTTTTATAAAGAATTAAATACTTTAAGGTTGTAAATTTTAAAATTATATAGTTATTATGTAAACAGTGTTGTTAGTTCTGATTGTTTGTTACAGTTAACTTTATAACAAGGTTGAAAATTAGTATTTAAATTAAATATTCATATTACTTTTTTATTATCAATAATATTTCTTACCAGTATTATTCAGGACTGTTTTTTTAAAAAAAAAGTAAATTATTGTTTTAATTAATATATTAATATAAAAAAAACTTAATGTGTATTTATATGTATTTTTCATTATTAACAAAAGTTAATCTAAAATTAGTTCCATTTCTTAAGTTATATGAATGTATATGTAGTACATAAACATATTTTGGAAATAAGTTTGTTAGTAGAATAATAAGATTTTCAATAAACTAATTATGTTTTTTTTTTCAATAAAAACGGAAAATAGTTTGCTATCAATATTGAATATAAATATGTATTGAATATTCGATAAATCGATTTGCTTTTTTAACACAAAATATTTTTTCTTTATATGTTCAAAAAATGAATGAAAGATAGTAAAGGATAAAAACATATAATTGAAAAATAAAGAAATATAAAATATATTATATAGAACAGTATTTGTATGTAAAAATTATTTATTGCTTTACTTGCGGTTTACACTAGATTTTTACATGATTAGAACATACAAAATGTCATGTGTAAACCAGACAGAAATCCTGACACGACAGAAAAATCACGATTTCTATCAAAGATATTTTTTGACATTTGTTAATTTGCAAATGGCGATATTTGATAAAAATGTAAGATTTGCTCCTGAAATTTAAAATTTAATCACAAACAACTGTGATTATCACAAACAACTGTGAGAAGGGTTCTAGCATAAATAATTCCAATAATGGAAAGGAAGCTGTGTCATAAATTGATAACGTTTAGCAGAGAGAGAATCATTAAAAATAGATTTTTTCAACACATTTGGGTTTCCATCTACTCTTGGAGTTGTAGATGTTAGTTGTAGATAAAAAGGAGTTGTAACGTTGCTATTATATGCACTTTCTGATATCAGAAAATAATGCAACTCCTTCTTATTGTTCCACTCCTCTTTGGAGGTTGGCCATCATCATCCGAACTTCGTCTCTTGATCTTGCTGATCTAATCACATCAATGGCAGACATGTTGAACCATTCTTCTATATTATTTAACCATGTTTTTCTCCTCCTACCTCTGCTTCTTGTGCCTAAAATTTTCCCTTGCAGCACGACTTGGAGAATTCTATACTTATCAGCACGCATGTGGTAACCTAGAAATTTTCCTATACGACCATAATTCAAAAGCTTCGATTCTCTTTACATCCGCTTTTCTCATTGTCCAGAACTCTGCACTGTAAAGAAGTGTTGACCACACGTAGCATTTAGGCCATTTAATTTTAAGTTTAATATGTATGTCATTCTTACAGAATAAGTTACTCATCTTTCTAAAAACAGCTCTGGCTTGCTCAATTCTACTTCTTAGTTCAATTCTATTGGTTGCTGATTCATCAATTATTGTTCCTAAGTATTTTATACTCTGAATTCTTTCGATTATTTTACCGTTTAGTTTTAAGTTTGAGTTTACTTGGAAGTTGTTACCAATAAACATATACTTTGTTTTTTTTAATGTTCATTTTCAAGCCATATTCTGTACAGTACTTATTCAGCTTTTCTAGTAACACTTGTAGATCTTTTAGGCTTTCACCAACTAGTTCTCTTTCACCATTAATTTTAATGCCTACATCTAACTCTTCTAAAGCTTCATTAAATATTTCTTCAGAGTAAGAGTTAAATAGAGAAGAAGATAAGATACATCCTTGTCTGACGCCTCTCTTAATTTCTATTTCATCTGTTGTTTTAACTTTTGCTGATTGATTCCAATATAAATACTCTATGATTCTAATATCTTTTTCATCTAATTTTTTCTTTCTTAAAATCTCCTCCAATTTACCATGTTTCACCTTATCGAAAGGTTTTTCAAAATCTATACTTTTTAAAACAGACATGCATGTTAACATTCATGTCTTTACAACGTTGACTGAGAATATTGAACATAAATAATGCATTTCTTGTTCCAATAGCATTCCTGAAACCAAATTGATTTTCACCAATATCTATTCCTAGTTTTTTGAAGATTCTATTATGAATTATTATTAAGAATATTTTTAGAGCGTGATTCATCAAACTAATTGTACGGTAATCACCACAGCTTGTCAAATTGTTATTCTTTGGTAGAATAGTAAATGTTCATTTTGACCATTCTTTTGATATAATTCCAGAATTCCAGAATTCTTTTGATATAATTCCAGAACCTTGGTAGAATTTTTATTACATTGTTATCTAGTAGTTTTAAAATTTCGTTAGCGATCTCGTCTGCACTTTTGGCTACACGATTCTTTGAATTTTTGATAACATTTAACACTTCGTCCTCTAAAATTTCCAAACCATCTTCAAGTGATAAATTACATGTTTCTGATCTGTCATCATCAAATAGTTCTACAATATATTCTTCCCAGCGTTTTAATCTTTCCTCAGGATATAACATCATTTTACCATCTTTATCTTAAAGAGTACCATTTTGTTTTTTCTACTAGTGGTAGTTATTCTTTTTACTTTTTTATGTAGTCTAAAATGGTTATTTCGTTTTTCAAGTTCTTGAATCTCATTACATCCCGTAATGAGAATTGCGTTTTCCGCAATTCTGATTTTATTTTTGATGATTTTGTTTAATTCTTTATATTTGAACTGGTTAATCGACTTCAATTTTCTTCGTTCATTCATCAACAACATCATTTCACTGGTGATCCATTATTTTCTAGCTCCAAATTCATCAGTAATAGAAATATATTTACACGCTTCTAACAGTGGTTTTTTTAAAATTAACCCATTGCCTATCAATGTCAATTTCATCATCTCTTACCCTATCTAAATCTTTCGGTTTATTTTTTAAATTCATTGATATTCTGTTGCGTATTTCAGGTATTTTTAATAATTTAAGAATAATTCTAACCACTTCTTTCTTTTTTATAGGTTTTTTCAGCGTGATAATTATTTTCGCCACTACCGGGTTGTGGTCAGAATGGACGTCAGCACCAGGATATGTCTTGACATTTTTAACTGAATTCCTATATCTCTGATTAATTAAAATGAAATTAATTTGGTTTCTAATTACCCTTTCCGTGCTCTTCATCAGTGAAGTCCAAGTGTACAAATGCCTGCTTGGCAGTTTGAACCAAGTGTTTGTTACTATCATATTGTTTTCGATGCAGAACTCGTATCAGTCTATCACCTCTTTTATTACGCCAGCCTAAACCATATTTTCCAAAAATATTCTGAACAGCTTTACTACCAACTTTGGCATTAAAATCACCTAAAATTAAAGTTGATTCTTCTTTTTTGTAAATTTTACCAGTTCATCTAGATCACTATAAAATTCTTCGCATATTTGATCATTGCAATCGGCTATTAGTGCATAAACTTGGATGAGATTAATGTACCCTGAATTTAATTTTAATTCCAATAATAATATTCTTTCAGATTTGATAATGATGCTGGTTATTAATGGTTTGAAATTCTTGTTGATTAGAAAACCAACACCTTTTCTTTGAGGCTGGTCATCGCTTACACCATTCTCTTGTTGATCTTTATCGGGTCGGTTGTGTTTTTGTGATTTTTACTAATTATATTTATTTAATTTGCATGTGATTAATTTATTTTCATTTAATCTAAATAATTTGTTTTATTTTGTGCATATTTATTTATATTTATATATTTTTTTTGATTTCTGTCTGTTTTTTAATCAATTTTAAAGAAATATTTAATATTATATTTTTTTCTTGTAAAATAACAAAAATCAAAAATATCAAAAAATACAAAAAAAAAAAAAAAAACTTGTTTCTAGTGACGTAGTGTTACAGTTTTGTTTTAACTCGATATATATTTCTCAAGAGAATTTAATTTATTGTGTTCTTTTTTGTTGTTGTTTTTGGTCTGTTACTAATTTCAATTTCATATGGTCGTATTCAATTGTGAGTATTATTTATAATTTTATTGTTGCTGTCTTTTTAGTCATTTTTTGGGTTGAAGTCAAATTTCCGAATTTATTCTTTCTTTTGACCGACTGACTGCCATTTGACCTAATTTATTAAATTTATTAAAAAATTTTAAGTTTTTAAGTTTTATTTTTTCTAACATTATAATTATTTTAATTTTATAATTTTGTAGTACATTTTGTTTAATATGGAATCGGTTATTTGTTGTATTTGTAATACTGCCATTGATACCTCTAAGATAGTTAAATTAAGAGGCGATTTTTTCAAAAATTTTAATTTTATTTGCGCAGATTGTAAATCCACCAATTTTTGTGGACTTATACAAAAAAATAATATAATAATGGAAGATTTTTCTGCTAATTTAGCCTCTATCAAGAGCATTGTTGAAAATAATTGTGAATTTTCATATAACTTCCAACGAAAATTTGATTTGCTTCAGAAGCACGTTACTGATTTGAGTGGTGAGGTGGAAAATATTAGTAATAATATTAACACAAATACTCAGATTATGAACCGTGTTTTATTCGGTAATGAAAAGAATTTTCCGAAGATTCTCAAATTGTTTTCAAAACTTGAAAACATTGATTTATCATTTATTGATAATTTTAAAGATAAATTAGACTTGATCCAACGTGAAATTTTTACAAACTCTCAAAATTATTCGCTGGCTCGTGACTATATTAATATTAATACTGTCAAGCTCAATAATTTTGAAAAAGTAGTTGATACTAACATTGAGTCGATATTGAAATCAATCAGTAAACTTTCTACTGATTTCAATAATGCCAATTCAGCGCAAGATACACATTTTGATGAAATTTTAATTAATTTCGAACGCGTTGAAACTGAATTGACATCAACAAACAAAATCGTTAGCGAACTTTTGGCCAAGTCAATTATTTATCACCAACCTGATCAATCATCAACTACTGAGCAATTGCTTGTTGAAATTCTATCTGATACATCGAGTAATGTTATTCCTAAAAACTCTGCTATTAACAACTTAATGGACGAGTTATCATCCTCAGAACAGGGTGATAATAACAATGCTACCGCTCAGCAGTCAACATCAGATATTTCGAATGTTATAAGTGGTACTTCAAGTGTAATTGATGCTAATAATAATAATAGTGTAGTCAATGATATGGTTAATATACCTAGCGGTAAAATAAAAAAGGCGGGGAAAAAAACTAGAAAATCTAGAGCTAAAAAAAATAATAATATTAATAAAAAAAAAACTACTAATTCAAATATTGCACTAGATACTATTAGTATTACAAATTGCAATAATAATAGTGCATTTACTAACAATAACACTATTTGTCCATCCTCATTAGATTCTTCTGTGTCGTTAGAACCCTTATCACCTCCTCCTACTTTACGTGTTGTTTCGCGTCCAAAAATTATTTTTAGTTCACGGTTCCACCCAGAAACTACGTCTGAAGCAGTTCTAACATTTATAAAAAATAGTTTTATAAATATTAATATAGATCATATTAAATGCCAAAAAATTAGTAAACAAGATGCTCATGTTGCGTCGTTTAAGATAACCGTTCCTGCAGAATACTTTTCCGTGCTTTTAAAATCTGATACGTGGCCTAGCGGTATATTTATTAAGGAATTTACATCATCTCGAGCACCGGGTTCTATACTTCATTTAAATACTCCGGTTTCGGTGCCAAAAAACTAAAGTGCTTGTCCCTTTATTATCAAAATGTAAGGGGACTTCGAACTAAAGCGGCTGAAGTTTTTTTAAAATCGCAAATGCTTCCTTTCGACATTTTTGCTTTAACTGAAACTAATTTAACTGATTCCTTCCGCGACAATGAACTTTTTACTTCAGACTTTAGCGTCTTTCGGAAAGATGGGTTTAATTCTTCAGGGCGTGGGGTTCTTATTGCGGTTCGTTCTAATCTTGATGCTTCCTTTTTCAATGTTCCTAATACTATTAATGTTGAATTAATATGTGTTAGAATTTCTGTTAGTCGTCGTAGTATTTATGTGTTAAATTGTTATATTCATCCTGTTAGTCCCATTGAATGTTACCAACTTTTCTTAAATGCTGTTGATTTCTTGCATTGTACTATGGATGATTGCGATGATCTGTTGATTGTTGGTGATTTTAATTTTCCTAGGCTGGTTTGGGTTGAATCGGATGATGAATCACATTACGTTGCTTCTAATGCAACCTCTTTAGTTGAAACATCTTTTATTGATAATTTATCTGATTGTAGCCTTTTCCAGGTTAGTAATGTTAAAAATAGCTTAAATCGTCAACTCGATCTGGTTTTTACAACTGATATACAAAACTGTATTGTTATAGAAAGTACTCAATGTCTGTCTGTTATGGATGCCTACCATCCTCCACTTTCCTTAACTTTTGCTTATGAGAACGGTAATTGTAATAGTAATGATAATAATAATAATAATAATAATGGTAATCCTTATCGTTTCAATTTTCGTAAAACTGATTTTGATAAATTAAATTTTTTACTTAGTAATGTCAATTTTGATATAATTTTTAATTCTAATGATAACATTGATTTAATGATTTCTAATTTTTATGCTTTAATTTTTGAGTGCATAGAACTATCAGTTCCAATTTACATCCAAAAAAACCTTGTTTTTTCGCCTCCATGGTACAATAATGAACTTCGCTCATTACGAAACAATAGGAATAAATTATGGCGTAAGTTTCTAACAACTAGGTCGGACTGTGCTTTTTCGGAATATGTTAGCGTATCTGACGAATTTTCTGTGTTATCTAAAGATCTATATGATAATTATATAAGTCAAATGCAGTTTGACATTATTTCAGATCCGAAAAAATTCTGGAAATTTATTAATATTAAAAGGAAATCTGACGGGTACCCTTCCATATTAAAATATGATAATCATTCATCAAATGATCCCGAAGTTGTTTCTAATCACTTCGCTGATTTTTTTAATAAAGCTTTTATTGATAATGTTTTTGTGCCAGACGTTAATTACTTTTCTTATTTAAATAATAATGCTCAGACATCTTTAGTAAGTGTAAATATTAATTTAGAAACGGTGGTTGATAAAATTAGAAATTTAAAAGATGATTATTCATCTGGTCCTGACGGTCTGCCAGCAATTGTTTTAAAGAAATGCAGCGATAGCCTTGCACAGCCTCTCACAGCACTTTTCAATAAATCTATGTCAGTGGGGATATTTCCAAGTTTTTGGAAGGATTCTTTTATTATCCCCGTACATAAAAAGGGCTGTAAAGCTGAAATTTGTAACTATAGGCCCATAGCCAAGCTATCCTGCGTTCCTAAACTTTTTGAGAGTATTGTTTATGATACCCTCTTCTTTCACTGTAAATCCCTGATTTCACCTAAACAACACGGGTTTTTGAAGGGCAGATCGACGACCACTAATTTAACGGAATTCGTGTCTAGCAGTCTTAATGCAATGGAAGTTGGTCATGACGTCGATGCTATCACTACTGACTTTAGTAAAGCTTTTGACAAACTTTCGCATGAGATTATTCTGTTCAAATTTCAAGCACTTGGGTTTCCACCTTCTTTTTTACTTTGGTTAGAATCGTATTTAATAAATCGTCAATATAGGGTACTTTTTAGGTCAGCTACTTCGATCTCATTTACGGCTAAGTCTGGAGTGCCTCAGGGCAGCCACCTTGGTCCACTAATTTTTATTTTATCCATAAACGATGTTACTTTAATTATAAAAAAGTCAGAATCCAATATTTATGCGGATGATATGAAAATTTCTAAAATAATTTCATCTCCCTCTGATAGTACTGTCCTTCAGGAGGATTTAAATAAATTTTCAATTTGGTGTCAAAAGAACCATCTGGAGCTCAATGTTAACAAATGCCAAGCTATTATGTTTTCCCGTAAACGTATTCGCCATCCACCTCGTGATTATTATCTTAATGGTGCGCTTGTTCCAAGAGTCACGGCTATTCGTGACTTAGGAATTCTCTGTGACAGTAACTTAAACTTCCACTCCCATTTCGATAATATAGTTAGTAGGGCTAACTCTATGCTTGGCTTTGTTAAACGGTGGTCTAAGGAGTTTTCTGACCCTTACGTTACTAGGGCTTTATATATGACTTATGTTAGGCCGATACTGGAATACGCTAGTCAAGTTTGGTCACCATATCAACTGGTACATATACAAAGAGTTGAGGCGGTCCAACGTAGATTTGTAAGGTTTGCTCTCCGTGGGCTTCCTTGGGTAGACACTTTCAACTTACCTCCTTATGTAGATCGTCTCAAACTTATAGATTTGCAAACGCTACAAAGGCGTCGTCAAATAGCTGCTATCGTGTTTGTGCACCAAGTAATTGCTGGTGCTATTGATTCTCCATTTCTCTTAGAACGGATGAATCTTAATATTAATTTTCGCTCGCTTAGATCTGTGTCGCTTTTTAAAATACAATTTCATAGCACAGATTATGGGAAAAATGAACCCATTTCGAGAATGTTACGCGAAGTTAATAATAGTGGCGGGAAATTTGACTTTAATAACAGCAAACTTCAGCTTAAAAGGATCTTGAGTCAATGAGTTTTTTTTTTATGTATTTGTCTTATATGTATATGTATATTTGTGTTATATGTATATTTATATTATATGTTTTACTTAATTATAAGTATGTATGTATATGTTATTTTTTATGTTTAAAATATAAAATAAATATATAGTATTTGACGATTTTCGATTTCATTAAATTCGATTTTTATAACAAACTGCTATTTGCAATTCGCATGATTTGTTATTATATTTCATTTATAATTTTTTAAATTCTCAAATTAATGGGTGACAGTGGAGGGAAGTAGTAGCGTTCTTCCTAGATCGATGAAGCCCGAAGCTAGTGGTAACCCTTTTAATTTGTTTGTTTTTATACACATATTTAATATTTATTTTGACGAATGGTTTTTTCATGATTTTTGATTATTACAAACTGCTAATTGCAATCTAGCACGCTTTTTTTTATTTTTTATTTTATATTTTTATTTTTTATTTTATATTTTTATTTTAAATTTTTAGCCTCAAATTGGCAGGTGACAGTGGAGGGAAGTAGTAGCGTTCTTTACAGAATTGCGAAGCCTAAAGCTAGTGGTAACTTGTTAATTTGGTTGGTTGTTGACGCTGGTACGTGATTTCAGTTCTTCCTTAGCGAATTATTATTTTTATTTTTATTTTTTACTTATAGTTTTAGAACTACTTTAGTTCTATCAATTTTACTTTTTTAATTTTTTAATGATTTGAATTAGCAGGTGACGACATAGAGAAGTAGTAGCTTTTTTTTCGGAATTGTGAAGCCCTATGTAAGTGGTAGCTTGTTAATTCAAATTTTAATGTTGTGATGCTTTAATTTTTATATATTTATTTTTTATTTTATTTAACTGTTTGTATTAAGCAGTAAGTGTCTAATCTAGTAATATCTGCTTTGTTTTCGGTGGTGGAAACATCAGAGCTTAATCCATTGCGGATAGTAAATTATTTCTCAGCATGTGAGAAAGTGCAAGAAAGCAAGCTTAAGGATAAAAAGATAATTTCTTTCTATACATATGTTTCTCTTTAACATAACATACTAACATTATCTCTCCTTATGCTTGTTTTCGCTGATCCAAACAAATTATCAGTCACTTTTTCGGGCCCCATTTTCTTTCCTACGAGAAGATGGAGCTTGGCTCTGAGATTGATGAGGATTAGATACTCGATTA
Source organism: Rhamphomyia laevipes (assembly GCA_963920725.1). Taxonomy (NCBI): domain Eukaryota; kingdom Metazoa; phylum Arthropoda; class Insecta; order Diptera; family Empididae; genus Rhamphomyia; species Rhamphomyia laevipes. The sequence continues at coordinate 83,436,961 of OY987255.1, forward strand.
CTAATACAAAATGATTATTTTCACTACTAATTTCACGAATTTATCAGGTCATACTTGTCAAACAGATATTTTAGGGTCAGACAAAATGATGAATACTTTGAAATTAAAGAAATGAAAGTCGGTGTCCCTCAGGGCAGTATTCTGGCACCAATTCTATATCTGCTCTTCACATGTGACTTACCAGTGTGCAATGATGTACTAGTAGGTACTTTTGCGCACAATACAGCCATGTTAACAACACACAATGATTTGAGCTAAGCCACCAGAAAACTAAAAAGTGCAAATAATCAAATCCAAGAATGGACAAAGAAAAACAACATGAAAATAAATGACAATAAATTAATACATATTAACTTTACCAATAGGGTAATTAATCAAATTTAAATAAGAACATTGTAGCATATGTTTCTATAGCCAAATACTTGGGAATGACCCTTGATGTCAAACTCAGATGGAAGGAACACGTCAAAATTGAAATAAATGAACTAAACATAAAATATCGAAAAAAGTACTGGCTTATCGGTAGAAAGTCATGCTTGTCAATCACCAATGAAATATTAATTTACAACCAAAGTCTCAAACCAATATGGTTGTATGGCATCCCATTATGCGGATGTGCCAGTCAATGCCATATCCTAACTATCCAGCGATTCTCCGAAACATGGTTCCAGATCCCTGGTACATTCACATACTTTATAATTTTCTGGCGACCTGCATAGGAACCTGAAAATTAATACAATACAAGACGCAATCAAAAGATTCGCTATTAAACACAAAACAAGGCTGTGAACACGTCAACACAGAAGCCACGAAATTACTAGATAATGAAAATGACATAGGAAGACTTAAAAGAAAAAAGCCTCTGGACGTGATTTATGTTGAATTTCTTTGATCAAAAAAATCACTCTTTTTACAAAAAATTGAAGTTTTTTTTTTATCTAGATCAATTTAAAAAAATGTAGCGGATTAGTTATATTAAATAAATTAATAAATTAAATATAAAACCTAAATAAATAAAATAAATAATTACATAATATTAATAGTACGCCTTGAAATATTTCAATAGTGTAATTTATTACAGTATTACATCTCGTGTAATTACCACCTGTTAATTTCTTTTAATTTAAGAGAATAAAAATTAGCGCCGAATTAGGAAATGTATTTTTTTTTTGTTAGGTGACACAAATTTTGAACTTCCTTTGAAGTACTCTTTTTAAAAAGAAAGCCGAAAGAGAGAAGACCGGCATTAAACATTTTTAAAGACTTTTGGCTATAATTGTTTTTCTAAATTGATCTTAAAAAATCTTGACCGTCAAAATTACAATGGGAGATTTTAGAATTAAACAAAAGGGATCAATTTAATTAAAATAAATAAATTATCGAAGAGAATAATTTAAATTAAAATCACATGGAGTAGAAATATAGTAAAATTTATTAAGCAGATATAAATTATTCTGGTGCAGCAGTATTTAAAATATATTCTATTATAACATAACCCGAAAGGTAAAAAATATTTAAAATACGTAAATCTATTAAATAAATTAAATAAAATATATTTCTATTTTAAAAATAGGGTTTTTATGTCTGGATTAGATTTTTATACCTGGTTTAGATTGTTATGCCTGGATTAGATTTTTTTTGTCTGGTATAGAATGTTTTTGTCTGGTATAGATTTTTAAAATGGTAACATTTTAATATCTAAAATAAAAAAAATTGGAATGTAGCAGTTTATCCAGCACCTGAGATTTCATCTTTTATAATTGGCATATGTATGATAAAGATAAAATGCAGATATAGAAACATCAAAATAATTCTATTAATTATAGATCTTGGAAATCGTACATAAAATAAAAATAATATAGTGACTTATGGTAGTTAAAATAATAAAAAAAAAAGTTAATACCAATATAAAAATGTGTAGAGTAAATATTACATAATATAAAAATATAAAATTTTGTGTCAGTAAATCAGTAAATGTCATACTATAAATATAAAAATTAAAAAAAAAAATATCTGTAAAGTAAAGAAAAAGATGGATTTAACCATTGTTTAAAAGATACTAATAATTAGTATGTAAAATTATATAAACATTTTATTTTAGTGCATAAAAAAAAAGAATTGAAGCAACTACATGTACATGGAGTCTTGCGGAAAATTATTAGTGAGTGCAAAACAAATGAGTAAATGTCACGCTATAAATATAAAAATTAATAAAAAAAATATCTGTAAAGTAAAGAAAAAAATGGATTTAACCATTGTTTAAAAGATACTAATAATTAGTATGTAAAATTATATAAACATTTTATTTTAGTGCATAAAAAAAAAAGAATTGAAGCAACTACATGTACATGGAGTCTTGCGGAAAATTATTAGTGAGTGCAAAACATAAAATTGCATTTATTGTTTTATATAATTTTGATCATTTTTCATTAAATTTTAAAGTAAAAATTTCATAAATTAAATAAAAAAAAAAAGCTACATTCCTAAAATGATTAAAAGTAATATGTAGTATAAAAAAAAGTTGATTTTGTACCAAAACTAAATTTATATTGAAAATACGTGATAGTGTAAATTGTGTCATTAATAAGATTTAAAATTATTATGGTATATAACTTAAATCCATTATGTTAAAATAGTATTTTTACTAGATTCTAAAATAAATAATTCGATAAAAATATAAATAATTTTGGAATTGGTACAATAATTTAATTTTTGTTATAAAAATGATTTACAATAAAATTTAATGATTGTTATAAAAATTATTAAAATTATGAATGATTGATCATATTATATGTATGATGATTTACATATATATATAAATTTTTTTTAATCTATATTTATTTTTGTTTGATTAATATACATATATATAGTTATGCATACTATAAATATAAATAAATGATAGTTCTTTTATATAAATAAATTTATATATCGTAAAATGGAAATTATTTGTGTTATATTTTATTTACGCGGGTCAAAATGTTAACTTCGTCGAAGTAAACAAACTATGGTGGATCGCTGAAATAACGAATTTACCGTGTGCCTAAAAATATGCAAAAAATAATAATGTATAAGTAGTTCGTAAATTAATGGAAAAAATAAAGGGACCAAGCTTATATTTAATTCGGTCAAAAGCTGGTCATGGAGATATGGTAAACATTACCATACAGGGTGGGTAATTAGACCAGGTAAATTACAACACCTAATTTACCGCGGAAATTTATGTTGTTACCAAATGGAAAGTCGGTTTTAGTTTCACTTATATAAAGTTTTTTTGTTAGTAAAATTAATATTGTCGTAATTAAAGTAGTTGCAATAGTTTTTCCCTGTACTTTCTGTTAATTCCAGTCTGAATATATTCGCGTAATGTCCGATGGTCACCTGTTAATAGTTTTTTTTGTTGTATAAATATGGTCCGTAACAATGTCGTGGGTACCTGTAAATGGTTTCTCAAGCCCACTTGTTACCAAAAATGGTACGCGTATTTATAACTTCTTCGAGGTTATTATAAGGTAGACAAGAACCACCCCAGCCGTTGAGTTAATCGAGTAAATGTTAGCGTACCAGTTGCCTTATAATAACCGATGACCTGTCTGTTGAGTGGGATGTATGCGGCTTACATATTAAGTAAACCAACAGTTCAGAACACTGGTAAAGTAAGAAGAAGGTTATAAAAATCTCTATATTTTTAGCAAGATTTACCCCTCCATTTACCAATACCAATATACTTTTGGTAATTTTGAAGTTTCAATTGTCAGGTGGTATAGTTAAAAAAAAAACTGATTTTTTTTTGAAATTATAGTGTTTGTCCAGAAAAGTATTTAATATTAAATTATAAATTAACTGAATAAAATTATGGAATGCGCCTTAGCTGAAATATTTGCTCTTCTTCAACTTAAATTTAACTGTCAAACCACACAAATACAAACACAGAAAAAATCAATCTCGTCGAAAATTTCTTTGAAGACATAAAATTTCAAATTTTTTGATCTGGTCAAAGAAATTTAATATTAAACAATCATCAAATTTAATTTAAGCCTTATAACTTATAGTTTGCCATACGTGACAGATTAAGTCTAAATATGACAAAGTTATATAACCTGGGAAATATTTTTTTTTTTTTTTACATTTAAAAAAGAGATAAAATGACCAAAATTAACTATTTTGGATTGAAGATTTCATGATATTTACTTTACGTATGAATAAATTGTTCTTTTAGTATAATATTTGTATTAATTTATGTAGAATTAGTAGTTTAAAAAAAGCAAACTAAAATATTTCCATGTAGACCAACTATTCTGGGTTTGGGCTCGTATAATTTTTTTTTTAAATTATCGTATAATGTTCCATTTTTAAGTATGAAATTCTTGACGCGTATATAATCATTCCATTTAAAAAAACTGCTAACCTAAGGAGAGCAGATAATTCGTAATTATATCTGTAATAAACTGTACTTTTGTATCAAAAATGAAGAATATATATTAAAAAAGCATAAATACCAAGCAAAGTTCACTTTACAACTATAAACTTACAAACAAATAATACCCAAATAATAGAAATTCAAATTTGAAAAAGAATTTTATTTTATATTTGCAAAGCTTCTGGATTTTCGCAATATTTTAGGGGGCTGCTAATTTTTCTTATAAATACACTAAATATCTGTTTTCTCGGTTAAAAGTTAATTTATGAGCATGTTTTTGTAAGAAATGTAAGTTGTATTTTTTTGCAAATTGTTGATTGTTGTTAAGAATTTGTTTTATTTTTCGGAGTAAAATTCTTACAAAATTTTAATCTTTATAATGTATTTTAATTTTTATATTTTTATTTAAATAATTTTTGAGTCAAGTTAAGGGTCAATCCCACCAAAAACAGAAACAGAAACTTTTTTTCGTTTTTTTACTTTTCTGTTCAAGTTTTGACATTGCACACCCACCAAAAACCGAAACCGAAACAGAAACAGAAAAAACTATCTTTTCTGACAACCACAATATCTGATTTTTTCATAATGTCATCTGCAAACAGAAATTAAAACTTTGAAACAAAAAGTTGCATTTTCGGTCCGATAAATTGAAAAACAGAAAAATGAAAAATTCGAATTCTGAAACAGAAAAAATATAAAATCGTTTTCAAGCAATAAAAATAAATTCGACAACTGTTGTTTGTTATTTTATTTTATTTTACAAATATTTTTAGCTGAAAAACCCTGTAAATTGGAAAAAATCGTAAGTTTAAAAATATATATATAAAAAAATTTCTGTTTTTGGTGGGATTGACCCTTTAGTCTTTTTACATTTCAAAATATTCTTTTTATTTTTCAAAATAGTGTTTTTATTTTAGAATCAGGTACTATATTTAATTTGCAGGTTATGTTATGTATTTTTATTTTTCCTTATTTACTTGGTTGGTTGGTTTACAAGGGGTAAGGGGATGCCGGAATGAAAGTCCCTCGCGCACTGGAGCCTATTGGGCCTATTGGCCCGTTGAAAAATAAAAAGAATATTTTGAAAAATAAAAAGACTATTTTGAAATGTAAAAAGACTAACTTGACTCGAAAATGCTATTATATAAGTCGTCATATTGAAATATGAAAAAATAAATATACACTATTTTTTTGAGAAATTAGTACCTACTGAAGCATATTTTTACAATTTATATACATATTTCATATTTGCATATACAATACAATTATACAATATTCATTTCATTGCGTAATTAACGATTTGTTATTATATTCAATAAAAAGATTGATAAAATTGCTTATATTTTTTAAACTACTGCTTAGAAAATACCCTTGTAGTGGACTTTTTTGTAAGTTATTAAATGACCTTTCTATCAATATAAAATAAAATATACATATGTTTTATTAAAATATTTAATTAGAAAGTTTTTTCTAATATATTTCAGTACGTGAAAACAACAAGAAGGAAATTTACAAATATGTCGGTTAAAGTTCAAATACTTAAGCCAGAAAGTTTTCGGTTAATAAAAGAGCTTTTTCGTCTGTTAAGAAAATAAAGTGGCATCATTTGTTTGTTCAGCGTGCTATATCTGGGTATTATTTGTTTGTGGTAACGTCTACTTGATGCATCAGACAAAATGCGTCAGAAAAATTTTAAAACACTTATCGTCAGCCAAGCATGGCGTGCAACCAAACTTAGAGGAACTATTTTAAACATCGTTTACCTCAGAGTGTGTGCAAAATAGACCCCCTTCCCCAACAATATGATTTTTTTCGTAAAATGAACCAGATGCAATTGTACCATTAAAATTAATAGTCTGACTTATAATATTTTACAATATACTTAGTGTAACGCAGAAAAGTGGTCTCATGAGTTTCCTCATGAGATGATGCTCGAACAATTGGATTAAAAATGACCAGGCCACGGTCCCTTTTCCACGCCATAAAATTCTGTCAGGGAGGAATATTTTCAACAACAAAACAGATTTAGGATATTGCTCACGTCCTCCTTCTCAGCCAGGCCTAGTTACGCGGTTGGGCGTGGGCTGAGCAATATCCAGGGCCAAATTTTTCCGTTCAAGAATAATACTTACATTGGGTAAACATCACCTAGAAAAGGAAAGGATGGGGAAAAGGAATGGTGAGGGTTAAATATCCAGGACGTTTAATCACATGATTTTTCTAAACTATTTAATCTACCTACTAAATGAATTATTCTATTTTCAGCTCTTTGCAATTTCGATTCATCCGCCTCTCGAACGCCAGATTCTATAAGTGAACATAATACTTCTGCCTTTTCACGACACAAACCTAATTCATTAGAAGGTGAGTCAATTTTATCTACTAACACTACATTACTAACATTTTTTTCTCTTTATCTAAATGTTCAGCCAGTAATGATTGACATCTACCAACAGATAAATTGGTTTCTAAATTTCGAATCTGTAGTTCATAAATTATTTCATCCTTTTCTAAATATTTTGGGTCCATTTTGATTATTTATTACAAGAAAAATAAATAACAACGAATATATAATAAAAAAAATTAACACTATTAACTATTGACTCAATTTTTACCCTACACCAAAGAACAAAAATATATATATAACTATATAAGAATAATATTTCTTATTGTAACCTTTTTATTTCTTATTTACTATTTAGCTACTAACCTTAATAACAAAAAATTGTAAATATCTGCAAAATTTAATTCTAAATTATTATACTTCCTATAATAATCAATTAATCCTACAAATAGTATATAAATCTAATGTATTCTGAATACTTAAATTTAATTTTATACTAATATAATCTGATGTTGTATTTTTATCTTTGGTTTTTGATATTCAAAATCCAAGTAAATTTAACCAGAAGATAATTTATTTTATTAAGATAAATAACCATAATAACTAATAAATAATTATTGTCAATTTTCTTTCAATTTCTTTACAGAAAATACAACAACAACAAAAAATTATAAGAAAATATCACCTATAATACTTATACAACACACTACACTAACAAGTTGCGAATTACGAATATAACTATATATAATATTTTACACGATAATTTAGTAAGTACGACTTTTAAATAATAATTAAACTTAAATCAAATATGTTATATGATACTTATTTTAAAATTGAATAATATCATTTCAACATATTTTATTTTATACTATTATAATATACTACAAAATATATATATACATCAATACTTCTTTAATAATTTTAATTTTTCTATATTCTTCTTAGATTTTTCTCGAAATCAAAAGACAATAAAAAAAACAATATTCAACATCAGAAAAATTCAACACACAAAAAAAAAAAATAACTTATATTTCTGATCAACAATGAATTCGCCGATCCTGCAAAGCAAAATTTATTTGAAAACAACATACATACATATATTTATAATATATTATCTTATAATATAATAATTTTTCAAAATAATATATTTATAATTTTAATTTTAATATGCACAATATATTTTAGTTATTAATTTTTGGTTTGTATGTGCACAAATATATGTATTAATCTTATTTTATTTTCTGTATTTTATTTTAAAAAAAAATATATTTTATTTTCAGGACTAATTAAGTTTGTTGGAGTAAACCGTGATTGAACTTCCTTTCAATTTAACTACACCATAAAGGAAATTTTAGGAAAATAGGAAATGGTTTTGGAATAGGGTATAGGAAATTTCATTTATTTTTGGTTTATGGATTAAATAATATACCGAAGGATTGAATTTAGGACCACCTAATATTCATCTAGACTCCGAATATTTTTATTTATTGTTTGTGAATTTAAATTATTTAAGTACCGCATACAATAACTATAATTTTACTTTACTTTATATATATAAATTTTATACCAGGATTTGTTAAGGACCACCTTAAAACAATCTAACTGGAGTAAAATTTATATATTTTCCTATGTTGATTAAATTTTAGACCACTAAAATTTATCTAAAACATAGATTTTACAAAAAAAATAAAAAAATAAACCAAAAATAAAGGAAATCACATCATTCTTGAACAGAAAAAACCGAAATTTGGAGTAACAATTTTCTCAACAAATTACAGCTGTTCTGGCCCCACGTTGGGCGCCATTTTATGTAACGCAGAAAAGTGGTCTCATGAGTTTCCTCATGAGATGATGCTCGAACAATTGGATTAAAAATGACCAGGCCACGGTCCCTTTTCCACGCCATAAAATTCTGTCAGGGAGGAATATTTTCAACAACAAAACAGATTTAGGATATTGCTCACGTCCTCCTTCTCAGCCAGGCCTAGTTACGCGGTGGGGCGTGGGCTGAGCAATATCCAGGGCCAAATTTTTCCGTTCAAGAATAATACTTACATTGGGTAAACATCACTTAGAAAAGGAAAGGATGGCGAAAAGGAATGGTGAGGGTTAAATATCCAGGACGTTCAATCACATGATTTTTCTAAACTATTCCATATTTATAAAACAATTTAAATAAAAAGGAAATAATTTTGGTTGGCAAACAATTATTATATTTATTTATTATTTAAAACAAAAGGAAAAGAAATATACTACTCTACTAATAATCAAAAAAAAAAATCAATACAAAAAAAAATATTTTAAACTACTCTACTTTTTATAATTAATTTAGATATAAAAAAAAATATTTTATTATGTTCAATTACCTGGGATTTATGATTTATTCAGCTCCTGAAGCTTCAGTTACTGATGAATTACCCACTGTTTTATTAATTAATTTAATTATATCAACAATTTTAAATTTACTTAAAATACAAAAAAAAAACTTTAAAATTAAACTACTCTACTTTACAAAAAAAAACTAATTTTAATAAAAAACTAATTAAAAATATATATATATATATATAAATTGATGTTGAAGGTGTCTTTGAATGATCTTCTCGATGTTGTTGTTCTCACTGGATCAGCAATTCATTGTTGTCCAAATTAATTTATGTGCCTTGCACATATAAAATTAATGCTCTTATTATTTTTATTATTAAATAAGATCCGATGTTATTTATCTATTTATTTGTGTTGTGTTTATTTTATTTCTATATGGTTAATGTTAAATTTGTTAATGTTAAATTTATTGTTAACAATAAGTTATTTTAATAATTGATTTGAACAGCACCACTATTATTTATATTCATAACTCATAAGGCTATGTATTTCTTACGTCTATTCACAACTTATTAGAACCTTTTTTTATTATATGGCGATTTATTTTTAATTTTTTTTTTATATTTAAAATCTTTATTAAACAACTATTTATTATCTTTCTATATTTCGTATAATGTTTTACTATTTTCTTTAAATAGTTTTCAATATTTTATACTATACTATCTTATTTAAACAACAACCAAAAAAAACAACACGAAAAAAAACAAACAGACAACCGGTATATCTCACCACTCATTACTATCTCTAATTATTTTAATTTAATATCCTTATTTTAATTTTAAAACTAACTACATTCTAAATAAATAAATTGTAGAATACCACTGGTATTCTCTAAGTCTAATTACATACTAATATTAAACTAAAACTAATTTTGGAATACCTCCGGTATTCTCTACTACTAATTACACTCTAATCTCGGTCGTCCACTACACCTAGCAACATAGATCGATATCGATCACCCCACATCAATCCCTTTGTTGTCTCCGAAATTTAACCGGAAGCCATCACCCCATCCGAAAGTTTCAATAAAATTATATCTTTCTTCCAATCAGAAATAATTTTCATCCGAAGGGCTGATTTAACTTCGGATTCAATTTTGGTTACAAAAGGGGAAATTGATCTAAAGTAATCGATACCGAATCTATATTTACTAGATGTAGTGCCGCGACATCTATATATAAATAGTATGATCACTCTACGTGACGGCGCCTATATACTAATATATGGGTTTCCCGCATGGTGTTTCGTTGAAAATAAATAATAAATAGTAAATGTCATCGGCCGTCAACAAAGTGCATGTGCAGCCATCATGGTAAAAAAAAGAAAAAGGTAAACAAACAACATTTCTATATAATTTTATTATTTTTCTACATTTTCTAATTAGACTTTATTTTCAGATAATTTCCGCTGTTACATTAGTTTTTCGTTTTTAGAAGAACCTGAATATGAAAGTGGATCTGGATCTCGTAGTGGAGTAGATAATGATGATGAAGATATTGAAAATGGATCTGGTTCCAATTCATCTTCAACAAACGAGAATACCTCAGATTATAATTTAGATCATCAATCAGCTGGTGGGAGAGATGAAAATGGTGGTAATAGTGAAAATAATTTCACAAATTTGATAAACACCAATTATTCAGGAACAGTGAAAAATAACCACAAGTCAGAAGAAAATAGTGCTGAAAATTTAAAAACAATTTCATTGCGTCATGCGTTAGTTTTGTACTTATTTCCTATATATATGTCGTGGTTTGCTGGAGTATGCCTAGATCTGCTGTGATGTTATTAAAAAAATGTTTACAACAAAAAATAAAAAAAAAGTAATATTGGTGCAAACGTTATCCATTTTATTTAATTTAAGATATAAAATTGATTCTAGTTTTAATAATTAATATAATTTAAACACTCAAATGTACAATATTTTAATTGGTATAAAGATATATAACTTGTATTATTCTAAAAAAAAAGATAAAAAAAACTCAATGTATCATATTTCATATAAAAATAAATTTTATAAATTTTATTATAATTAATCATTATAAGCTTTGTAGAAATTTGGAATCATTTTTAGGAAGTTTTTCAAAATAAATTTTGAAAGTTCATATATTGTTAAATTTAACAACCTATCAAATTAAGCATTTATATAAAGATTTGTAGAATAAACACTAGTATTAATGTAACATTTTAAATTATAATCAATTTTGTTTATGTGTACTAAGGTTTTTTATATTTAAATACTTTAGCATTGCTACGAAATAAGATTTATCAACTACTTTATACGAGTTGTAGATCAAACTATTGGATGGAAAATAAATTACGTCGGATTACGAAAATATGTCGAACGTATATTTTGATACCATAGCGCCAAATCACAGAATAGTAATTAGTAATTTAAATTATGGTTATTTCTACTTACCTATTTTTATAAAGAATTAAATACTTTAAGGTTGTAAATTTTAAAATTATATAGTTATTATGTAAACAGTGTTGTTAGTCCTGATTGTTTGTTACAGTTAACTTTATAACAAGGTTGAAAATTAGTATTTAAATTAAATATTCATATTACTTTTTTATTATCAATAATATTTCTTACCAGTATTATTCAGGACTGTTTTTTTAAAAAAAAAGTAAATTATTGTTTTAAGATATATTAATATAAAAAAAACTTAATGTGTATTTATATGTATTTTTCATTATTAACAAAAGTTAATCTAAAATTAGTTCCATTTCTTAAGTTATATGAATGTATATGTAGTACATATACTAGTCTTTTACATAAATATTTTGGAAATAAGTTTGTTAGTAGAATAATAAGATTTTCAATAAACTAATTATATTTTTTTTTCAATAAAAACGGAAAATAATTTGCTATCAATATTGAATATAAATATGTATTGAATATTCGATAAATCGATTTGCTTTTTTAACACAAAATATTTTTTCTTTATATGTTCAAAAAATGAATGAAAGATAGTAAAGGATAAAAACATATAATTGAAAAATAAAGAAGTATAAAATATATTATATAGAAGAGTATTTGTATGTAAAAATTATTTATTTCTTTACTTGCGGTTTACACTAGATTTTTACATGATTAGAACATACAAAATGTCATGTGTAAACCAGACAGAAATCCTGACACGACAGAAAAATCACGATTTCTATCAAAGATATTTTTTGACATTTGTTAATTTGCAAATGGCGATATTTGATAAAAATGTAAGATTTGTTCCTGAAATTTAAAATTTAATCACAAACAACTGTGATTATCACAAACAACTGTGAGAAGGGTTCTAGCATAAATAATTCCAATAATGGAAAGGAAGCTGTGTCATAAATTGATAACGTTTAGCAGAGAGAGAATCATTAAAAATAGATTTTTTCAACACATTTGGGTTTCCATCTACTCTTGGAGTTGTAGATGTTAGTTGTAGATAAAAAGGAGTTGTAACGTTGCTATTATATGCACTTTCTGATATCAGAAAATAATGCAACTCCTTCTTATTGTTCCACTCCTCTTTGGAGGTTGGCCATCATCATCCGAACTTCGTCTCTTGATCTTGCTGATCTAATCACATCAATGGCAGACATGTTGAACCATTCTTCTATATTATTTAACCATGTTTTTCTCCTCCTACCTCTCTGCTTCTTGTGCCTAAAATTTTCCTTTGCAGCACGACTTGGAGAATTTGTGGGGTACACTCTGTACACACACACACACAAATCCATAGCCATTGCATATTGCAATTTAAATTAACCGATTTTAATTTTGTATAACCGATTATAATTACACTCTATAATTATATTAACCGAGGTTAATTGGTACCGAAATAATTCTATATTTGACACTCGATACTGTATACTCAAAAGTAAAAGAGCTCGGAATTAAAAATCGTTAAGTTAAATTGTAATAAAATTAAATAAATTGAAATTGGAAATTAAAATAAATTAAAATAATAATTTAAGACATTACACAATATATAAATAAATTAAAGATAAATAAATAAATAAAGTAGAGTTAGTGAAATATAAAAGATAAAGTCTTTTATTTCAAAATACAATTAACATCTACAATTGGTGACCCCGACGGGGAAAAACAATAAAAAAAAAACCCCATAAAAACACGTGCATAAAAGCAATTAAATTTAATTTAGTGAAAAGTAAAAATTTGATATAACTATATTATATTATATAAAACGAAAATTTCAACGACATTTAAAAAACAAAAATTTTAACTATTATATTATATATAACAAAATATATGAAAATAAATATAACATATATATATATATATATATAAAAATTATTAAAAAAAGAAAATTTTCGTAACAACACATATAAATAAAGGAAAATAACCACTAGGTGGTAATAATAAAAGTGTTAAAAGTTGTTCAAGGACAACACAAAGGCAACACAAGTTGTTCAAGGACAACACAAAGTCAACACAAGAAATCATCAGATCCTGAAAGACAAACAAGGTCAACGAGATCATCAAAGTCACCGGACACAGCATCTATTATATCACGTGTTGCTAGCGGCAAGTACAGCTTCACTCACAAATATATACATTATATTCTTCATTATATGCATTATTACATTACAATACAATTTTTACATTATATAAAATTACATTTATAAATATTAAATATTATTTTTTTTAAATAAAATATAAATTAGTATATGTACACATATTTTTACATATAAATTTTGTTGTTACATAAAACACATTTTAAAATAACGAATTATTTCTTTGAATTATTTCATTTCATACATTGGTAAAATCCTACGGATACAAAATATCTAATTACAAAATTATACATAAATACAATTTTTATAAAACGTTAAAATAAAACTTTATTTTGTTATAAAATTTTTCATATAAAAAATCTGAAAATAAAATTATATTTTGTATGAAAAGTATCAAAGTATATCCTGTACACTGAAAAAAAGATATACCAAAAATCCAAAAGACAGATGACGAATTGCGAAACTTAATACAAAACCCGTCAAAATCATCAAAGTTTCAACTAAACCTGGTGAAAATTCCGGACTGCAGCGACGAAATTTGGTGCGATACATCAAATAAACAAAACCGTCCATTCGTCCCAAAAACATTGAGAAAAATAATTTTTGATTCGCTTCACGGATTGTCGCACCCAGGCGTGCGCGCAACCCGTAAACTTGTTAGCGCGAAATACTTTTGGCCCCAAATGAACGTCGACGTAGGCTACTGGGCAAAATCGTGTTTAGGATGCCAACGTTCGAAGGTTAGTCGTCACACAAAGTCACCTTTTGGCAAATTCGAACAACCTAGTGGCCGATTCCAGCACGTTCACGTAGACATCGTCGGACCACTTCCAACGTCAAACGGTTACACATACATATTAACCACTGTCGATCGGTTTACTCGGTGGCCCGAAGCAATGACAATGAAAGATATGACCGCACTCACGGTAGCCACGACGTTTTATCAAAATTACGTGACTAGATTCGGAATTCCATCAACCATCACGACCGATCAAGGTGGTCAATTCGAATCGAAATTGATGCGAGAATTATGTAAATTAATCGGATTAAACAGAATCCGAACGACATCATATAACCCTAAAGCAAACGGCATGGTAGAACGCTTTCACCGCCAACTAAAAGCCTCCATAAAAGCTCGATGCAACACCATACATTGGAGTTTCGAACTCCCTACCGTACTTATGGGTATCAGAAGCGCAGTAAAGGAGGATATAAATTGTAGTCCAGCTGAATTGGTATATGGGCAACCGATCGTGGTCCCAGGCGAATTTTTTATACCAAATTCAGAAGCCAAAACCGACGACCCACAATTTATAGTAAACTTGAGAAAGAACATGCGAGAAATTGTACCAAAACCTTCGCGCGAAAGCATACAAAACGACATTTTCGTTCCGAAATCAATGAGTTCGTGTACACATGTTTTTGTTAGAGTTGACAAAGTCAGAGGACCATTATCAAACCCATATACAGGCCCTTACAAAATAGTTCGAAGGTTGAGGAAAACATATATAATTGACGTCAATGGTAAAAATCAAACAATTAGCATTGACAGGCTAAAACCTGCATTCGTTACAGCGTCAATAAATTTCGAAAACTAGTTTCCGATCCAGAAGGGGGGTAATGTGGGGTACACTCTGTACACACACACACACAAATCCATAGCCATTGCATATTGCAATTTAAATTAACCGATTTTAATTTTGTATAACCGATTATAATTACACTCTATAATTATATTAACCGAGGTTAATTGGTACCGAAATAATTCTATATTTGACACTCGATACTGTATACTCAAAAGTAAAAGAGCTCGGAATTAAAAATCGTTAAGTTAAATTGTAATAAAATTAAATAAATTGAAATTGGAAATTAAAATAAATTAAAATAATAATTTAAGACATTACACAATATATAAATAAATTAAAGATAAATAAATAAATAAAGTAGAGTTAGTGAAATGTAAAAGATAAAGTCTTTTATTTCAAAATACAATTAACATCTACAAATTCTATACTTATCAGCACGCATGTGGTAACCTAGAAATTTTCCTATACGACCATAATTCAAAAGCTTCGATTCTCTTTACATCCGCTTTTCTCATTGTCCAGAACTCTGCACTGTAAAGAAGTGTTGACCACACGTAGCATTTAGGCCATTTAATTTTAAGTTTAATATGTAAGTTAAAAAAAACTTTCCTTGATTTAATAAAAAATAAAAGAATAATAAATATTTTATTTTAACAAATTTATTTTTATGATTACTGTTTCAAGTCAGAGTTACAAATTACAACTGCCCTTAATTTTCTAAAATTTGGATTTTAATAATCTAAGTTTTTGAACAAAATAACAACTAAGCAAAATTACAATTTAATATTCAATGTCAATTTAAAGCTAAAATATTTATGTAAACCAAAATAAGTAAAAAGCGCAAAATTAGTATTTTTCGATTGTGAGAAATATAATTAAATTAAAATAATTAAACGGATGCGCGTTTTATTGCAGACGCAATATGACACTTATTTTCCTTCAGTGTTATTTCGTGGGAATGGAATTTAATTTTATTTAAGTAAAATGTTAATAATTGTTAACTCTTCCCATCTTAAGTTCAAATGTCCTCATTTGAAGATTAAAAGAAAGATGTGTCATAAAATTTTATTCTTGGTGCAAGAGGAAGCGAAGTTTTCGATCCGTTGATTTCAGGATTCGGATTTTGAATAAATTTACTATCTGTTGAAGAATCTTTTTCCAATATTACCGAACTTTGAATTTCATCAATATTTGGATTTACGGTTGTGGTTTTTTCAATTACTAGAGTTTTATTTTTTCGGCATTTAATTGCAGCAAAAGCTATTATAAAAATTACTATTAAAATGATGAAACTGTAGTTAATAAATTTGTGGATTTTTTCATCTTCATGAAGTAATTCTACTTTATTCGTATTATTAATATGGATGTCTTTTAGCATTTCCAGTGAAAGGATTTCTTTATACTGTTTTTCGCCTGGCGTAGGTTGAAGGATGGCTGGAACAACTTTGAATGATGATTGTTCTTTTGAGATAAATATTCTATTGTTAATTTGTAAAGTTGCATTATGAAATTTGATTAAATAAGTGCCATTTAAATTATGAATTTCATCGTTGATGCTTATGTTGCCGTTGAATTGGTTTAATAATATTAAATCTTCAAATATTTCTTCTATTGTAGGAATGTGTTGGTTATTAACTTTATTACATTTCGCGATGCGACTTTTTAATAGTTTTGGTAAACACGTAGTATTACTTAAATCTAAAATATTATTTCGATTACAAATTGACAATTTATTTATTGTTTTACAATCCTTTACAATCCCATATATTTCATCATTATTTTTTAATATTTCTTTATATTTTATTTCGTTTACAATATTTTTTTTTTTTATTGATTTAATTAACAATTTTTCATAATTTTCAATACTAGTGAAAGGAATATAAATAATATAAAGCAAACATGATTTAATACTAATTATTTTTATGTTAGCAAAATCTAAAGCTTCTTCTGGGGTTGCAAAAGGCAAATTTTCATTTTCTAATGTATCGATTGCTAATTGTACCTCTGCATTCGATAACATTAATGAATTTATTATTCCCGCTTTAGCCCAATGAATGGCATATTTAATATTTATTAATTCTTCTTTTATAATTTTTAATTTATATTGTAAACTTACAGCTAAATGATCAGTTACTGTACTATCTTTTTTAATTTTATTCAATATTTCGTTTGCCATTTGCGTTATATTATTTATTCTTTCATTATACAATTTATTTATTATAACTTGTTTATTATTATTTTCTAAAACATTATTTATTTTATCTTTAATTATTTCAAAATCTTCATGGTCAGGATTACCAGCGATCCATTTCCATGCACTACCAATAAAATTTAAGGATCTTTTTGTCCTTCCTGAATTATAAATTTTTAAATTATCTAGCATAGATTGAATTTGTATTAGTTCATGATTTAAAAAGGGGTAAAAGAAATGGGTCGATGTTAAATGTTCATCTAGAAGTTTATTCATGTCATTTATAAATTCTTGATAACTGTCCAATTCTATTACATGAATTAATTTAAAATTTCCGTCTTGAATTTTAGCTATCCCAGTGTTAATTGAAATAACTTGAGAGTTGGTGTAGTCCAGTATTTGTACTTCGCAGGATATGGTGTTAAAAACACCTCTGAAATTAAGGAGAGTATTATTAGTTTCTTATATTGCTTTTGTGGACGGTTTTTCCTGATTCTGTTTTGACTACGGTATTTTTATTTTCTTTGACTATTTCGGGTTTAAATCGTACAGTTAATTTCGAGCCTATTCTTTTATTATGTTTGACGTAAATAGTTTCGCCTACTTTATAAGTTTTAATTGGTTTACGTTTTTTATTATGGAATTTAATATCTTTTTCTTGTTTTTCTTTAAGTTTTTCAATATTACTTAAACGGGTTTTTTCAAATTCTTCTGGGTTAACGTTTGGAGTTCTACCGTAAAATAACTCTACAGGTTTTTTACCAGTAGTGGAATGAATGGAGTGATTATATTCGTTTACAGACCGTTCCAATAAACCTTCAAATGTTCTTTCTACACCGTCAGATTTTAGACATCTCATAATTTCTGAGAGAGTAGAATGGAAACGTTCTACTTGCCCATTTACTTCGCTTTTATAAGGTGGAGTTTTAAAAATTTTGATTTTTAAGCCATCTGTCATCATGGAGACGATTGATGCAGAATTTAGAGATTTTTCATTGTCTATTACAACGTTTTCTGGAATATTAAAGTAGTATAAAACATCCCTTAAAGGTTGTTTGATATCTTCGACAGCTCTTGATTTAATAGGTTTACAGTAAGCTAATTTGGTAAACTTGTCTATTGCGGTCAGGACTAACTTTCCTTCTGTAGAGTAAATGTCAATATTAAGTGTATGTCCAGGATGACTTGGGATAGGTGTGGGATTAATAATTTGATTATTGGGATGTCTATCGTATTTATTTTCTTTACAATTAGTGCAATTTTTTACATTAAAAATAATTTTTTTCATCATATTTGGAAAGTAATATTTTTCTAAAATTTGAATTTTATTTTCGTCAGCGTTGCGGTGAGCGCGGCGATGGATGGATAATATAAGGTCATCTTGTTCAGTTTCGCTAATAATGTCTTTAACAAATACTTGGGTAAAACGAATTTTAAAATTTCTGAAGTGTAAAGGATAGATTTCTTGAATGAGTCCCATAATTGGTTCGGTTGTTTTAATACTGTTAATAATATTAGGATTTAAATATCGCTTGAAAATATTGATAAGTTCATTTTTGGAATAAAAGGGTTTGCTAATAATATGCCGTGTGTAATTTGGAAAAGGATTGGTCAATTGATAACTATTTTCTTCACCTGTGTTAAATATTAGTTGATTTCTAAACGCATTAATTGGAGTTTCTACTGATTGAATTAAGTTGTGCGATGAACTTTCATCACTATGTTGACTCATAGTAAGAGCATTAATATTAGATTTTTTTGGAATTCTGGATAAAGCATCTGCTACTACGTTGGTAGTACCAGGTTTGTACTTTAACTCATAATTGTACTCTTCTAGAATAGCTTTCCATCTTTTCATTTTTGAGTTTGTATTTTTATTACTGAGTGCATAAGTTAACGGCTGATGGTCAGTCATAATTTTAACTTTTCGTGATCCGTACAGGAAATTTCGTAGGCTATTTAAAGCCCAAATAATTGCTAGCATCTCTTTTTCGTTAGCTGCATAATCTTCTTCAGTTTTAGAGAGTGTTCTAGAAATAAATGTGATTGGTCTCCCGTTTTGGGATAAAACAGCGCCTAGCGCGAAATTTGAAGCGTCAGTAGTTAGTTCGAATTCTTTTTTAAAATCTGGGTATGATAAAATTACTTCATCAGAAGTTAATGAGTTTTTTATTTTAATAAACGATTCTACTGCTTCATTGTTTAATTTAACAGGTGTTTTTTTAGATTGTGATTTGGACACATGTCCATCTTCCCCCCTTAGAAAGGTTGTTAGGGGTTTTGTAATTTTAGCATAATCTTTAATAAAACGGCGATAATAGCCGGACATGCCTAAGAAAGATCTAAGATCCTTTATCGTTTTCGGGGTAGGAAAATCTATGATAGCTTTGACTTTTTTTGAGTTGGCTTTAATGCCATCTTTAGAGACGATAAAACCAAGGAATTCTACCTGATCTTGAAGAAACTCACATTTATGCAATTGAACTTTCATGTTAGCAACTTCAAGAGTTTTAAATATAATTTCTACATTTTTTAAATGCTCGTCTTCAGTTTTTCCAAAGATGATAATATCATCAATATAAACATAACATGATTTACCTATGTGCTCTCGAAGGATGTCGTCTAAAGCACGTTGAAAAATAGAGGGAGCATTTTTTAAGCCAAAAGGAAGTCGAGTAAACTCGTATTTTCCATTTTTAACAGAAAATGCAGTTTTCTCCACGTCAGATTCCTTTAATGGAATCTGATGGAAACCACTTTTCAAATCTATTACTGTAAAAAAACAATTTTGTCCTAGATTTGCTAGAACATCATTAATTTCTGGTATGGGGTATCTGTCAGGTATAGTTATACTATTAAGTTTGCGGTAGTCCACTACCATTCGGTATTTCTTTTCACCAGACGAGTCTTCTTTTTTTGGCACGATCCACACTGGTGAATTGTATGGTGATTTTGAAGGTCTTATAATTTCATCAGATAACAATTGTTCTATTTGTTTTTCTACTTCGTCTTTAAGGCATATTGGGTATGGGTAGGCTTTAGAGTAAACTGGATCAGAATTTACAGTTTTAATTTCACCTTTTACTGTAGTTGTGTAGGTAAGTTTTTCGTCAGGATCTGCAAATAATTTAGGGCATTTATTTATGATTTTATCTAGCTTTGCTTTCTGTCGAGGATTTAGATGTGAAGTTTTTAATTGAATGTTATTAACGGTTTCTGAAATATGTTGGTTTAGTGGGATCTTAATGGTATCATGAATCGTCATGTAACCCTTGTCTGTATGAATTATTGCTTTAAGTTCTTTTAAACTATCATTACCAATAATTAAATCAAAAGAGGTGAGATTTGGAAGTATGAAAAATTTTAGTTTTTTATCAGGTCCAAACAAATCGATAAAAGCGTGGTGCGAGATTTTAAGATTGCCTGCAACGGAATTGGCATAAAACATTTTTTCGTTTGATATAGGATTTCTGACATATTGAGACTGAATATAATTTTTGTTAGAACCTGTGTCTATTAGAAATTTAAATATTTTACCGCTCTTCGCAAAATGTTCTAAATATGGGAGCGAAGAGCACTTTAATCTAAAAAATTAATTTCATCAAGTTGTTCAAGTTGTGACTCGGAGGATTCATTAAAGTCTTGATTACAATTTTCATTGTAGTTGTCAGCCTGTTCTGAATATTGGTCTGCAGTTAAGTGGTCGTCTTCATGTGTCTCTTCTGTGTAGTAAACTCGTTGATGTCTTGCAGGTGGGTGAACTTTAGTTGAAAGTGGTCGTTTTATTGGTCGGTTTTGGTAATTTACTTGCCTCGATCGTATTGAATGATCGATATCCATTGGCTCTGGTTTAGGTAAAGAAGTGTAGTTGTTGCCATTATATTGGTCTTGGAATCTAGGTTGGTTTGAAAATTGATTTGAATATTGATTGGAAAATTGAGGTCTAGGTGGAGGTCTAGGTGGTAGAGTTTGTGGATTATGAAGTAACTGAGGATAAAAGTTTGCTCTAGGTGGTGGATGAATAGTGCGATTTTGAATGTAGGGTCTCCTAGGTGCGTGAAGGGATGGTAATGAAATATTTGAATTCCGAATATTGCCATGACTGTGCTGAACGCGATATTGAACATTCTCTAATTTAAGACACAAATGTAAAGCTTGAGGTAAATCAACAGGTTCCCTCATACTAAGGAGTCTTGGTAGATCTCCTTTTAAACCTCGAATAAAGGTATCTAAAGCTTTATCTCTGTATGCTTGAGTCATAACGTTCAGTGATTCTTGGCTCATTTCGAGAGATGATAATTTATTTAAAATTAATGAAAGATGATAATAAACTTCCTTATAAAATTCTGGGGTTGAACTATTTTTTTGGATTAATGTAGTCATCTGATATTCTAAGGTTCCTAAATCTCGTTTATCTGCATAGTGAAGTGCAAGGCATTTTGAAATTTTGTCTCAATTGAGAGGGGTATTGTAAGATTCTAGTGCAGCATCTGCAGTACCAGTGATTTTGTTACGAATAACACTAAGGATACCATAATATTTTGGTGTTCCTTTCGAGTTTTCATAAATTTTAAGGATTCGATCAACACTTTTTTTCCATGAACCGTATTCTGCTGGATTACCAGAGAATTCTCTAAGACTTTTTACAACATCTGGGATTCTGTCCATGTCATTTAAATTTCCACTTGTAGCATCTATTGTTTGGTCAGTTTCCAGAGAATTGTCCGAACCGGGATGTGTAAGCTGATAAATTATTTGTTGATTTTCATTTCTAATTATTTCAGAAACAATGTCCTTTAGTCTGGCAAAGTCAAAACTATTGACATTGGAAGCTATGCTACGAGCAGCTGAATCTCCATTGTCAAGTAGTGAAGGTCTAAGGATATTGTTGTTTTCCATTTTAGTAAAATAGGTTTTTGATTATTAAATAAAATATTTATTAAAAATTTTATTAAGGTTTTATGGATATGGATCAGAATTTATTGTAAATTTTAATTTTAATTTCTAAAATTTATTTAAAATTAGTAAATAATTCCTTTAATTGAAATATTAAATTTTTTGCTGATGCCGATGAAGATTTTGTTAATTATTTAAATCAATTAGATTTTATTTTTTTTCAATTTAGGTTACTAATAATTTACTAATTCAATTTATTTAATAATTTTGAGATTTTTTTTTTTTTTTAATTTTAATTTCCTTAGATTTATTAATTCTTTAATTCTTTAAATTCTTAATTTAGTTTAATGACAGTTTACTAATTCAATTTATTTAATAATTAAAAAAAAAATTATCTTAATATCTTTAGATTTATAATTAATTAGTTCTTAAACTTCTTTTTAATTTTCTTTTTGTAAAACTTGAATAATTCTTTTTAATATCTTTAGATTTATTAATTAATTAATTAATTTTTAAACTTCTCTTTAATTTTAATTTTCTTTTTATAAATCTTTAATAATTCTTTAAATAATGCTTTAATATTGATATTATTTTAATCTCAATATTGATATTGATTTTAATAATAATTAATACAATTTTCTGACTTACAGTAATAATATTAACAGACGGTTTTCCATCTGGAGTTGTAAAATGGGTCGAACCAATTGAGTGACTTCTTTCCAACAAATTAAGCGGCTGCTGAAGAATATTTTACTTTGTTTGTAGCTATTCCGCAACTCCGTTTTTTCCTTATAATGTAGGTGACTCCGGGGCCTCGTTTCTTAATTCTTTGTGTTGAAAAGCCTGTGCTTCAGCGCTAATACGATGTGTTATTTCTGCTCAATGATTTATTAAGATTTGTTTATCCTAACAAATCTGATATTTTAAATACGTCAATGCGGTATTTAAATTTATTGAAACTTTACTATTTTTCCACTTTTTAATTATTTATTAATTTTATTTAATTTTATTTATTTAATTTTATTTAATTTTATTTATTTAATTTTATTTAATTTTATTTATTTAATTTTATTTAATTTTATTTATTTGTTAATGTTTATGATTATTCACTAACTTTTTATTATCTGTTAAATTATGGATTAATTTCCTTTTCAATTTTTATTGAACTTTTAACACAACAATATCAACTATTTGAAACGCTTGCTAAGCTATATTTTGCATTTACTTTTAAATTATATTAAATTATTTTAAATTAAATTAAATTGTTTCATTATTATATAACTGTAGTTAGCACTCATTTAAGTAGATAAGTAGTGAAAATATGTATATGTAAAGTATCGTCTGCATGTAAAAGTTTGTTTTGTCTCCATTTACAGACCTGAAGTTGCTACAACAACAACAAACGTTTTCGAAACAACAAAACAAATTTTTCAAAATATCAAATGTCAAATGTTGTCAACATAACCTCAAAATATAAATCGACACTAGTGCTGCAGGAATTGGAAGAGAAACTAATATTTATTTTATAAAGCTTATTGTTCTAAGATTGCACGCCGTTGCATAATAAGATAATCGAATCATTCCAATTAATATTTCGTTTATAACTGTGGAGTTTCTATTTTATAATTTTTAGAATTATAAATACGATATAAATCTTGTTATAAATATTTTGTGATGCCTGTAACACCAATTGCGCCTTTTCAGCAAGTAAGTTTGATGAACGCTATATATTGAATAACACCATTATCACCTTCCAAAAACATTTTTGAAAGTTCACGTGTTCAAAGTAAGGATTGTAATATCTTATTCCATTTAATCGATAAACAGAAAATCTTGAATTTTTGGTAATACGAGCAATAAACGGTTTTAAAATATTATTTTTATAAATAAAAATTAAAAGCTATCCAATGTTTGCATACTTTTTCAGTTTTCACATAAAGCTGGACTAATATCGATACGTCCAAACAAAAGGTTTGTAACTTGAAAACTACCATTTTGCTAAAAATGTATTTTACTCTTTTCATCATATAAAAACTTAACTAAAGCAAATTGAATGCGGATAATTTTAAATAATACGATAAAGATTTGATGATTTTGAAAATTAAAAAAAAATTATTGATTAATATTTGTAAACGATAGACAATTTGCGTTTTTCACTTTTAATTCGGAGTAAATTCTTTATAGTTTAGTTGTAACTCAATTTACAGACAAATTATTGGAGAATTTTTGATGTCATAAGTTGTATCTTAAGCTACAAACATATTGCTAAGGTTTTTTTAAATTGAAAATGTATGCAACTCAAGTTATGTATTTATATCATGGAGAAATAAACATATAATTGAAAACGAAAGTTTATAATATTTGTTGAATGGATAATAGTCATAGAAAAATAACAAATGGTATAAATTAAAAAAAAATATTTTATTCATTTTAAAAATATATTTGGTTAAAAAAATAAAGCACATAATTTCAATGTTTTCTTATTTTTATAAGAATCCTTTTAATCAATATTCTTCAGTGGAATCGTCAGAATCTTCTGAACCCTGCGACGAGAGATTGTGATAAAATGGATTGTATAGTTTTGGTATAACATTTCCGTCACACAAGCTTATTAAATCAGCTTTCTTCTTTGAAGAGATTGGTAAAGGTCCGTTAAAAATATTATTCAAATCTTTGTTGCATGGATTATCTATTTTTTGTCTTCCACGTCCAGTTGACTTGTTTGGTGTAAATAAAACTTTTGATATTCCTTTTCGTGGAAATCATATTTAAAATATATATTGAATGAATCATTTTCATATACGCATATTTCTCTTAACTTTACTTACATACATTTTTGGTTTGGAGTTAAATGAGCACTTGCTTGAAAAATCTACAAAATCTTTAAAGTCCTCACCAACCTTTTCTATGGTCTTATAAGGTTTTCCACACCCTTGCATTTCTTATTATAACATACTATTCTGTTGGAACATATACGGTTTTACCCTTTTTAGCGCGCTCAATAGATGCATGTACGCTGTCGCCTTCGTTTTGTGTGACCCTTCTCCAAAAAACGATGTTGAATTAACACTTTATATTTGTATGAAATAAACGAATAAAAAGAAAACACATGTTTATTTCTATTTTGGCCGGGACAATTGTCGGACCAAAATCTAAAATCCTTGCAACCTTTTGCATTTTCATTTCGTATGAAGTGATTTAAACAATTTGAAACTTCATACGCACCTTTTTTGGCTACATAGCAGGACCCTTCTCTGCTACCCATAGGCTAATTTTCTTGTATAATACATCACACTTACATCCGCATTCGGTCAAGTTAGTATCTTTTGAAAGTCATAACATGCAGTAACAATACTTCCTTTACTATCAATAGCTTGTTGTTTAATGTTTATATTGTTCTTTCAGACATCTGCTTTCATCTTTAAATAATAAATGTAGATTATGTGTTTCCATATTTTTAGATTTTTCCTCAGTATAATTTTGAAAAACTGTACAATCATTACATTGATATGCTTTTGGGATAAAAAATGATATATTAAATTCACGGTTAAAAATGTCCCGATATTGTCGCAGATTAGCTCTCTCTGATTCTGGCTTTTCATGAAATTTTTCACTATAAAATCTATGCATTTTTGCACAATTTAAACCTTCTTCATGGATATAAAGTTTTGTTGATTTCTTACATGTATAGTGAGATTCAACTTGAGGAAAGGATTTTATATGGGAAATTACATAATTTTTAATTTCAGTATTTACTTCGGAAACAGTTCTTAAAAACTTGCCCCGTTCATCAGGTAATAACATTCCATAATTATCTATTGCGTGAGCTGTTTGGATCCACTTATAAGAAATATATAATGTATCAATAAACATTTTACTGCACACCTCTTTGTCTTCATTTTGTCCTGTCTCATTAATTATAGCGTAGAGATAATAATAATAAGTGTTCTTACGAAGAACAAAAAATTTAATCACTTTTTTATTTTCTATCGCATCCACTAAAGCTTTTATATTTTAAAAAAATATACATATGTGTAAAGAAAGGGAGAGTTTAAAATATTTTCTCTATGCTTTATTTTTGAAAACAGCTTTTTTGTTATTTTTATGCTAAAGTATTATTGTTTGTAAATGAGAAATATTTTTATGCGTTTGCATAGAACAAATTCTGCGTAGACAATAGTTCATTAATCATTTTGGTTATTATTATTATTATTTTCGGTGTTTTTTTTTTAGTTTGGGAGTTCCCTCGCCTCTCCCTTAATAAATAAAAACTTAGTAATAAAAATTATTTCAAAGATCGGGTGGTTTTTTTATTTGGGAGTTCCCTCGCCTCCCCCTTAATAAATAAAAACTTAGTAAAAAAAAGTTATTATTTCAAATATCGGGTGGTTTTTTTAGTTTTGGAGTTCCCTCGCCTCTCCCTTAATAAATAAAAACTTAGTAAAAAAAGTTATTATTTTAAAGATCGGGTCGTTTTTTTAGTTTGGGAGTTCCCTCGCCTCTCCCTTAATAAATAAAAACTTAGTAATAAAAATTATTTCAAAGATCGGGTGGTTTTTTTATTTGGGAGTTCCCTCGCCTCTCCCTTAATAAATAAATACTTAGTAATAAAAATTATTTCAAAGATCGGGTGGTTTTTTTATTTGGGAGTTCCTTAATAAATAAAAACTTAGTAAATAAATAAAAACTTAGTAAAAAAAACTAATTAATAATTTTATTACTTTGTAACTGAAGCATATTTTTTGAATTTTATTGCTTAATTATTTTCAGTTTTGAATCCATTTGATATTCCGAAATGGAGATTTTATGGGTTCTCCACAAACAATGTTTTCTTAGAAGAATAACTATAAAATTATCTAAAAGATTTAAATGATGTTGTAAACATGGATTTTCATCATTAAACCAATCTTTAAAAAGAATAATTTTATTTGTTATGGAAATACATCGCTCTATTATACTATTTTTTATATTTTTTATATGAAGACTAGTTTCTAATACTTCTTTAAATACTTTAAAATGTAGCTTTAAAACACTAAAGAAAAAATCAGTTGGAGAATTTAATTTTCCAAAGGAGGAGCTATTGGAATAATTTTTATAATATATAAATGTTTGTGAATCATTAATAAATGAAATAGTGTCATCAGAATTCCGAATTTTATTCCTACACATATCACAATTGTTTTTCAATAAAAATTTGTTTATAATGTATCCTCCAAAATAACAAAGAGAAGGATCTTCAATTGTATATTCAACATCATTTAAATTCTCCGTTTGAAAATTGTTTATTATTTCATCGTTGAAATCATTATTGTTTTCTATTTCTCCATATGTGGTAAAATTCTCATTTGTAGAAATATTATCATTTATTGAAATATTATGATTTTCATTTTCATCTAATATAATAAAATCATCATTGTCTTCAGCACAATTTGAAGTTTCAGTTGCAAATGATAAAAATTTGTTGGAAACAATACGACCTATGATATGATTGAAATCATAAACTGACGGATTTTTATTATTACCATCTTTATTCCGAATTAATGAAAATAAATTTTCAACTGGATCTTGATTCAGTTTATTGGTAAGTATAAAATCTTTTTCTGGATATTCAAGAAAGATATCCTTGGCCATCAAAAGAATTGTTTTAACAGTATCTATCAATCCCGTAAAGCAAAAGTTTTTATTAATTCCTTCAAATTGTACTGATTCCAGATACGGAATTATATTGTTTAAATATTCATAGACCGGGCCATCTCGCCGCAACCCACTTTTAAATATATATTTTTATTATATGGTTTTCTACTATTTAGGCAATCAAATAATTTGTAAATTTTTGAAAAAAAATCTGCCGTAGAAATTGATTTTGATGACGTAGATGTGGTAAAATAATTTAATTGAGATGCAGTTCTAATTGCCGAAGTGCAAGTATGGCTTAATACCTGAGTTGCAAAACTAACTTTCATCTTCTGCCAATTATTTGGATAAACATGGTGTAAAGTCAGCTTTGGACACATTTTGGTTGAATTTTTTTTTCCATAGCATATAGCTCCTTTACGCAATCCCAACTTACTTTTCCATCTATACATTCTATCTCTCTTTTTAGTAATGTATTTCTGACCGACTTTATTAAATGTGGAATGTCATAAATAAAATATACTTTTTTGCTACCTTTGCAAAAAAGTTTTGCTTTTCACCATTTCGCAGTGTTTTAAAAGCACTTCTATTATTGGAGCCCTGGTCACAAACAATACATCGAATGTTGAAACCAATATCGGAGCAAAATTGTATATTGCTTTGTATTAATTGAGTTAATTTACTGCCGGAAATTGAACTATTCGAAACAAAATAACTAATTACGAATTTCCAGCTACCAAACAATACTCTAATTATAAAAACACAAACTTGTTTACCCAGAATATTATCTTTTGAATCACCAAAATCAACAAAACCTATAATTTCATCTTTGACACTATCATAGTTTAATTCTCGGCGGATGGCTACTTCATCAAAAATGAGAACAGCTTCCCTAGTAGCATCATCCCAAGAATTTATGATATTCTTTAAACTTTCAGAAAATTGTTGGTTAAAACCTGGGCAAACATTTTTGATCGGTATCCAACGATAAATTGAAGCTAGAGAAGGAAGATTGATATGAAGATGGTTTCTTAAAAATTTATATGCTGCGGGAGATTTAAAATGGAAATTCTGTGCTAATATCCCTTCATTATCATTCCATACACATTGTTTAGTCCTACACCTCAATATCGTTGTAGCTAAAAATTTTCCATTTGAGCTAACACCTGGCAAATCGTTGATAACTTGGGGCAGTTGTATTTTCTGTCGTGACATTTTTTAAAAACACGGCCGTCCACACAGAATTTTAAACAAAAATACACAAGAATGTCAAACTTTGTATAAGACAACAAATTATCAAACTGTAAAATTTCCATGAAAAAAGTATGCAACTAGAAAAACTGCTACGACAAAAAACACAACAGCCGAATAATAAGTTTGTAGGTGTGAGTTAGAACCACAACCACAATATATCCCTTGGGGCAGTTGTATTTTTATTTTATTTTTTAACAATTTATTCTTTAATATCTGTGACCTAGCAACTGATTTATTATTTTGAAAGGAACGTCGGTTTTTTTTAATAAAATCTTTACATTTTTGTAATTTTTTCAATAGTTTTTCATATTTTTTTCGATAAAAAATCATATTTTTGTTAAATATCAAGCAAGATTTACATGTCTCAGGATGGTAGTATTTTGTCGCCTGGAGCAGACTTATTGAAACGGCGCCTATATTGTTAAAGTCAAATTTGATGAAACAGCTGCAGGCAGATTTAAAAACATACACTTTCTAATGGACTATTTATATATATTTAGATTATTGTTATGTACAAAAAATAAATGATTTAATTAATTAATGGTACTCTGCGGACTTTAATTTCTGCAAAATCTTTTATTAAGACATCATAATCCAAAGACTCTGCGATGGTGCTTTCAATGGACATCAAAGACCATTTTTTTAAATTATGATAAGGCTATAATTTTTTTTATAAAAATAACAAACTAATAAACAGGTCCAAAGTAAAATTAAAAACTTACTTCTCAATATCAATGATGAAAATAAATTATTTATCTGAATTTTAATTCAAATTGCAAATTAACACAATTAACTGATATCTTTAATACAAATTAGCACAATATTTAACTAAAATACTAATTAATACCAAATATAAACTTTATAAATACAAAAACTATATGAGAACTCTAAATACATACTTCTGTTATAAAAAACCAAAACCAAAATCAGAGTAACAAAAAATTGAAAATATTATTTGGTTTTTCCAATATTTTTGTAAAGCAACGCTTACTATGAATAAATTCGAAATTTCTGTTAAAAAGTTTTTATTTTTCGTCAATAAAAAGACAGTAAAACATTTCAAAGAAATGATTAAATTTCAAGCAATGTGAAAAATTTGAATTTTGTTCAACAAAAATTTAACATATTGTAATAAATATGTATAGGAAAAGCGCTCAGAAATGCCAATTTATCAAAATATAGATTATTATGTAGAAATTCGTGTTATAATAACATAGTCAGTATGATAGTTTTGTTGAGAATAATTCTTCAATTTGATAGAAAAGGCGCCTTTTTTTCAGTGTGATTCTGGCGCCTGGTGCGGTCGCTCCCTCGCTCCACCCATAGATCCGGCCGTGTGTCTCATTATCTTTGGTTTCAATAACCGGGTATCCGGGATCGTAATTTTGAAATTCTTCAAATGTTAAGTCGCAGTGGCTAGTGGAAGGTTGGTTATTATACAATGGTCGATATGTTTGTCCTGAAAATATAACCGAAATATTATGATCAATATTATCGGAAGATTGATTTGCAGAATTAATTTCAATTTCTGCACAATTATTTAAGAGCAATGTAGGGACCGCATTTTTTCTTAAATATTTTTAACCTATATATTTTTTTTCAAAATGGGACCCACAAATGTACGCATTTTTAGGATTTGATGGTTCTTTTAAACCACAAGCTTCCATCCAAATTGCATATTTTTCATTGCCAATAGATGGAAATTTAAAAAAATTACAATTTTCAGATGATCTTTTCGAAATTCTACATGACGGAATTTCACATCTAACACCCCATATTTTTTTTATTCATTTTTTTTATTTAATTACGCATAGTCTGCTTACAACAAAACCAAAACAAAAAATGAATAATGAACTATTAAAATGATAATTATTTGTCTGCGCAAAAATTGTTCTATGCAAACGCATAAAAATATTTCTCATTTACAAACAATAATACTTTAGCATAAAAATAACAAAAAAGCTGTTTTCAAAAATAAAGCATAGAGAAAATATTTTAAACTCTCTCTTTCTTTACACATATGTATATTTTTTTTAAAATATAAAAGCTTTAGTGGATGCGAGGTTTCTTTGGTGGATGCGATAGAAAATAAAAAACTGATTAAATTTTTTGTTCTTCGTAAGAACTCTTATTATTATTATCTCTACGATTATAGGCAGAAAATATTTCATCGAGCAAGTTCGACGTTGGATATTTTGTCCCAATTTTATATTTTTTTTATCCATTTTTAATGATTTTTTTTAATATGAAATTCCACTCCTGTTCTTTATATGCAATATTCCAAACTTTTCCAAAGATTAACTCACGATCTCCTTTTGAAAAATATGTTGAACATTTTTTCCTACATTTTTCGTTACATCCAGATTTTAAACTTCTTTCTTTTATTATTATACCCTTAGCATTTTGATAAGCCTTACCTGAAATTATTTTTTAATTAGATAATTTTTATTAAATGTGTTGAATTGCACAATTTTTTATTTTTATTGCGGATCCACTCGTTTTGAATTGAAAGTCTCTTTCGGCCCGCATTTTTTTTTAAAGTAGATTTCCGGCTTTTAGGTGTTAATGGGCTGAATTCTGGACTAACTTCTATATCTGCTTCACTTCATTATCTTCATTATTAACAGAAATTTCTGATGTATTACTTTTAAGTAACTCATCAATAATATCATTATTTTGAGTGTCATCATCTGAATAATACAGCTCTGATATTTCGGGATAATAATCCGTATCCTCATCAGTCGCAAAGGGATCTTCTTCAGGATATGTACGTTATTTAATTTTTACCGTTATTCATTAAAACTAGTTTGCTATAATATATTTACCTGTATCTAAGTAATCCGTTATATCATTAATTTTTTCGATATTTGTTTTTTCTAGTTCATTTATTTCTACAATACGTACTGTTATAATTTTAATTAATTCGTATAATATAATAACCAAATTTATTTATTTACCTTTATTTATTCCGCTTCGTCCGGATTATTTCCAATTGTTATGATGGGAGTATTTTTAATATTTATTTCTGTTCTCGTTGATTATTTATATTTCCTACTACGCCTGTTTTAATTACATTCCAATATCAGAAAAATATATTTGTGGAATAAAAGAAATTACATAAATACCTGTTTTATCCAAGGCTAGTGCCAGCATCTTTTATGCTCGTGACATTTTTTTAAAAACACGGCCGTACACAGAATAGTGATGTGCAAAAATTGAGTACCGAATACCAAGTATTCGTTACTTGAAGAATGAATGAGTACTGATTACTTATACTCAAAAGTATTCGATCCTTGTATGATTACTTTTCATTTAATATGAAATCCAAATTAAAATTGTAGTATTGTAGTTAACCAAATTTCCAAACCAACAGAAAATTATTCATTTCATTTTTCATTATACTACCGAGAAATAAAATTGCTATGAGTACTGAGACCGAGGAATATTTTAATTACTTTTTTCATCTGATTACTCAAAATGAGTGTGAGTATTGAGTAAATTTTTCGTTTCTTCATACGTGTATTGTATTGTGTGTAACTGAAGTTGTAGTCAGTCACGCCACAATACAAAACACATATGATTACTTTTCATGTATGGATAATTTCAAATATCATCTGAAATGAAAAGTAATCATAAAGTAACGAATACTTCGTATTGATTACTTATGAAAAAAGTATCGAGTACCGATGATTACCTGAAAGTAATGAATTCGCACATCACTAACACAGAATTTTAAACAAAAATACACAAGAATGTCAAACTTTGTATAAGACAACAAATTTTCAAACTGTAAAATTTCCATGAAAAAAGTATGCAACTAGAAAAACTGCTACGACAAAAAACACAACAGCCGAACAATAAGTGTGTAGGTGTGAGTTAGAACCACAACCACAATATATCACAATAAAATGTATGTAAAACTTTGTAACTCATGTTATAACCTCGATTATAAAGGAATACCCCATGCATAAAGCTGTAACTTGAGTTATGCCAGGTTTATCAAACTTATGCCCATGCAAAAACTTTGTAAGTCGTGTTACAAACTTATTGCACGTATACATCAAGATATTAACAAAAATTGTAACTAGTAAAATGCCCGCCAAATTCTCAATTTTTGAGCTTTAGCTACCAAAAATTGCCAGAAGATGGAATCTGATACGCTGATTCCAATTTTTGGTATCCCGTATACAGTTGGTAACTTAAGTTACAAACCTTTTGTTTGGACTATCGATATTAACTCGTTCGATTGTGACTCCGAGTGAATCAAGTTTAAGTAGTTTATAGGCATAGACCAATAACTTGTTTTATATCCTCACAAAAAATAGTTTAAAGGTCACACGATGGTGAAATATAGAATTTAAAATTATTAAATTTACTACGAAATTAATCCATTGTTTTATGAGCAGTATGACACATAGGACATAGCACGGTTTTGTTGAAATAACAAATCATTCAAACTACTATTCATCAATTTTTGCAAAAAAATAAACACAAATTTAATGTCAAACAACCCTATCGGACGCAATCCTTATTGACAAATGTATCACAACATATTGAAATACCATATGTATAATTTTACAATCATATTTTATTTATTTATTCAATTATTTAGTTAAAGTTAAAGTAACATTAAAACTTTTTTATTTGTATAAAGATATATTATAAAAATTTTACTTGAACTTTTCTTTAACATAATTAACTTTAAGAAATATTTCTTAAATCATATGTTTGGACATCTCCTACACTACAGCCTACATACACCAATCTGTCACGGAAACATTTAGGTTGATTTATTGTTATTTAGTATTGTAGAGTAGAGTAGTTATTTATAAATTATATCTTAGTCTAAGAAAGTGTATATGCTTTGATGACAAACAAATAAATAAATAAATATATTCGTATTTTAGACGGTTTTTTGTACCATTGCTTATATACTTATATTCAATATTTATTTTTGTTTTCTTTTTATTTCTTGTAAACCTTTCAATTTGATTATAAATAAATGAATTGTTATTAATATTATTTATTATTATTAATATTACTTATTATTATTCGCATTTTAAAAACTAAAATCTGTACATTAATTCATTAATTATTAATTATTCTTTGATTAACACTCAACACTCGGGCATTTTAATGCAACCAACATAAATTTATTTAGTTTTATAATTAGTCTCGTAGCTTTATTTTCTATCCTTTGTAATTTTCTATTCTTTGTATATATATATATATATATATAATATGATTATTAAATTCTAAATTGTGGTTTAGTTATACTCGTAAAAATTAAATTTCATCAATATATACCATTATATACGATCAATATATACCATTTCTTCCGGAACACCATTTAAAATAATGCATTTTGTTTATTTATTATATTTAAATAATAAATAAACAATTTATTCAAATTGTCTACTTTTCAGATTTAATATATATTTAAATTAAATATTATATTTGTATGGAAATTGAAAGTTGTTCTTGAATTCACAGAATGCTATTGAGCCCATGCAAATTGACGTTCAACCAGAAGATAATGATAATAACGATGAAGATAATCTGCTGGTTGAAAACCCATCTATTGATTTGGAAGTTTACGCCAATTCATTTATTGGATTAGCAAAAATTGAAAGATTAGTTTTCATTGCCGATGTTTGTCCACTGCTAAGATTGGAAACTCTGAGAATGGCTATTAACTATGTCGCTACAACTTATAATGTTACTTTATATCAATTGTTGCACAAAAAGCTGACGGATTTATCTTCAACATCTCAACTACCCGATCTGGCAAATACATTTCCACAAGATCTTCCAACATTTGATCCTCTGTGGGTTGAAACCAAAAGTAAGAAAGCAGCTCTAAAATTAGAAAAACTGGACAGTGATTTAAAAAATTATAAATCAAATTCAATAAAAGAAAGCATCAGACGAGGCCATGATGACTTAGGAGATCACTACCTTAATTGTGGAGATTTAGCAAATGCACTGAAATGTTATTCTCGGGCACGAGATTACTGCACAAGCGGTAAACACGTTGTAAATATGTGCTTAAATGTTATAAAAGTATCTATTTATCTTCAAAACTGGTCTCATGTTCTCAGTTATGTATCTAAAGCTGAGAGCACTCCTGATTTTACTGAAAATAATAAAGACACCAATCAACAAATTCTTACAAAACTGAAATGTGCTGCCGGTTTAGCTGAATTAGCTACTAAAAAATATAAATCAGCAGCAAAGCAATTTTTGCAAGCTAATTTTGATAATTGCGAATTTCCAGATATGCTTTCAACTAATAATATAGCAATGTATGGTGGATTATGTGCATTGGCGACGTTTGATCGTCGTGAATTACAGAAAAATGTTATATCAAGTCATACTTTTAAAATGTTCTTGGAACTAGAACCCCAGTTGAGAGATATTATATTGAAATTTTATGAATCGCAATATGGATCATGCCTTAAACTTTTAGATGAAATTAAAGATAATTTACTATTAGATAAATATTTAGCACCACATATTAATATTTTATATACCAAAATTAGGAATAGAGCATTAATACAGTATTTTAGTCCATACTTGTCATCTGATATAAGAAAAATGGCTACAGCTTTTAACAGAAGTATAACTGCACTTGAAGATGAACTAATGCAACTAATATTGGAAGGTCAAATACAAGCAAGAATTGATTCACATAACAAAATCCTTTACGCCAAAGATGTTGATCAAAGAAGTAAAACTTTCGAAAATGCATTTGCTATAGGAAAATTATTTCAACGTCGTACAAGAATGCTTGTTCTTAGAACAGCTATGTTAAAAAATCATATCCATGTCAAGGTAAGTTAGTTCTAACCAGTACGCAGACTAAAATGCTATTTTCCAAACTATTAAAAATTGTAAATCTTTTGGGATTTGGATACTATTTGAAGCGTATGTAACGCAATAATGGAAAAATATTTATTTCGTGTCCTTTCTAAATATATCCATCTAACTCCTTCTGAATGAGTCGAAAATTAGTAATTTTGATTACAAGTAAAAGCAAACAATATATTAACTTTGATTTTAATGCCAAAAAGATGTGGAATTAAATTTCACAGCACGAACTAAAAACGAAACTACACAATAATCAGTCAAATTCCCGCTCAAATCACAAAAACATCAACAAATATTTCATTCAATCAATTTCCAATAATCATACTATTTTCAATAATAAACAACAACTACACATACATACTTATGAAAAATATATACAATAAATGGTGTATCGAAGTCGATAGTGAATTTTTAATTTTTATTTTTAAAGCTTTCAAAAGCAAAGAGCATTTGATTGCAGAAGTTATAGATATACAAAAGGCATATGATATAACATTACTCTTAGTTAGCATGAATACCGTTAAAATTATACATATACATAAATCATCTACATTTTAGCGTTTAGAGTCGATTACACCATATATATAAATATACAATGCCTAAAACTGAAGCAAAATCTATAAAGATGAATCAAA
Source organism: Rhamphomyia laevipes (assembly GCA_963920725.1). Taxonomy (NCBI): domain Eukaryota; kingdom Metazoa; phylum Arthropoda; class Insecta; order Diptera; family Empididae; genus Rhamphomyia; species Rhamphomyia laevipes. The sequence goes on from OY987255.1 coordinate 83,473,700, forward strand.
CTACAGGAAATACAGCATTTGGGTTACCATATATTTCAAATAAAGATTACCTAATTTGACTAGCAGTTGAAATTAATGCAGTATTGCATGCAGGCAAATTATGTTTAGATCTAATTCCACAGCAAGTCTTCAATCCTCAGATTTGTTAATCATATTTGAAGCATTATTAAACCTAGCAGGAAACACTTCATTAATATAAGAATTTCAATACAAGTAAAAATTTCGAAATTTAACATTGACATTTTTTTATTTGTATTTTTTTTATATACCTGCCAGCAAATGTACATGCTATGGCGTTGGTTTTAGGGCTGCCACCTGAACAGAGTACCAAATCTTGAGACTAAAAAATTCAAAAAAAAAAATATGAATTCATTATATAATTTAAATGGAGTTTCGTCGATAAAATCTTGAGATTCGCTTTCCATGTCTTGAGTCTTACTTTATTCTTTATTCTCAAGCCGAAAACTTGAGAACTGGCAGCCCTAGTTGGGTTATAAAGTTTTTTTTTTTCGAAATAGAAATATTTGAATAATTTATTTCTACATAATAAATAATTCTAACTATATAATTTTAAATAAATCAATATTCGTCGCTACCATTCCAGAATAGTTGCATATTTTTTACCATGATTCAGATTGCTGACTTATTTTTAGTTTTCTGTAATATTGAACATAAAGTTTTCTGCCAGAGTTACATTGCGAATATGGCATAATAACATGATAAGGACAATATTTTATTTACATCAAAAATATTATTTAAAATTGGTGTAATTTTGAAAAAAATATACTTTAATATAATAAGATAAGATTTTTGACAATTAGTAATATCGATATCTGTATTTCTTTTTTTAGAATACACCTCGAGACGGTGGGAATACAGGCACAGAACTTTGTGTTGCAACAGGTTCTACAACATCTACTGCTCTTCGGAATTAAGAAAACATGAACAGACGTCATTTATTTTATAATTTTTCCTTGCAATACATATAAATGTGAAATAAAGTATACCTATATCATAAAAACATTTGATTTGTTTGATTTTCAGTTTAAAATTATTAAAATTGTTATACAGGGTGTCCGCCGGGAAAGTATACTACTTTGTTTTGCCGGCATTGTGGTAAATGTTAGTCTTGACAGTTCATATTTGGCAGTCGTGAAGTACACACGTGGCAAATTTATTATGGAAAAATATTCGATAAACCAACGTGCCAATAGGATGTTACAGCTCGCCCATGACAACCCCGATTTTCATGAAAAAATCATAATGAGTGACGAGGCACATTTTCATTTAAATGGATATGTGAACAAACAGAATAGTCGGTTCTGGGCAATGGAAAACCCTCAAATTATTCATCAGTCACCTTTACATCCATTAAAAGTGACAGTCTGGTGTGCAATTTGGTCAGGAGGAATCATTGGACCTTACTTCTTTGAAAATCAAAACGGCGTAACGTAACTGTGAATGGGGAGCGATATCGTGATATGATTGAAAACTTTTTAACGCCACAACTGCATGCTTTGGGCTTGATTAACATGTGGTATCAACAAGACGGTGCCACATCGCATACAGCCAGGATTACAATGGAGTTACTGCGAGACCTCTTTCCACAACAAGTTATTTCCAAAAATGGTGATGTTGATTGGCCTCCACGGTCGCCTGATTTAACTGCTCCGGACTTCTTTTTGTGCGGATATCTAAAAAACAAGGCTTATGCAAACAAACCAAAAACGCTTGAGCAACTCAAACAAAATATTCGTGATGAAATTAATGAAATACCGCGTGAAATGTGTGAGAATGTAATGAAAAATGTGCTCAAAAGGGCTCGCATTTGTGAGGCTAACAGAGGCGGACATTTATCTGATATTGTATTCCATACATAATTGCCGACATTAAATAAAACATTTATCAATATAAGATCCATTCTCTTTCATTTAATCAAAAATTATAAACAAACAAAGTAGTATACCTTCCCGGCGGACACCCTGTATTTTATTATATATTTATTGAACTGCATAAATTACTTGAAAAATAGATAAAATAATTATTCAAATCAGTATAATAGTAAATAAATCGCAAAATTAGATATACAGGGGTCGAATTCTCTGAATAGATATCGAGTATACGATATCGAAATTTGTGGTATTTGGGATGATAGCACTCGATTGATCGAGCATTCAAACGGTAATTTCATTCGATACATATTTTGATATCGAGTGGTCGCTTTTTTATGTTTTTTTTTTTTGGAAAATAGTATATTATTTTAGAAATAATCTAAGTAAATATAAAAAACAATTATTATTAATAATATTTTAATAAAAAAAAATAATTAATGCGGTGTACACAAACTGTTATGGTGAATATAAAGTCATTTTATATACTTGTTTTATTTATAGGACGAATTGCAATAAAATCAACCAAAAACAAAAAAATGAATGTTGGTATCATCCACTAGCTAAAGCGGACAAAGTAGCTGCCAACATTGATAATGATAAATAACCTTACAGATTATCTAATTTATTTAACACATAAATAAATGCTTCTTTTGTAAATCGAAAACTCATTTTGAATCTAAAATAAATTTATTTTGTAGTCATAGGTAAAAAATCGCAAATTTAATTGTTAAATAAAAATTAGTGTTGTTATCCAAAGCTAATGGACTGGACTGATGGAATCTCTTAACTGCCTTCTTCTTACCCTTTCTGCAAATACTTCCTTCATTATCGTCAGAAGATGATGATAATAATAACTCACTCATCTAAACTATTTTTTTTTTTATTTATATTTATTTTACTTCACACAATTAACGAAAACCCTTATTATCCAAAAAAAAAAATTATCTTTCGACTTTCAAACTACGAAAATTTCACATTACAAATTATAGTAAAATCTACGATTTTTTAAAAATTTCGATTCGATTGTAATCGACTGCCATAATTTGAATTTTTTTTATCGAGAATCGTGATCGAAATTTTTACTCGATTATCGTTATACTCGATATCTAGTCAGAGAATCCGACCCCTGGTTTTGGTTTTGAATCATTGTAAAATATTATTATCCTTTATTATTTATTATTAAATATTTATTATTTTTCTGTTTTCTGTCTCAAAAATTTTAATAAAAATTCTGTTCCCTCTGTCTGAACCCTCAAATATTCTCTAAATATTTAAAAAAAACATGCTTTCTCAATTTCATTGAAAAATCCATTCTATATTACGCGGTTTTGGAACAATATCCTGCGTTATAATGATTGTCTTTGATATTACCAATGGATTGTATGGATGAATTTCTGATACCACAAGTTCTGACGGTTTGCACTTTTTTCTTTTATATTGTCACAAAATAAACAAATTTCTTGTCAAATCATTCACAAATTAAAGTAATTTTATTTGGAGATGATTGTATTATGGATTTTGTTAAAATTAAAGAATACACAGAGGGTCCCAGTACCTCCTTTTTTTATTTTTGTTTTGTTTTTATTTTTATAATTGGTATTACTTAATATTACTTTTTATTTATTTTTTAAACATTATATTTTGCATCTAAGTACTATTAAATGTACTAGAATTATTAATTCATAATTTTAATTGAAAAGTTCTATAAAAAAACAAATATTTTTTTTTATATATATATATATAATCTTACTACTAATTAAAAGAACAACATTAACCCTACCCTTAATCCTATGATTGTAATATTAATTCCACCACTAATATTTGCCAGTGTGGCTTTTATTTTGAATCGGTTATGGAAATATTTGTATTATATATAATTCCGTTCATATTGAATATAGTTTTTTTAGCGGTTAAAATGATAAAAAATAGGTATTGTTAATTCATTTTGAAAATATTTATTTTTATCGAGGTATAAAAACTTCTCAGGCTGGACGAAACAGGTCATCATTACATTTCTTATGTATTTTTCATTCTCATATACTTAATGTGCAACAAGCGAACTATTTTCAATTAATGTAACTCTTCTATAATGGTTTCTAATTAACGAAATAATAAAATTATTTATTCTAACTATTTGGCTCCAATTGTAAATATTTCTATTAGATATAAAATGTTTATATTCAGAGTCTTGTTTTCTATATTTATTAAAGCAAACTCGCAGATATTTCTTTAGAATACTCTTACATATTCCATAAGAGATACGTTAATGTAGGAGGAACTAGTGTAACTACATACTAAAAGTGACCTAAGGCTTTAGTAAGCAATTATTTTTAAAAGAGTTTATTTTGCAATAATGTTTTTTTCCAACTGTTTTTATTTTTAACACAATAATTTAAATTATGTTGCAAATTTACCGAACTTACTGATTTTATAATCGTAGCATTAATAGTTCTAATAATAAATTGCTTCCAATTAGTTTTAATAGATGAATTGCAAAATTTTAATATGTTTTTAAACAATATCAGTTCGCACTTACTATAATTTATTCCTAATCTCCAAGAATAAATATAATTTTGAGATCCGTTATATTATAAATAGTTTTTATAGAATTTTCCATTACATTTAAAGTTTTACTTGCAATATTGATTGTAATACGTATGATTAGCAAATACCAGTGCAAACTTCGCATCTTTATCTGAATATAAATTATTAAGGATTTATGTATAATAAACCATTTATATATAGAATGAAAACTATTGAGGAGCAGACTGTCCCTTGCTGAACCACATTCGAGATATTGTTTTGACTCAACATACAAGTTTTTTTCCGTAATCATATTTCTTATTATTCTGATTAAATTAACAGTGAAATTATATTCCAAAAATTTGTATATTAAGCCATCCGTCCTGACAGAACGGATAAATGCATCGGTCATGTCTATTAAAAAGGCTCCTAAACATTTGTTTCTGTAATTTATAAATGAATTAGCATCAGAAAATAATTTATTTATGGCATGAATTGTAGCGCGATTGGGTCTAAATCTTTGGTAATTGATTTCTGTAATATTTTTTCAAATACTTTGCTGATATTTGGAATTAAACTAATTGGTGTTGGATGATGAACAGGTGTTTGATTGCAATGATTATCGCTGTTTTCCAAATTTATGAAAATAACTATTGTTGAGTACGTTATTAAATTTTTTCGTATAAGCATCAAATATTTTGCCTGGAAATTGTTTAAGAATCGAATTAGGTTTTTTGTCAATACTCGAAGATTTTTAATTTTTAAAGTAATAAAATCAGCTTTAGTTTCTGCATTAGATACAAAATAATTACTTAAGGTATCTTCACTTTTCAATTAATTAGATTTAAGAGAGTCTTAAAATATTAATAACTCTTAGATCGGCGGTATCTTTGAAGTTTGTTATCGACGATAAGAAAAAAATCAGTAATTTAAGCACAAAGATGGTAAGAGAGAACATATACCTAGAGATTTAGTTGGTATGGGAAAAATTTTTGAGAGCGTGAAATTTGAAAATAGTCTAATGTCACGTGACATCAGATTTAGATGTTAAATTAACATGTCGACTTCAGATTTCCATGTTAAATTAACAGATTTGCATGTTAAATTAAAAAGTACAAAAGTTCTGTCGACAAAGCATGTTGGTTTTGAATGTGTTGGTTTTGAATACAAATAAAAGCATATATTTCTAACTAAAAAAGGTTTTCTTATTTGATTTTGTCTATTGTCATTGCATTTATTTATTATATGTAAGGTGGTTGCGGTATGCGGGAAGTAAACAGAAACAAATACAATAAAACATTTTAAAAATATAAAAATTCTTTAAATTTTCTAAAATCTTCAGCCTAGTGGAGAATGGTTGTAATCACAAAATTATCATTTTGAGGATATGACTGTTTATATGAATAAAAAAGGTTAAATAAATTTTAAAATATCATTCGATATTTCTTTTCTTCAAGTTTAAAAGCGTACGATAAAGTTAACCACGAGATATTGATCACCATTTTGAAAAATAAAGGCTTGGATGTTAATGACGTACGAATAATTGAAAATCTATATTGCAACGAGGATGGAATAACAGAAAGTATCGAAATCCAAAAATGTGTGAGGCAAGGTTGCATACTATCACCATTACTATTCAACGCCTTCTCAGAAGAAATATTTAATGAAGCTATATTGAATAGTGGTGTAGGTATTAGGTATTAGCATAAACGAAACAGTCATTAACAATATCAGGTTTGCTGATGACGCAGTAATTTTTGCTTCATACCATGTACACACTTAGATTCTATACCCTGGTTATGGGCTTCTATACTCCTGGTATGAAAAATGGCGTTCACACTAAAAATACTTAATGTATTTTGACATTAAGTTTGAAAATCAGCTGGTATTGAAAATATTAATTGAAAATAAAACAATAATATCAGCTGCTCTGATTGACAAGATTGACAATTATTGTGTAGGAGTGTTAAAATTCATTGAAATATGATCAATAATATCGAAATATTACAAAAGAATCGATATTTTCTTATTTTTATTTCTAACAAGATTTCAGGTGCAGCAATTGAAGAGACCTACCCAAGGTATCTCTTCAATATATAGTATGTCTGAACAACTATTGGTGGAGCAGCAGGATTTGGGTCAGCAAATCAAAAAAATGATCACAAATTACCATAAAGTTGTCCCATCTCGCAACACATTAGCATATTTGGAAAAAAGAGAGTCCAGTCTTTCCGAATTATGGCAGAAGTTCATACCCAACCATGAAAAGTTCAACAATCTTAAAGCAGAGCTTCAGGATCATCCATATTTTGTGAAAAAATTTCAAGAGCAAGTACATGCTGGGTATGAAGAAATGTCATCAAAAATAAATGAAGCCATTAAAAAGCTACAAATATCTACTCTGCAACCGTCATCACTAGAATCCAACAAGGATGATTTAATTTTTTTTGAAGATAAACGAGTCACGTTTACAGACCCACTGGACAATCGCATGGAATTCGCTTTCTCAGCAGATACTCAACACCATTACGAACCATTAACTCACAGCTCACCTGTTCAGTATGTAAGCATATAGCTAGGTAAATTAATCAGAATACAGAAGCTCTCACTAAAGACTTTGGGGCATGATTTAGGGAAGGCTCAAACACAACTGGATTCAGATAATCTAAGAAAAGTTTATGAGTATACAGCATGTCCCATCAACAAACAATGGGAAAAAATATGTAACTGGAATGATCAGATTTGGGCGACTCAAGATGATCCTCCAGAAGGTAACACTATTGATATATTTCTGACAATGCAAGATTGAGTAGATGCAGTACTAATGATACAATTATCACAGAAATTAAACTAACTAGAAAACCAAGAAAAATAGGAAGTTGTTTCCATTTGCCAACAATTAATATTCCAAAATTTGATGGGAATTATCTTCGTTGGAGAGAATTTTACAATTTACACAATGCAATGATACACAAAACCAAAAAGGCTCTATAAGAAGAGGTGAAAACTCTAACAAATAATTTTATATTGACGCAAATTTGAAAAATAAATCCCACAAGCATTAAAGCTTTTTCCAAACACACATACTAAAAAAAATCGTATTATTTCGCGTATTGCCGACTTGATAGCGAAATGTTTTATCTTTTAAAAGCTTTTATTTTGCATGCTATGAAAAATTAAAAATTAAATATGATGATATATTTTTTTATTTAACATAAAATAGAAATAACTACATTATATATTGAAAAACAAAATTCAGAATTTTATTTTTGTATAAAAATATAAACATTATATATACATATATTATTATTAATTTATTATTATCTTATGAAAGCAATTTATGTACATAAAATTAAAATAAATGTTAAGTACATTATGTCTATTTTTATTTTCTTTAAATTTTTAATTTTCTTGTAGCTGTACCATTATTATTATATGGTTTACTTTCATTAATTAATTTTTCTTTTAGCCATATGTAGCATTCTTCCTAATTAAAAGTAGGATAATAAAATCTAATAATTCTTTTCTATGGTCAAAACAATTGTTGTCCGAAGAAAAGTAATTTAGAAAGTCAGGATGTTCATTAGTTTTTGAAATACATAAATTAATGATATTTTTTTTCAGATTTATCGTATGACATTTTCTTTTAAAATATTCCGAAATTTTTTTAATATGGTATTCTGTAGTTAAAAATAAATCGTCAGATGGAGCTCTTAAATAAAATTTTCCTGTATACCTGACGAATAATTTTTATCTTTTAGAAATACTTCTGATTCAAGTAATAAATTATGATCTTTTTTTAACATAAAATTTTCGCATTCGAGGCATTTGTTCTTTTTTAGTTGTTTGTACGAAGCATAACTACAAACGTATCTAATGGTACTTTGATCAATTAAATTTATTACTCCAATTCAATCAATTATTATTGAATAAATTGATCATTATTGAATAAAATATTCAATTTTAAGACATGTAAAAAAAATATTTTGTTTTATATTTTTATTTATGAATTACTTTTTTCTACTTTAGAAAAAAATAAATAAATAATATGGCCTTGAAAAATATTTATCATACTATAAATTAAAAAATGTAAATAAATAAATCTATTTTTTTAAAATCTGAAATCTTTTGTATTACCTCACTCAATTTTTGGCTTTCTTCGTCATCTTCGGAAACATTTAACAATTTTTCATTAGATTCATTTATAATTAAATGATCTTCGTCTGCTTCACAATTAGCATTTACTGAGTGGCTATTAATTACTTTCAATGACATCATTTTCGCCAAAATGTAATTAAATTCTGACACTGATGGATTAACGTTTTTTCCACCTAGTTCACGAACCATTGCAAACATATTCTCTAATGCATCTTGATTTAATCTAGATAATATTAAGTAATATATTTCATTTCCGGAATAGTCCTTCCATATTTCCGAAGCTAAACCTATAATAATTGATAAAGAATTTTGTAAATGTTTTCACATTTTTAGGAGTCAATACATTACCTAGAATTGCTTTTAAACTATGAACGACTCCATCAATACAATATATTTTTGATTTTGATCTAGGTTTAACATTTTCAAAATATGTTATCATTTCTTCCATATAATGGTTAACTTCATTATTTTGTTGCATAGCGCAACGGTACAAATTGGAATCATATAATGTCTTGCTGTTTATACAATCGAACAAACTATTATTTTTTTGTACAAAAGAAGCTGTGGAAAGAGCAACAGCTATACGTCCGGAACTTTCAAATTTATCCATTTTTACTAGGGATTGTATTGCAACAGAAACAGTTCTACTCATTACTTCAGTAGTATATTTTACTCTCATTTTTTGAAAAGTGTTTGGATTAATATGTGCTTCTGTTAATTTTGGGCACATTCTAGTAGCTCTGGTGGTATTACTGTCCATAGAATATGTTGATCTAATAATACCTTAATCTACAATTCCATCTGGCGTGTCAAACATACATTTTGATAACGTATTTTTTACTGATTTAGCTAAATGGACAAAATCATAAATTGCAAATATTTTTTTGCCTTCATAAAAAAAATATGGTGAAATTTTAACGATAACTCCTAAACTTTTGAAACAACTTCTGTTATTCGAGCCTTGGTCGCATATAACTGCTCTTACATTCAAACCTAAAGTTTTATTTGTCATATCAATGTTCATTTTTAATATTTTGACTAATTCTTTTCCGGGTGTACTAGTATTTGAAACATAAAAACTTAGGACATGTTTCCAATTTTCGAATAATCCGCGGATCATGAAAACATTTTTTTTTTTTTCTAACTTAATCTCTCTTTTATATGAATAATCTAAAAATCCAATTAGCTCATCATAATACGAATCATATTTCAGATCTCTGACAATGGATATTTCGTCAAATAAAATAACTACTTCCCTGCATTTTAAATGCATATTTGATATGATTCCATGTAAATGTTTAATATTATCTTCGTTAAATCCAACATTCATGTGCTTGGTTGGAATCCAATTTCTTAACGATTGTTGTGATGGCAAATGCAATTTTAATGTTATTCTCAAATAATTGTACACACGGGCAGATTTAAAATTTATGCTTTGAGCTATAATTTTTTCTTCTTCAGACCACACTTGTTTTTTTTTTAATTAGCATTTTAATTAGCGTTTTAGAGTGTCCTGATATATGTGACACACTATCAATATCTTTATTTAAATATTTCATTTTATACTTTTTCTTTATAGAAAATATTTCACTTCTACAAAGTTTTAAACGTTTTTTTGATTTTTTAATAATTTCTTGATTATTTTTTCTTTCAAGGGACATTTTTTTAATTTTTTTCAAATGTTCTGCAGCTAATTTTCTATAATATTGTTCATTTTGTTCTCTTTTAAGACAATATTCACAAAATGGATTTGAATCATATTCTTCATTCATGGATGTGTAACAATCCATATTTTCATTATGGTTTATCGGCTGTGAACCTGGTTCATTATTTGTAGTTGCGGTGGAATGATAAGGTTTAATAGCTTCGGACACATTATCATCAAATTTAAAAGGATTGATATCAATTTCGTTAATCGCAGCTAAATTTGAAACATTTGAAACTAGTTCATTATTAGTAGTAATATGTTTTAAAATTCTACATTCTGAATTAAAATTGTCTAAGTACAGAGTTGGTATAGAGCCCTTTTTTAAGTTTTTATTTAAAAAGCATTCCTTTTCAAAATGTCTTTGGCAAACAAAATAATTTGTCGTTTCAAAATTGATAACCTTGCATTTAGATGCCCAAATATTTCTCAAAGTTTCATTTTTTTTTTGGTAATGAGAATAATCGAATGTCATTTTCAAAACCATCCCTCTTGCTAACTTTACATGATTGCACACAACATTTATTACCAGATCTTCTCTTATCTGCCCGTCGTGGAATCACAACCTGTGACATTTATGTTCTGAAAAATATTTAACACCTTAAAATGTGCCAATATAATATATTTTACAATCAAATTGACTTTAAAAACTTGACTTTCAAACCTACTTGATTTTTTCCGTAATATGTTAATAATTAACTATATTCAAAATTTGAAAATACCACAGTAGATATTTTCAAAACAAATTCACCAGAAATTACTTTATGAGTCAACTAAATTTAACGGTTCAACAAGATTACGTTTTTTGAAACTGTAAATACAAAAATTATTTTCTTTATAAAATAAATTTAATTTTCCAAAATACCTTAAAATATATTAATGTACTTACATATATATTATATAATTATAATTTAGTACACTATCTGAAATTTTATTATTTTTTGCATAAAAATTATTTGACACAAAATTTTTAAACAATCACAATAATCAAAATATTTTTTTTTGGTAAATATTATTTTTTTTGTTCTTCCGAAATTCAAATATTGCAATTGCAAATAGCATTGCAAATTTTCTTATTTTTTATGATATCGCAAAAGCTTTTTTCGATACACACATACATCATATTGTTGTGTATACATATTTTGTGGGATTTACTTTTTCATAAAAATAAATTCAAATTATAGATTGAATTTCATATTAGAAATTTTATCTCTTCTTATAGAGCCTTTTTAACAAAACTCATATCCATATGGGAACAGCTCAAAAAATGTGGCTCTTCAAATCCAATCTGTGTGGTGAAGCAGAAGGTCTCATAAAACATCAGGCGGTCTGTGCTGACAATTATCAATCTACATGGAATATTTGACAGCAAAAATACAATAACAAAAGAGTTTTAGTATCAGCCATATTAGAAAAATTATGGGATCAACGACAATATTTAACAGAAAATATAAATGCACTCAACAGTTTCCAGACAATATACAAACACTGCATGTAAGATATCAAATGAAACCAAATGCACCATGTGTCAAGGAAATCATGCAATTTATTCATGCCAACAATTTCTCAATTTATCACTTCACAATAGATGGGATGAAATTAAAAGAAACAAACTATGTTGCAAAATGTCTGGGATCTGGACACTTCGATGGTAATTGTAAATCAAGGAATTATCCCAAATGTTAACGAAAACACAATTCCTTATTGCATACTGCTATAAAACCAAAGAAAGAACTAGCAGTGTCATCAGCCAATTCAGCAACAGTTTTATCAACCACTAACAATTTTGTTGAATCAAACGAAGATTATGTCCTTCTGGATACAGCAGCAATCAAAGTGTTGGACATAAGTCAAGCACCGATAGATTCCAGAGCATTACTAGATTCCGAATCATAGCTTAATTATATAAAGGTTTGTGAAAAAATTAGGAATTCAAACAAAACCAAGTACTGTAGAGTGTAGACATTATTGGAATTGGATCCATGGGCTCTCATTCCAACAAAAAAATTAACATTCAGATACAATAAAATCTCAATCACTACAAAACAAATATTGAAGGAATCGTACTACCAAAAAAAACGTCACAACAACCCAGTATACAGTTTGACAAAAGTTCATGGCCAATACCAGAAAATATAAAACTATGTGATCCAAGTTTTAATGCACCACGATCAATTGATCTATTGATTCGTGCAGAATTGTATCCTGAATTAATGTGTATTGGACAAATACGCATTCACAAAAATCTTCCAGCACTACAAAACACTGTGTTCGGATTGATAGTATTTGGTAAGGTGAAGGTATCTTACTTTAAAAAGCGATTTTGTTGCATCAGCACAACGCAATTAATGACAAACTTATGGTCATTAGAAGATGTTAAACCTTGCACGAAACTTCTCAGCGCTGATGAACAAATATGCGAAGACATATTTAATGAAACTACAAAACGTGACGGCAGAGTTATTGTAAATCATTATTTCAGATCTGATCCATCAGAATTAGGTAATGCAGAACCAATTGTAATTCAACGATTTAAAGCAATCGAAAGAAAGCTACATAAAAATCCAGAATTGAAAAAGCAATACACTGAATTTCTTAAAGAATATGCTGAATTAAATCACATGGAACAAATCAATCGTGCTGAAATACCAAAGGCTCACTATTTTTTGCCTCATCGCTGTGTCACTAAACTAGATAGCAGTACTAACAAATTGAGAGTAGTTTTTGATGGATCAGCAGCAACATCCAACACCAAATCAAGACGATATTTTCGCAATATGGATACGTTTTAGATTACCGAAATATGTATACAAAGCAGATATTACAAAAATGTGCAGACAAATATTCGTAGCCGAAGAGAACAGAAATATGCAACTTATTATATTGCTGTAACCTATGAAACAACGTCTGTACCATATTTAGCTATAAAATGCCTTCAAAGTTTCAAAGCTTAGCAGACGACGAAGCTAAAAAATACCCACGTGCAGCCAAGGTTGTAAAACAAGATTTTTATGTAGACGATGTAATGACTGGAAACAATAGCATCAACAACGCTATATCCATTCAACGAGAACTCATAAAAATGTTAAAAATGGACATCGTGTGCCATAATTATTTTGTTGTTTTTTGTATTTTTTTTTCTTCTCATGCCTTTTGAATATTTCACCGGAAAGGAAATAAATATTTGTATTTTAAAAAAAATTAAAACTATTTTTGTAAAACTTTTTCCCTTTTTTGAATTTTATGTGTTGTATAGTTTATTTTTAGCTAATGTACTAAATTATGACTGTTTGTTCTAAAAATCTTTATATATCAATTTATAAACACGAATTCAAACGAGTAGGTGTATGCAATTATATAATGTGGATTTCTATTAGTTTATACAAATTTTCATCTCCAATTGAACATAAACAATTTTTTTTTCTTATAACATTTTAAATTTAAAGAATTAAAATATATAAAATAAGCCACAACGGACACGACGTAGGTGACGAACGCGTAAGTTTAATCGATTGGAACATGCGACGGACGACAGATATGAAATATTTTTTTTTATAAATTTACCAAATTGAAAAAAAAAACAGAAATTAACATAAATGTAATTTATAAAATAAAAAATTTGTTTAAGTTGTTCGGACTGTCATCGCCAGATTATACGTCGAATTTCCCCGATCGAAATTTCTAATGTGCTTTTTTTCCATCCGTCGAAAAAAACTTAAAGCTAAAAATTGTTTTTTGTCTGCATAAAAAATCATATAATTTAATATTTTTGAACTGCTGTGTGTTTACTATTTATGAACATTTCGTTCATAAAAAAGACATAATTATAGTAAAAAACTTTTATGACATACCCTGTATAAAAATTTAAATACACATAAAACGACTTCCATGTATAAAAATTTATATGGACATAAAACCACTTTTAGAACAATCAGAATGAATTTAGCACATTTGCTAAAAAAAACTATACAACCCATAAAATCAATCAAGCAAGTTTTACAAAAATAGTTTTTAAGATTTTTTGAAATTAAAAAATTTGTTTCCTGCATCCCCACACCTTGCTCTGATATCAGCAAGAGTCATGAAATAGAAAAAAAATAAGAAGTAAATTGAATCGCAAACTATGTCAATATTTTAATTTTACATAATGAAAAATATATTATAAATGTAATACAAACATTATTCACAACATTCATTGAAAACATATATCAGATTCATTCGCGCTAGAAGCAACTGTTGGTCAAACAGGTGACTAACATCCAAACACGGATAGGCACTTAAAGACAATTTTATGAATTGAATTGTTTTGTCATTGATATTGTTAGATATTTTCAATGGAAATACTTATATTTGCAATACTTATATTTACATACAAAAATGTTAGAACGTCAACACTTATATTATTAAACGTAATGTCAAAAAATTACCACGTTGTTTATAATACGTTGTAAAGTAAATTACATTGAAAATATAATTTAGACTGTTATTATTTAATTACAAGATATACAAGTGGCGACGAGGATTTTTAAAAGAATAGCATGGCCAATGATGACAATATTGATGTCGGTGCTGGAACAGAAGGTATCAATAATTACAATGAATATCAACCTTGTAATATTTTGAATCTTATATATATTATATCTATATAATATATATATTCATCGAGGATTTGGAGAATTAGATAAATTAAAACACTTGTAATATTCTGTGTAATTGATTTTCGGACTTCACGTCTTTATTTCTTTACTGTTTGTTTAAGACTCCTTTATAATAATGATTTTTGTAATATTTAAACTTAATATTATTTGTATGATTAGTCAAGTGCTTTGTTTAAAAAATATACTGACCTAAATATCACAATCGATATTTAGGATCTGGTTACATTCAAATTGCATTTATGTTATTGCCCTTTGGTTCAATAAATTATAAATATCACAATATTGATATTTAGGGTCAAATTACTGAATTGCACATAACATTGCATTTGACTAATAATTTACATTTATTCTTTGTATACAATATTTATGTTTAACATATGTTAATGTTTAACATATGTATAATTATATATATTATTTATTTAGAATTTGGGTATGGTATATTACACCTCCCTTCATAAAAAATTTTTTTTATTATATAATATGAAAATTTTCTTAAACCTTAAATTTTTTTTTTTTTTTAAATGTATAATAATGAAATTTTTAAATGTATATAATAATGAAATTTATATGAAATTTAATATAATATATGTTATAAAGTTATAATCATAGTTTTTTTTTTTTATTTTATGTTATTTTATATTAGAGGAATTTGAGTACAAGTTATTTTTAGGTATTTATGAGCAGTATAGATTATAGGCAATAAGAACATTAAAGAGGAAATTATTATGATAGTTTTCTTTATTATTTTACTATTGTTTGATTTCTCTTGGTTTTGCTTGTTATGATAGTCAATTTCGGTTTCAATATCTCTAAGGCTTTTACTGAATTGTAATAACTTTTCGTTTGAGTTTATTATATTTCAGTGAAGACTTGGAATTTTTAAGGTTTCCGTAATATTTAATTTTAAATTTAATTGATAAAATTTTATGAAATTGGATTCTATTGAGACCTTTGTACTGTTAAATGGTTCTATTTCTTCTGTATTTAGTTTTATATTTTTAGTTTCTGCTGAACAACCTGCCGATAAATGCATATAACCACTGTTAGTCAATTTTAAAATTTGGAAGTAATTAGGACAATAGATTTTTAACATAGTTTCGAATGGATTTATGAAAAGCCAAGTGTTTACTGCATTTAATTTGTACCATAATTCATTTTTTAAATTGAAAATTCTTATGTCACAGAACGAATTTAATTCTGATTCACCATGTATAACTTTTGCTATACAGGTGTTAGTAGTTTTGGCTGGCATATTTATACTGCATAAAAATGTATTTGTTGTTTTATTTAAACTAAAAAATTTTTTACAATGTGATAACTCTTCCTGATCAAGATTAATGAAAGTATCACGTTTTTGATTTATTGCAATGTAGCTTTCTTTGAAATCTATATAGTAATAAGTGTGATTCTGTAATTGTCTTGGAATTGGGAAAATTTTATATAGACGTTCTCTTTCAACTAATGGTATAGTAATTTCGTATAGTATTCGGTTTTGAGAATATTTAGGTTTGATTTCTAAAAGTTTTAAAAATTGAAAAAAATTATTTGTATTTATTTGTAAAGGAACTTCATATCTTGTATTGATTAGTTGATTTTTTTCTAAGGATTTAAGTAACAGTTCCGGTTGTAAAATTTTGGTATCAATTTCATTATTCATAGCTCTTTTTAGAGAAACTAGAATACCATCTTGTAATTTATCGAAATTTTTAATATTGAAAGTTAAAGCTATTGTAGTTTCATCTAGTACATGCAAAAATTGTTGATATATAGTGAGATTGTTAACTTTAGGAATTAAACTTAGTAGTATTTCAGTATTTGATTTGGAATTTGTAGTAAAATTTTGTAGTATTTCTACTGAGTGTTTTAAAATGCTACTTTGTTTTTCTACTATGTGAGTTAAGAATTTATTGGAATCTTTTAATTCAATAATTTTATTTTCTATATGTTCAGAGTCTTGAGCATCCATCACACCGAATATTTCTTTTAACAAGGTCCCACCCATGTTTATAAGACCGCGTTTTTGTCTAGTGTGTAAGAAGAATTTTTCGATCTGTCTCTGATTAATATTTATTTTTGATAGACTTATATTTAGAGAATGAATAGTTAGAGGACAGTGATCTAGAGGAAATATTTGTGTTATTTGCTTACATATATCTTTTATTTTATTAAAATTTTCTTGAATTTGATAGAATTCCGTTCTCATGTTCGATATATCGTAGAATATGAGTAATTTCCAATTTGCTGATATGCTTTTATAATCTCCCAAAGGTTCTAAATATATTCCTGAGTTATCGTCGTTTTTCTGTATGTCGAACATAGTTTGGGACTATCCAATATCAAACAAAAAGATAAACAATCTACAAACGATATAAAATTTAATAGGAATGATATGAAAATTGTTTTGGTTGGTTGGTTGGTTTGTAAGGGGTGACGGAATCAAGGTCCTTCGCGCACTTGAGCCTATTGGCCCGTTGTACCCCCCCGTCGACGGCCGATTAAGTTTCTAGCACGTCGACCCATCCGACAGCTCTTACGAATGAGTTAATCTTAGCCGGCTTAAAGGTACCTGCTTCCATCAAGTCTGTCAAGAAATGATGATCAAGATGTTTTAACCGTTTATTATGTATCGCAGGACATTGGCATAGGAGGTGTTCTACAGTTTCATCAACTTCATCACACCCTCTGCAACAGGATTCTGCTGATAGACCTAACCGATAGGCATGTTTTCTCAGCAGAATATGTCCTGTTGCAATACCCGTAAAAAGTCTAATCGATGATTTGGTCATGGAAAGGATTTTATTCGTTTTCTTAGAATTAAGGTTTCCCCAGAATAGTTTGGTGTGTGTACACCCTACCGAGTTCTGCCATCTAAGAGAATGCGTTTCTTGTGCCCAGGTCGCAATTAAATATTTTGCGAGTTTTAGTGGGTAGCCAATTGTTACAGTATCTATGGCAGTAGGATTTGAATTGGCTCCTTGACGTGCCAGTTCATCCGCCCTTTCGTTGCCTTCGATTGATCTATGACCGGGTGACCAGAGGAGTTTTACTATGTTTCGGCTTCCTAGTATATTTAGGTTTGTTTTACAAATCTTAACTAGCTTCGAGTCGGTAGAATTTTTCTCCAGAGCCATCAGCGCAGCTTGACTGTCTGAGCAGATGACCACTGTGTGTTCAATAAGGTTTTTATCGTTTAGAATTTCTACTGCTTTATTGATTGCAGCTAATTCTGCTTGAAAAATCGAGGTATGTTCTGCAAGGTTTAGACTTAGATTAATATCTAAGTCTGCCGAGTAGATACCCGCACCACAGCCTGTAATCATTTTAGACCCATCTGTGAAGATCGTAGTTCCGTTCCTTGGGATTGGATTACCATTTTCCCATTCCCTTCTCGACGGTATTCTTATTTTATATTTATTCCCGAAAGTAAGTTCCGCTATTTGTCTGTCACATTCTGAGTCAAGCTGACAACCTGCCGACCTGATTACCTCGAGAATATCACAATGCAGAACGTTAGGATTCGTTTTTTTCAAGAGTCCGTTAAGACTTAGCCGTAAAGCGGTATTGGCCGCTAATTTTTTCACATGTATATCTATCGGTTGTATATATAGAATTGCTTCAAGGGCATTTGTTGGTGTACTTTTCAGTGCACCTGTGATACCCATACAACACTGACGTTGTACCTTTTCATAAATCTTGTATTTTGTTACCGTTTCCATTGACATCCACCACACTAATGCTCCATATGTAACTATTGGTCTAATTACACACGTGTAAATCCAGTGGATTATCTTTGGATTTAGACCCCATTTTTTACCTATCGCGCTTCTACATGTCCAAAAGATTCTAATGGCTTTGGAAGCACGTTCGTTCAAATGTTGTTTCCAAAGGAGTTTTTTATCAAAAATTTTACCAAGAAATTTAACCTGATCTACCATAGTTAGGGTGGTATTGCCAATTTTTGGGAGTATTAGGCTGGGACTCCTTCTTTTCCGAGTGAAAAGACAAAGCTCAGTTTTATCCGGGTTTACTTTTAGTCCGTTCTTTGTTGCCCAGCTAACAACAATGAATATCGCACTTTGCATAAGCTCGGTTAGCGTTGTCTCATATTTACCAGTGACTAGAATCGCCAAGTCATCTGCATAACAGATGATATGGTATCCTGCTTCCGACAACTCGTGTAAGAGGTCATCGATGACAAGTAGCCATAAAAGAGGAGATAGAATGCCTCCTTGCGGAGTTCCATTCCCGGCATGTCCATTTCTTAACGAGCCACCGAAGTTTGCAGTTAATAATCTATTACGAAGCATGAAGCCTATCCAGTTCACAATTTTACTGTCTGCGCCTTTTCGGCTTAGACAACCAAGTATTGATTCTGAGTTAACATTATTAAAGGCACCTTCAATGTCAATGAACATTCCCAAAGTGGCGTTCTTTTGTATGAATGATTTTTCAATAATATATGTTATACTATGCAGAGCCGAATCAACAGACCTGCCTTTACAGTAGGCGTGTTGAAAAGAAGATAACGATGAAATTGGGATTGAGTTCCTCAATTCCGTTTCAATGATTCTTTCCATGGTTTTTAAAAGGAAAGAGGTCAGACTAATTGGCCTATATGCTTTTGCTGAAGCATAATTAGTTTTGCCGGGTTTAGGTATGAAAACTACCTTTGACTCTTGCCATATTTTAGGAATGTAGCTCAGGTCCAGACATGCGGCGTAAATTTTACACAATCTGTCTATTAGTGCTACATTCGCGTATTGCAGGAGGGCTGGGTAAATACATTCTATACCTGGTGATTTAAATGGTTTGAAGGACTTAATTGCCCAGCTAACCTTTTCCCGTGTGAATAGTTTAGCCGCATTCAATGTGGATTGTCTATAATCCCTTGAAAGTGAGTCACGATTCTCACTACGCGAATTGTCCAGGCATCCTGGAAAGTTAGATTCGAGTAGAATTACAAGTGATTCTTCAGGTGAGTCACTTTTCCTACCGTCATCATATTCCAGAAGTTCTGGTTGTGTATGCGTTTTTGAGAGAATTTTCTTTAATCTAGCGCCTTCTGAAACATTTTCGATTTGTTCAGTGAAATTTTTCCATGATTCTCTCTGGGCTTTTCTACAAAGAAGTTTGTACTCACGTAGAGCAGATTTGTATTTGTCCCAGTTATCAACTGAATTGTAATTTTTTGCTCTGTTAAAGTGTCTCCTAACCTCCTTTCTAAAGTTTAGGATTGGACCCGTCATCCAGACTTGTTTCCTATTGTTACTATCTTGCTTTTTTGGACATGCTGTCTCAAAAGCTCCTCTAAGTGAGGCTGTTAGGTTTCCGACTTCGAATTCAATATCTGTAACCCGATTAAGATTTTCCACAGGGGAAAAATTATTTAACCTATCATCTAACTCTTCCTTATACTGTTGCCAGTTTGTTTTGGAAGGATTTCTGAAGTCAATATTTTGGTGTGGGACTGATCCTAATTCAAAGCATATCCATGCATGATCCGAAAAGGATGGCTCATCCGAGACTTGCCAATTTAGAACTCTATCATGGATATTCTTTGTGGCCAAGGTTAGGTCGATTACTTGTTTTCTAAGTTTGTTAATAAAGGTTGGTTTATTACCTTTATTGACAATATACAATTCACTACTAAGTAAAAATTCTAGAAGTGACTTACCCCTTTCATTACAATCCGTGCTTCCCCAAACTTCATGATGAGCATTGGAGTCGCAACCAATAACCAGCTGTTTGTTCTTTGATTTTGCGTATTCCACTATCTTCTTCATATCCGTTGATGGTGGTGGATATGATGAGTCGTACGGTAAGTAGCAAGAAGCTAACATTTTCACTGCGGAGTGTATCCCATTCCTGGGATTCCACAGGACTGCAACGTTGTCCTTACTACTTATCTGTGGAATAAAAATCAATTTAAAACCTTTTCTAGCGACTATACAAGCTCGTGGTCTACCTGTACCTATGTCGTAGAATAATTGAAAGTCACTTGCACTCCAGCCAAGAATCTTGTCATCTTTGGTTGAAAATTGTTTTACTTTGTTTTATTTTTATTCTGTAAATAATTTTAATAGATTATTATGTACGATTTTAGTTTTTCTACCAATTTTTATTGTAGTGTTTTCTGGGGAATTTATTTCCACAATTTCGTATGGACCGAGATAACAAGAAGTTAATTTTTTGTTTTTCCTGACTTTATCTAATAACCATACTTTATCTCCTACCATTACATCTAAAATTCGAATATTTTTATCATAAATTCGTTTATTTATTTCTTTAGATTTTATTAAATTATTTCTGGCTTCGTTATAACTTTGTTGAAGACGCGACTTTAATTCTAAAACATAATCATCAATATTATATAATGGTTCTATTGTTCTACAGATAGCTTTCTGGTTTTATGCCGAAAACTATTTCATAGGGTGAAAATTTCGTCGAAGTACTAGGAGTTGTATTATGTGCGAAAACAGCAAAATCTAACCACGTATCCCAATTATCAGAATCCTTATTTGCATAACAACGCAAATAGTTTCCTAAAGTACGGTGAGATCGTTCTAAGGATCCATTGGACTCTGGGTGATAACTGGTTGTGTGTATCTTTTTTATTTTCAACAAAGAACAGGTTCTTTTGAATACTTCACTCATAAAGTTAGTACCTTGATCTGTTAAAAGAATTTTTGGTGTACCAAAAATGCATATAACTTTTCTTACGAAAGCATTGGCTACAGTGACAGCTTCTTGATTAGGAATTGGTATTGCTAATAAAAATTTAGATAATAGATCCTGACACGTTAGAATGTATATATTACCAGACTCTGTGGTTGGTAATGGACCGACAATATCTAATGATACTTTTTCAAAAGGTTTGTTAGGAGTATCTGTTATTTTCATTGGAATTTTAGTTTTTGGACTTAGTTTATTTTTTTGACATATCTCACATGACGAGATATATTTTATTACAACTTGTTTCATGTTTTCAAAATAATATTTTTGTTTAAGTTTTTGAACTGTACGATTTATGCCCTGATGTCCGCCTATTGGACTATTATGGTATTCTTCTAAAATTGTTTGAATTTCGATAGGATTAGTGATGGTTATAATTTTATTTTTTGTATTAGAATTATTGTTTTGTTCGAAATTATTGTTTTGATTTTTGGTTTCATAATTAAGATTTTGAAGATTTAAGGTTTGGTCGTTATTTTTGTCTATTTGTACTAACTGTGTCGAACGCGTTTTAGAGAATTTTTCTATTAACGAGGTTTTTAATCCTTCCCAATTATTAAAATTTTTATATCTTAAAATTGTATTATACGCACGGCCTGAAATTTTTGAAATAATTATATCTAAGAAATCTAATTTTTCTTCGTTGGTATTAGTTCTTCTATATTGTATTTCTGCTAATTGCAGGAATCTGTGTAATTCTGTTGAATTCCCATTGAATTCAGGAATCATTTTTGTAGCCTGCTCTATGTCAAATTTCGTCATTATTGTTCGTGTCTGAGGGTTTATGTTTATCAAGAGATTTTCCGTTGGATTATTTGGAGGTGGATTTCCTTTGTCACCTGATTTATCTAAGGTTTTAGAATTATTTGCAAGATTATCAGAATTTATTGTACTTTGTGATACGGGAGTGGTTATTTGCGCTAAAGAAGTGTTATTTACGAGTTATTTTTCAATATTAGGAGTGACAGATTTTTTTTCATCTGTGGGAGAATGTGTGATTGGCATTAGATCGGTTGTATCTGATTGACTATACGTTCTAGGAACTTTTCTATTTCTTAAACTTATGTTCAAATTAAAATGACTCATAAAACAAACATAACAAAACAAATCTTGTAATAAAGAAAATTAATTTTGGGTGTTATAATGAATTATTAAATAGTACTTTATTTTTATGTGTTTATTTATATTATTTAATTGATAAAATTTGATAGTACTTATTTACTCTAGTAATTTTATAATTTTATATGGTATATATTTATAATTTTTTTTTTTTTTTTACATATACGGTATACATATAAGTATATTTATTTTACAAATGTATATATTTTTTTTTTATTAATTTATTTAATTATTTATTTTTATTTATTATTTATGTTTTATAATATTATATATATGTATATAGTTTATTTATTTAATTTCTAGGACAAAACGACTTACATTAATTTTAACAGGTTCATAGTTGATAGATTCTTGATGATTTTTGCTGATTTTTTTTTTTTTTATGCTTCTTGATTGATTTTTGATTTTCTGGAGATTCTGGATCTTGATGTTCTGATGATTCTGGATCTTGAGATGATATTATTGTTGATGTGATTGGTTGAGTCTTTTAGCACTGCTGGTTAAACGGCGCTTTGTGCCTCCGTTTAAAGATTACCTCTGTGGTCACTTTTCACTTTTATTATATGTTTTATTATATAAGGTACTGTCTGCCAGACTCAGCAAGACATTAAACAAATTTAGTCTCTTTTCTGGTGAAAAGTTGTAATACCTTATTTTTATATGTTATTATAATTTATTTAGTTATTTTTATTTAAATTTCCGTAATATATTTATTTAATATTGTTTTATTTTATTGTTATTATAAAATTTTTTTTTTAATATATATATTAGAAACTGTTTAGAAATTATTATTATTTTGTTTTGTGTTGAAACTTATTAAATTTTGAACTTCATTTGTGTATTCGATTTGAGGAATTTTTTGAATTGTTCAGTAGAATTGTTACTTTATTCTACCCCACATCTGACACCAATGTAATATTTTGAATCTTATATATATTATATCTATATAATATATATATTCATCGAGGATTTGGAGAATTAGATAAATTAAAACACTTGTAATATTCTGTGTAATTGATTTTCGGACTTCACGTCTTTATTTCTTTACTGTTTGCTTAAGACTCCTTTATAATAATGATTTTTGTAATATTTAAACTTAATATTATTTGTATGATTAGTCAAGTGCTTTGTTTAAAAAATATACTGACCTAAATATCACAATCGATATTTAGGATCTGGTTACATTCAAATTGCATTTATGTTATTGCCCTTTGGTTCAATAAATTATAAATATCACAATATTGATATTTAGGGTCAAATTACTGAATTGCACATAACATTGCATTTGACTAATCATTTACATTTATTCTTTGTATACAATATTTATGTTTAACATATGTTAATGTTTAACATATGTATAATTATATATATTATTTATTTAGAATTTGGGTATGGTATATTACAACCTGCAAATGGCGCAGTTAATTTACATGATTTAATTGGAGCGTTGAAAAATCTACAAGCACCCGCACCTCCAATTAATAATAATAATAATAATTCAAATTTACAATTTAATAATTTTAGAGATAGTGAAGAAACTTTTACTGTGTACAAAGAAAGATTGGAAAATTTTTTCCAACTTAAGGGGATTGTTGATGACAGTAAAAAAGTACAGGTATTAATAAATAGCATTGGTACTAAACATTATCAATTATTGTCAAGTCTTTCGGCTCCAAATTTGCCTAATAGTAAAAATTACGTAGAACTTACAAAATTATTAAGTAATCATTTGTGTCCACTTCCTGATGAAATTAAAGATCAACATAAATTTGCAAATAGGAATCAACATCAAGGTGAATCAATTGCAAATTACGTTGCTGAATTAAAAAAATTATCTACATATTGCAATTTTAAATGTGCAAATTGTAAAGCGTCTACATGAGATACACATTTACGCTTCCAATTTATTTGTGGCATTTGAGATTCCGAAACTAGAGAACGTTTGTTACAAGAGAAAAAACTTAATTTCGGTGATGTTTTAAAAACAGCATACGCAATTGAATTTGTTAAAAATCAAAGTAGATCAATGCAAAACCAAAGTGTACATCAAATTAATAATAAACAACAAAAACCGAAAAATAAAAAATAAAATAATTCAGAAAAAAAATTATTACATGTTTTCGTTGTGGTAGAAGAAACCATAAAGCTACAGAATCTCGTCGTGCAGCAGATGAGTTAAAATGTTTCGAATGTGGTAAATATGCGCCCATGTCTCAATGCCCATGTCTAAACAAAGTAAAAATATTAAAGGTGGTGATCGGAAGAAAAATGCAGTACAATCATTACAAGTTACTGAAAATAATAATTTAAAAGACGATTTTTATAAGATAAATGCGTTACAATTATTTAAAAAAATCGTATGTCTATGTGTGATCCTTCGGGAAAGATATATATGAAGTTGGTTATAGAAAATAAACCATTTACAATGGAATTTGATATAGGTTCAGCTATTACAATTTTGAACAAAACTATTTTCCAAAAATTGTGTCCAACAATTAAAATAAACCCAACAAATGTGTGCTTGCGTGCGTATAATCAAGAAACATTTGCACCATTGGGAGAATGTAAGTTAAATGTTAAATACGAGAATATTGAATTTTTAGGTAAAATATATATAGTACAAAAAAATTTTGATTCAGTCTGTGGCCGTGATTGGTTAAACAAATTTAATATACTTAAATTTGAATATATATTTAATATTACTGAAATTAAATCAGAACAACACAGAAAAAAATCCCGACGTGAATACAATTAAAAAGTTAATTATACCAATAAAAAAATTATTAAAATTGGTCAAATATACAAGAGTTAATTAATTAATAAACTTTTATATTAACTAATGAAATAATTAATTGATATTACGAATCCTGAAATAAATATTTGTTCATTGTACCAATTAAACATTTCATTGATTCAACGAATATTTATAATCAATTTTTATAGAAAAAATTAATTAATCCAAAGAATGATTTAATCAATTTTAATAAATCATTTTTATTAATTCAACGAATGCTTTAATCAATTTCAATAAATTTAATTAATTAACCTAACAAATCTTTTAATTAAATTTAATGAATATTTATAATCAATTTTTAAAGAAAAAATTAATTAATTCAAAAAATGTTTTAATCGATTTTAATAAATTATTTTTATTGATTCAACGAATGCTTTAATCAATTTCAATAAATTTAATAAATTAACCTAACAAATTTTTTAATTAAATTTAATGAATATTTATAATCAATTTTTAAAGAAAAAATTAATTAATCCAAAGAATGTTTTAATCAATTTTCATAAATTAATGTTATTGATTCAACGAATCCTTTAATCAATTTCAATAAATTTAATTAATTAACCCAACAAATCATTTAATTAATATAGTAATTAATTAATTTAATTAATTAATATTAATTAATGTAAATGTTAATATAATGAGTGAATTTATCAATTTTGCTGTAAAAAAAATAAAAGCTAATTATCTAGATTTTGCAGTTCTTTTTTATTTTCATTTATATAATTTTCAAGTTACATTTCTTTTTTTCGTTTAATGTTATATTGAACAAATGATAATATATATTAAAGTAATTAACAATTATTTAATTTACATAAAGAGCAAGGAAAGAAATATAAAAAAATATTTAATAGAATAAGAATAACAAAATTTAATTTTATTGGTAACTATTTATTTTAAATTTACATACCTACTTAGAAATATCTTGCATTAATACCGCAATTTTTGCAGTTGTTTTTCCCTTATTTAATTTGAAAAAATATATTTGAATGAAAGTCCAGAAATTAGTTGAAGCTAGTGGATACTCTATATTAAACAAATAAAAAAGTTTGAAACAAATATCTAAGTCTCTGAGAAAATTTGTGAATTTAAATTTAACACCATCTAAATAAAGATAAACTTGATTAAGGTTGAATATATTATCACCAGTGGCTAGTATAAAAGGTTGAATATTTTCCAATCTGGTTTTGATGAAAGCAATATGATCTTCGAGGTCTTGTACACTTTTGCCAATAAAAAGAAATGAATCTTGGGAGTCTTTAATGGTGAATTTGATGGTCGATTTTTTTCCAGTAATGTCCTTTCTTATCACTTTTTGTGTTGGCACTAAATATCCATGTAGCGCCCACATGAGTGCAGCAGCCCCATCTTGATTATCTAACGAATTAAAAATAAAACAATAATAAATTTTTATTTAAATTAATAAATAAATAAAAACTTAATAAAAAGACATGTAAATACATAATATTTACGTACTTTCTGCATTCTTGGTAGATTTTAAATTTTCAAGAACAGCCTTAATATTTTTTTCTTTAATACGGTTTTCAGCAGCCAAAAAACTCAGGATTTTGATGTAATTATTTGACCAATCATCTAAAATTGATATATTATTTTCAAACATTAAAGCGAAATCCATTTCAATCTGAAATAAAAAAGGATTTATTTTTTTAACAATAATAATACATATCTTTTATTTTTGTAGTTTAATATTTGAGTCATAATTTATATTACCAAGAGAAAACCTCTGGATTCCTTGTAGAATGGCCAATTTTCTAGTATTTCTTTTAATGTTGAATTTTTGATTGCTTTCAACCTATATTGACTACAAGCTTTCCAGTAGCTGTCAAAGTCATTTGTGCTCAGATTATCATATTTTAGTGACCGGATACATTGCTCAGCATCGTGCTCAGGTTCTGGAAACACAAATAAATTAATAAAAACATATTATTTAATATGAAGGTATGAAAGGTATAAGCAGAGTTACTTTTAATAATAACACTTTTTAGCTGCGTTCCTTATTTCAATCTTTAGATCGATCAGATCAAAAAATCAATCTGAAATCGAAATAAGACAAGTGTAGATTTTGATCAGATTCGTTTGATTGGAAATAAAAAACACTTTCAGATTGAAAAAATCATTCAGATTAATTTGTGCATAAATAAGAAACACAGCTTTTATATAATCTGCAAAAGTAACATAAAAATACATACCAAACTCTTTCAAGGAGGTGCTTCCATTTTCTTCACGTAGTGGTGTTAAACCGTTTAGAAATTTTGATATGGGTTTTATGTTCGCTTTCAGATTGCAAAATTTGTTGTAAATTTTTCCTCTTTTACCAATACGATAAAATTCTAATTTTTCACTTGGAAATCTGTCAATAATTTCATGTTCTAGTTGGTGAGATATTGCTAGGGTCATTCGAAAATTGTTTTCCTCGTAATACTGAGCGATTGCACTAACTAATAAGGAGCGATGTTCTTCTTCGAAACTTTGTTTTTGCTTGTAAAGCTCCGTTAACATGATTCCCTTATTAGAATTATTTAAAATATTTGCTAGAGAAGGTATATCAAAAAGTTGTGGCGAACGGCTTCGTGGTGTTAAGTTTAATGTTGAGTATGGTGATAAACGTGAAGTAAGCAATTTAGGTGAAGAAATGCACCTTCTAGTGGAAGTTGTTGAGGATGTTGGAGATTGAAAATTGGTGGCTGTATGGCACTGGTATGACAAAGGAATACCAATTTCTGTTCGCCACTTTTCCAAATTATGTTCAAATTCGATTTGTTCTCCATTTGAATATTCTTTCAATATTTTCTCTATGTGGTGTGGTTTAATCATTTTTAAAGTATTCGTTGTAATTTTCTGACTAACTAGTGATTCAGTTAAGTATTCACAGTTCCATTTAGTTAACAATAGCTTTAAATTATAAAACTTCTCTTCATAGTAACTTTCACTTATATAATCACCAGTTGAAATAGTTTTGTCTGCAACATCGATGCCTATATATGTACTTGTACTCGTAGATGCAATAATAAAATCTTCAGCGGAATCAGTCAAAATATCTTCAGCGGGATCAGTCAAAGCTTTGTCTAGGATTTCTTGAAATGTTTTTTCATCGTTCATGTTTCAAGGCTTTTGCGGAATGAATATTGAATATGCTTTTTTTTATATAATTTATATGTCAATATTTATTTTTATTTTTTTATAGTTTACATAAATAATAAATTCTTTATATAATTGACTTGTAATATTCTTTTATCCTAACCATACATTTTCCTCTTGCTGTTTTTATTAAAGTTAAGGGAGGGCCCACAATTGAATCTATGTCTAAAATTGAATAGTTTCCAAGCGAATTAGAATCGATCTCATGGCCCATTAAATGGGGATTAAATTGAATAGATATTATTTTTTGACAAAACAAAAGTATACGTTCTTTGTACAAAATTATATTTACGATATTATATATCTTAAAGTCATTTTCAAACACAGTTACATAGAAACCATTTTTATAAGTTATCTCTTTATATTTAATTTTATTGAAAAGTTTTATGCAAGAGTCTTCACAATTTAATTTGAAGCAAATAATTTTTCGGAAGCTACCTTCCATTATGTTATGATCATCAACTATGTAATTTTTTTTTGTTGGCGAATATGGTGCACAAAGAAATTGATTACTTTAGCTGATATTTTTTTGCAAGAGTTAAACAAATATTTTTGCGAGATGTGATCGCATGTGCATATATTTTAAATTGCTTGTGTTTCGCCTCAAATTTAAAAAACCATATTTTCCGTAGCGGTCCGGAGTTTTTTATAATTGTGGGATAATGGATCAAATTATGAAATTTCGGTTTTAAATTGTCTGCAAAAAGTCAAACATAGTCTTTATTGTGGATATTTATTTTAGCTTTTAAAGAAGAAATTGACTCATCTGTAATTTGAAAACAGAGCACAATGTCTACAATGTCAACTAAATTCAACAAAAAATTCCAAACTTCTTCCTCAGGTGGAATTAAATCTCCTATCATCATCGGAAGGTAAGTAGCAAAAGTTATCATTTCTCTGGCTGACATTTTTAAATGTTTGTTATTTAAATGTACTAATTTTATTTCATTTGAAATATTTCCTACTTCTGTTGGACCATATTCGAAACTTTGTTTTCTTTTATTCAGCATTTCTAAAGTTAAATATTTCATTTTATTAATGAAATATAATAATATATGACATAAATCATAGTGGCAAACGCCCTAAAAAATATCGTGCATTACATCAACCGCATAATTTTGAACAACATGATATGAAGGAATTTTATTTAATAAAGAATCGCTGGTTACACCAGTTTCTCTTGAATCTTGAATGTGTAAATCTTGAGTATAATTTTCTATGTAACGTAGTTGTTCTGTTTTTTCAACACATAGAGTATGTGACTCATATTTTGTAACTTTACAAAATCTGCAAAAAGAATTGCTTGAAAATGATTTGTTAAAATTAAGAATTGCGTTTAGTCCTAAATTATCTCCCAAAATTAGACCTAATATAAAATGAATTCTATATGATTTCCCATCAGATGGGTATATAATTATACCTTCCTCTTCAAGACTTAGTAGCTCGTTAACAAAAAAGTCAAGACATTTTTCATACTCTGGCTTTTGATCGACATAGCTAGGAATATGTTGTCTAATTTAGATTCTTCGTATGGAAGACACGGGAATGAATAATAAAAATTACAAACAGTATGAACCGATGCATGGGAACCTAGCGGATTATTTATTTCAAAATCATCGCAGTATAGAAAATATGGAATAATAATTTTATCTGTGTACAACTCAGTTTTTTTTTCCACAATTCTCCCTGCACGAAATTGGTTATATTTGTATTACTTTTTAAAGAATCCATGTAAATTTTCATATCATTAAGTAAAGAATTATTTATAAAAACTTTTGCAAATTGAAATTTTAATGGTAAAATTACACCCGTGGTAATATTTTCGCCATAACATAATTGACCTGAATTCAAAACTACATCCAGTTCCTTATTTATAACAAATTCGTTTGGTTTTTGAAGATAATTTTCATTTTCAGATTTGTCTACTTTCGAAATTTCAATTCAATTACATTATTGGTTTCGGAATTAAGGGCGTGAGAAAATTTAACTTTTTTTTTTGGGGGGGCTATATCTCCGAAACTTTGGACCCGACTGAAAAGAGTTAAATAGAAAATCTATTTTATTTTACCTAATCTATAATCAGTCAAAATTTGAAATAAATGCTTTCGTTAGTTTCCGAAATAGAAAAAAACTAACAATTTTTTAAAATATTTCTAAGTCCACAAAATTTCATATTATTATAATATGAAAAATTGAAAACTAAATTCCCAGGTGTCTATTTTCTAAACGCCTTAAGATAAAAAGTTGAAATTTTGGCACAATAGATCTTATTACCGGTTAAAAAGTAATGTGTAAAATAAGCCCCCAGTGGGGGGGTGGGGCATTATGTAAATAAAAATGTTCTAACAAAATACTTACTTTTTGAAGGTGAATAGATCCTGAAAATTTAAATTCTATAACATAGGTTCTACGGGCGTGGGAAAATTGATTTTTTGGTTTTTTGGAGGGCTATATCTCCGAAGGTTGGGACCCAAATAAAAAAAGTGAGATAGAAAATTTTCTTTATTTTCACTAATTTATAATCTGTCTAAATTTTAGCTCAATCCCTTCATCCGTTACCAAAATCAAATATTTGGAATTTTTTTTTTTTAGAAGTCCCCAAAATTTCATAATATTTTTATATAAACATATGAAAGCTAAAATTTGTAAGTGTCTATTTTCTAAACATCTTAAGATACCAAAGAGATAAGTAAAGATTCATAAGATGTATGTTTACAGATTCTCGTTTTTTGCTCCCCTTTTTGAGATATAGCCCGTTAATTGTAAAATCTTACAATGCGTATAAATTAAAAATGTGAGGTCCTAGGTAAAAAAAATATTCTAGCGGTCCTATTAATTTTTTGAGATTTGTAAATTCTGAAAATTTCAATCGCATAAAATAATTCGTTTGAGAGTTAGCGGCGTGGGAAAATTTAAGATATTCATTTTTAGAGCGCTATATCTCCAAAACTTGGGTTCAAAATCCAAAAAGTAAAATGAGAAATCTTCTTTATTTTAACTAATTTATAAACAGTCCAAATTTGAACCAAATACCTTCGGCCGTTGCAAAACCGGCATTTTTCTCAATTTATGACTGGTGTTATGTGGCCAATTCCCCATAACTAGATACTGGAATAGCAACAGTATCTCATATCATTGATTTCCTTTTAATTAATTTCAATAATCGAAATTATATTATTTTCAAACATTATTATTTTTTATGCATAATGCATATTTTCAAGTGCATAAAAAAAAAATATTCAAGTGCATAAAAAAAAAAAAAACCTATTATACATTTTTATTTAATTTTATTTCTCACACATTTGGTTACGCTCAAATTACAAGCAATAAAAACTGATTATGCAGTTGAGCGTCACCAAATGTAAAAACGGAAATCAATAAGCGCGTGTAAAATAAGAAATATGGATTGGTCGCTTGAAGTCCGAAAAGGGCGTTTACATAAATTAAATAAATTCGAAATAAATTTATTAAGTTAATCTATGAAACTAATTTTAAAAAATAAAATCATTCAGTAACGAAGCAGTGTAAAGTAAAGTACATAAAGTACTATAAAATAATTAATATTTAAAATGTTAATCAAAAATCAAAACTTGTTTAAATGAAGTAATAAAGTTCTTTTTATAAAAAATTAAATAATTAAAAGTGTTTTAATTTTTATCACAACATAATTGGTGGCAGCGGTGGGATAGTTTGAGTAAAGCATCTGCTCAACTATCAGAACTAAAATTTGTCTTGTGATTAAAATTTTTTAATATATTAATAATTAAAAAAAAAAAAAAAACATTAATTCAAAACATAAATACTACAAAAGACTAAATTTGTTTAAAACTTAGTAGAGTCTGACTAAGTGGTATTTTTTTTAACTTAATTAAAAGTGAAAAAGTTTTTTGTAAACCGAATTAAACGGAGGCCCTAAGCGCCGTTTTAAATAATAAATGAATCCTGTGGAATATGATGACGGTTATGAAACCGAATCTTTTGAGAGCTACAGAGTTTTAAAAAGAGCCAGAAAAGCAGCCGAAGCAGCTGCAGCAGCAGTATCCAAATCGGAATCAACAGAAACTACATCAACAGCATTAACATCATCAAAATCATCAACTTCAGCAACATCAGCAACATCTACCATGAAAATTAATTTAAAGTAAGTCCGACTAATTTTATTTACAATATATACAAACGACAATAGATAAATACAATAAATATATATAAAATTTATATAATAAAATAAAAAAATAAATAAATATAATAATATAATTCTCATGTAATTAAATAAACATAATATTCATGTATGTAATTGTAAAATCTAAATAAAATCTAAAATTATTTTTTAATAAATTATCGAAATCATTGATTCAGAACAATTAAATTATAACAGTTTTCATGAATTAAATTTTTTAAAATATCAATTAATTTTTTTTTTGATTATAAGACATTAAAAAAAAAATATTTCTATATTTTCTAGAATAAATAATAAATGTTCAAGTAAAAAAAAAAAATATATATTCAATTACACCAAAAAAAAAAAAAAAAGAGAAAAAAAACATTACCTACCTCAATATATTTTGTATCAATAGAAAATAATAATGGAACATAACATATATATATATATATATTATCATAAATAATTATAATATGTACTTAATAAAACAAAAATAAACATATTTACATATTTTATTATTGGGCTTGAATCAAATTTTCTTGGTTGCGAATTTCTTTACTGAATTTTTTTGTTGCAATTAAAAAAAAAAAAAAAAGAATTTTTATAAATTCTTTTGTAGTCTTCTGTTATATTCTATTATTATTATATATTATATGTCTGGAATCAATTGTAATCTTAGTCTTCGAACCAGGAAAATTCAAAAAACTTCAAAGGATAGTGATAATGACAATATATCCGAAGAAGTTTACGAAGATATAAATTTAGAAAATAACGACAGTTTTTTTCAGAAATCTACTAAAACTCCTCGTTCACCAGACCAGAAACCTAATTTATTTACTTTTCATAACGAAATTTTAGCGGACAATAATATAAAAGATAATCCAAATCCGAATTCTGATAATAATTCAGATTTAAATAGTAATAATAGTCAAAATTCTGATAATCCAAATTCAAATAATTCTAATATTGAAGAAAATTCTGATCGCGATTCGGATATCGATTCAAATAATTCTGGTGGAATACCTCCACCGTCACCTACTCAATTTAATTTATTAAAAAATAATAAATTAAAAAAAATGGCTTCGTTCGATATGTCACAGGCAATCAAAATGATTCCTGAATTCAGTGGCAATGCAGTAGAACTACATAGGTTCTTGCAAATTGCTGAAATTCAATACAAAAGAGCCAAAACAACAGAAGAAAAAAATGATTTTCTGGATGTAATTACGTCTAAATTGATCGGTAGAGCCTATAATCTTGTTTTACGTTATCATACCTACGATAAATGGGATGATTTAAAACAAGCAATAATTTCTAATTTCTCTAAACTTCGCGCTGTGCAATTAATAATGGCCGATATATTTGGTTTATCTCAAGAAAACAGAGAATATGTAAGCCAATATGCGGCCAGAGCCGAAAAATTATATGATGAATTAAACATGGCGAGTACAACTGCTCTAGACAGTAACTTAGATTCCATTAGAAAATTAAACGAATCTACTGTCCTAAATAGTTTCGTGAACGGGTTGCGAGATCCGTTAAGATTAATTTTACGTGCTGCCAGGCTCGAAACACTATCAGCAGTAATCGATTTAGCTTCACAAGAAGAAAAATTGAATAAATTACAAAATAAAAATGATAGCAATAAAATGTATTGCTCTACGTGCAAAACAACGACCCACAATACAAGAAATTGTCGTAGGCGTAATAATTATCAAAACCCTAATAATGCTAATAGTAATAATAGCACAAATAATAATAATAATAGGTTCCCTAGGTTCAATTCGAATTATAATAAACCCCAAGTAGCGGTAGTACAACAAACTCCCAAAATTTGCAATTATTGCAAAAAGGAAGGCCATACTATAGACGTATGCAGAAAACGTCTTAGTAATAATATTAGGAAAACTCATATTCAGGGAAACTTCCAAACGCCTGCCCCGAACAGCACCCGGCTCCAGGCAATAGATATAAAACAAGGTGCTCAATAAATCATATTAAAAATCATAATAATATTCCAGAAAATCCTGGATCAAAAAATAATTTTAATATTTCAGAAAAAACTGAAATCCAAAATCATACTAATATTCCAGAAAATCCTGGATCAAAAAATAATTTTAATATTTCAGAAAAAACTGAAATCCAAAATCATACTAATATTCCAGAAAATCCTGGATCAAAAAATAATTTTAATATTTCAGAAAAAACTGAAATCCAAAATCATACTAATATTCCAGAAAATCCTGGATCAAAAAATAATTTTAATATTTCAGAAAAAACTGAAATCCAAAATCATAATAATATTCCAGAAAATCCTGGATCAAAAAATAATTTTAATATTTCAGAAAAAACTGAAATCCAAAATCATAATAATATTCCAGAAAATCCTGGATCAAAAAATAATTTTAATATTTCAGAAAAAACTGAAATCCAAAACCATAATAATATTCCAGAAAATCCTGGATCAAAAAATAAATCTCATATTTCAGAAAAACCCGAATCACATATTAATGATTTAACTTCAAAAAATCAAATATTTATTAATAACGCAGAGAATAAAAACTTCTCTAGTGTTCTATCATTAAATCTAACTGGAACAGAAAATTTTGGCACAAAATTTTTAATAGATTCTGGTGCAAATATTTGTTTAATAAAAGTAAATACTTTGCGAGATGATACTGATGTTGAAATCTCGTCAATTAATTTAACGGGAATCGGCCCAGAGTCAATAAAAACATTAGGCACAACTATCTTAAATATTAAATTACCAAACACAAATCTTCTTTATCCCATAAAATTTCATATCGTCAACTCAAATTTTCCAATAAGTCAAGATGGCATAATTGGCGAAAACTTTTTAAATGAAACTAAATCTGTTATAGACTATGGGAAAAACCATATTAAATTTAAATTTCATAATCAATTTATTCAAATTCCATTCGAAACTCAAAATTCTAAAATTATTATACCAGCTAGAGCTGAGAAAATTATTAAATATGGACCAGTTTCTTTTAAAGAAGAAGCACTTATTTTATCAAATAATTTAATAAATAATGAAATTATTTTATCTAACACTTTAGTGACCCCACATGACGGTTACGTGTATCTAAGTGTCCTAAACCCAAATGATAAACCAATAGAAATTGGTGACAGTTTTAAAATTAAATTTGAGTCAACAAAAGACTATTCAATATTTAATATAAATACTAATCAAAATCAAAATATGATTGAAGACAGACTTCAATCATTAAAAAAAAAATTAAATTTAGACCATTTAAATTCAGAAGAAAAATCTTCAATTTTAGACATATGTAGGGAATATAATCATTTATTTTTTATTGATGGTGATAAATTAACCACCACTACAGCTACAACTCATGAAATATATACAGACCCCACAATACCACATATAAATCGGAGACCATATCGTTTAGCCGAAATACATAAAACGGAAATAAATTCACAAGTCAATAGTATGCTTGAAGACGGGATAGTGCGGCCGAGTTGCAGTCCTTGGAACTCGCCACTACTAGTCGTCCCTAAAAAGTCTGGGCCAGATGGGAAAAAGAAATGGCGTGTGGTAGTAGATTTTCGTAAATTAAACGAAATTACGATACCAGACGCCTATCCGCTTCCTAACATCGAGGACATTTTGGGACAACTAGGCGAATCGAGATACTTTAGTACGCTGGATTTGGCAAGCGGTTTTCATCAGATAGAATTGAATGAAGCCGATAAACCAAAAACTGCTTTCAGTACCAGCCACGGTCATTTTGAATTTAACCGTATGCCTTTCGGGTTGCGAAATGCACCTCCCACATTTCAACGTTTAATGAACGTAGTCCTTACAGGTTTGCAAGGAGTAAAATGTCTAGTATACCTAGATGACATAATAATTTACGGCAAAAATTTATCTGATCACAACGCTAAGCTTATTCCAGTTTTAAAAGCTTTAGAAAAATACAACCTTAAACTTCAACCAGAAAAATGTAAATTCTTACATAAAGAAGTAATGTATTTGGGTCATCTAATATCAGATAACGGGACCACACCGGACCCAGCTAAAATAACAGCTGTACAAAATATCCTACCTCCCACAACCACCAAACAGGTTAAATCATTTTTAGGTCTAATAGGTTATTATAGGAAATTTATTCAAAATTTTGCAAAAATAGCAAACCCACTAAACAAATTACTCAGAAAAGATATTAAATTTGAAAGGAATGCCTTTTGTGACGAATCTTTTAATAAGCTGAAACAATCAATAGTCGAATATCCAATTTTACAATTTCCAAATTTTGAAGAGCATTTTTTTATTACAACAGACGCCAGTAACGCAGCAATTGGCGCTGTATTGTCACAAAGGTGTAACGAACAAAAACAGGATTTACCGATTTCTTTTGCTAGCCGTGTATTAAATAACGCAGAAAAAAACTATTCAACGATCGAGAAAGAAGCGCTCGCGGTTGTTTGGGCAGTTACACATTTTCGCCCATATGTGTATGGACGAAAATTTACAATTGTAACTGACCACAAACCTTTAGTATGGATTTTCAATTTGAAGGATCCTTCCTCAAGAATTATGCGCTGGCGCATAAAGCTTGAGGAATATGATTTCGATGTTGTACATAAATCAGGTCACCTAAATTCTAACGCTGACGCTCTATCACGACTCGATATCGCCAATGTCAATGTTATCACGCGAAGTAAGTCAAAAGATTTACCAGCGTCAACAACAGAAAACCGTACTGAAGACAATAATGAAAATCAATTAAATGAAATCCAAAATTTTAGTTCAAATATAATTCAATTAACAGATGAAAAAGAAATTAAACAAATTATCTACGAATACCATGATGCCCCATTAGGTGGACATCAAGGTATAATGAAAACATTCAATAGAATAAAGTTAAAATATAAATGGAAAAACATGTTTAGGGATATAGAAAAATATATTAAATCCTGTCCAATTTGTCAGAAAAATAAAACTTATGCAAAAATTAAAATGCCAATGGAAATAACTTCTACTGCAAGAAAACCTTTCGAAAAAATTTCTCTAGATATTGTCGGTCCATTACCGGTATCTGAAAACAATAATAAATACTTACTCACATTTCAAGATGATCTAACAAAATTCATTCAAGTTTTTCCTATACCTAATCAGGAATCAGATACAATAGCGGAAGCTTATGTACGAAAAATAGTCTGTGTTTTCGGAATTCCTAAAATATTACTTACCGATCAAGGTACAAATTTTCTTAGTGACTTGTTTAAAAATGTTTGTAAATTACTAAAAATAAAAAAGGTTCAAACAAGTCCATACCATCCTCAAAGTAATGGTGCTTTAGAACGCTCACATCGTACTTTAGGTGACTATTTACGCAGTTTCGCTAGCAAGGATCCAGATAATTGGGATACTTGGATAGATTACGCAGTATTCTGTTATAACACAACTCCTCATTCAACTACAAAGTTCTCACCTTACGAAACACTTTTTGGCTTCAAACCAGAAATTCCAACATCTTTATCTCGTGCTATTGAACCTATATATAATTATGATAATTACGTACTTGAACTAAAAGCTCGATTGCAAAATGGTTATGATTTAATACGTGAAAATCAAATAAAATCAAAGGAAAAATCTAAAATTTTATACGACAAAAGTGCTAACGGAATAGTATTTCAAGTAGGCGACAAAGTTTTATTAGAAATAAAAAATCGAACTAACAAAAAACTAACACCATCTTACAAAGGACCCTTCGAAATAGTAGAAATAAAATCATCAGTAAACTCAATCATAAAAATAGGAAGAAAGAACAAATTAGTACATAACAATCTATTGAAACCATTTGTAGGCTAAATTATCATCACTAAAACATCGCTAATTATTTTTTTTTTTTTCTTCATCATTGTTACAGAATTATTTTGCTCTTAATCTGTTTAACATGGGTCAACACACAAACCATAACTACACCAGGTATATATACAGAAAAAATTGGGAAACTACAAAAGTCAATATCAAATTGGAAATTTTTATTTAATTTAGAAACAAGTAATTTTAATACTGATATAATTAATTTAGAAAATAATTTCAACTCTTTACAAATACTTTGTAAAAATATTTTACGAACGTCAAATACAGACAACTGTAAATCTAACATAATACTAATACAAAATTTTATAGAAACTATTAATGAAAATAACAAAATAATAGAACAATTATTTAACTTCAACGTAACAAACAAAAGTAAAAGACAGAAAAGAGGTCTCATTAACGGTGTCGGTCAAATTCAAAAATTTTTATTCGGAACCATGGATTCCGACGATGCCGAACATATAGATTTAGCACTTGCTAATATAAATGAAAATCAAATTAATTTATTCCATTTGCAGGAATCTCAAACCACAATAATTTCTGAGTTTATTCAAAATTTCAATTTAACAGAACAAAAACTAAATACTAACTTCAAAACAATTCGCAAACAAATAAACGATATAATTGATCAAATAGATAACCTAACCGAAGTAACGAAATTTTACCATTTATTCGACGAAATATCTTCAATTTTAATAGCTTTCTCTAATTCATTAATATCAAATCAAAACCATATTATCGATCTTATACAAGAATCAAAATTAGGTAAATTAAGCAATCATTTCTTAAACACAAATACTTTTTCAAATGCAATTCGTCAAATACAATTAGAAGAATCTCATAATAAAAAATTTCCTTTTAATATAAATAGACTAAATTTAAGACTAATAAATTCAATCATATCAGTAGAACCAATTTACACAAATGAACACTTGTTAATACAAGTAAAAATTCCTTTAGTATCCGAAACTTTCGAATTATATAAAACAACAAGCTTACCTGTACGGTATAATCACGAGTTATTTTATTATGTAAAAGCTAGTAGTGATTACGTCGCCATAAATGAAGATATTCAAAGATATATATTCCTAAATAGACAAGATTTAAATCAATGTAAAAAATTTCAATTAAACGTTTATTTATGCTATCAAAACTTAATATACCACAATTCAAATATTCAAAATTGCGAAATAAAATTATTTTCAGGAGATTTTAAAACCAATAATTGTGATATAAAAATTTTTAAACTCAATCATGAAATTTGGTCAAATTTATACGAACCAAATGCATGGTTATTTGTAATACCTAAACCTACCTTAATAAAAATCCAATGCAATAATAATTCTTCTGTTCAAAAACTGGTAGATAGTGGAATTTTCAGATTACCACGAAATTGTAAAGCATTTACACAACAAATACATTTACAATCACAAAATTCAGATATAATAATTAAACCTATTACTTATACTTATGAAGGCGTGTTGCCGAATATTTCTTTTAATATACCACAAAATATGTCTGTAGTTTCACCCCATATGCAACACATGGAGGATTTTAATTTAGATAAATTTAGCATTGACATAAAATCATTGCAACAAGAATATAAGGAACCTACATTATTTACAAAAACTTATATTACTATAATAATTTCAATAATTTTATCAATTTTACTGATAATATTATTAATACTTTATAAAAAATATCTAAAATTAAAATGCACAAGAATAATTCAAGCAACAGAAACAGAAAATTAAAATGTAAACACACAAAAATCATTAAATAATCTAAAAAAAAAAAAAAAAAAATAATAACTACATAATATAAACAAACAATGTAATTCTATCTAAAAATTTTGTTTAATATATATATATATATATATATATAGGTGTAAACTATGTCATAAAATTTAAATAAATAAATAAAAGAAAACTTAACCTATGTCAATAAATAAAATATTAATTTTAGATAAATACAATATGTAATGGTGTAACATTAAAAAACAAAATAGTCTTTAAAATACTTGTACGTATTAATCTATTTGTATCGATTATCCTTATAATAGAAAAAAAAAACCTTTGTAATTTTTTTTTATCTATTCATTATAATTTTTAAGATGTTATATTATTAGTTATTTAATAATATAATTACTTTACCTATTTGTTATTCTTTATGATCCAATCTCTTTAATGTGGTTTTTATGTTGACAAAAACGATATTTTCCTTTATTTGATTTATGATTTATTTAAAAATTAAATACTTTATCTATTTAGATATCATACAATATAACAATGCGTGAAACAATTTTCAATAAAGCACTAGCTTTTTCCTTGAAATTGTTCTGGTTGTTGATATTGATCGACTGACCATTTAACCATCGATTTACATTTAATTTATATGATTTTCAGTTATACAAAATCAATAATAATTGATTTTGTAATAAATTCTTTTACCTTTAATAATTAATAAAAACATGCTTAGTTAGCAAAATTGCTAATTAAGCAATTTTGAATTTAAATAATATTTAATTAAAATAAATTTATTGATTTATTTTGTCAATTTGACAAAATAAATTAGGTCATTAATTAATTACAAATAATTTATTACAGAGTGTACCATTTTGTACACTACACCTCCCATTCCCAGATGAAAAAGACTCATTTTACAAATTAGTCTTTTTCCAGTACTACGGAGTATTTGAATCTTAAATTTTTTTTTTTTTTAATGGTTAAATTAATCAGCTCTTCAATTTACAATTTACAAAAAACATATGTATATAATTGCAGTTACCGAATTTCGCACTCTCAATTGTTTATTGAGATAATTCACCTTCCTTTGAAAGGATTAGGCTCGGTAGTTTATTTATTTATTATTTTTTTTTACTGCTTTTACAAAAATTTACAATCTTATATATTTCAAAATTTAATCTTAATAATTCATAGTATTTTACAATATGTTTTCCTAATATTTTAAAAATTTAATAATTCAAAATTTAAAATTTTAAAAGAAATATAATTTTTCTGTATAATATAATGTAATATTATTTCATAATTTAAAGTATATTTTAATTTATAAGTAATTTGATAATTCAATAATTCAATATTTATTTCTTTTTTTTTTTTTTACTGTGTAATAATATAAAATTTTATTAATTCAAAATGTATATTCTTTTTTTTTTACTGTGTAATATGATTTTATTGATACTGTATACAAAAATTCTTATGTTGATTACAATTTTTTTTTTTTATTATTGTATTTTAATATTTTTTCAACACATATAAAACATATTCTTATACCTTTTCCTTCCCCTTTACACTTGATCAATTAACAAATATATTTTTTTTTTTTTTTTTATTTATTTTTTACATACTAAAATTTAAAACCAATATTTATAATTTAATAATTCTTAATTTACAAACAATTTAATAATTCATATATTTTAATAACCCCAATCATTTTATAGTTTTAATAATTTTTATAATAATATTAATATAATTGAATATAATTTTAAAACCCAAAACAAAACTCTTAGTTAATAATTTAAAATTATTATATTTTTTTTAAAACTTAATATTAATTTTTCAAATTTATAAGTCAACTATTTTATATTTTTTTTTTACCGTGTAAATAAATTCAAAAATTTCTTTGGCAGTGTAAAATAATTCTTATACCCAAAATTCCTGATGTAAACAAAAAAATCTTATTCTAAAATTGTTTTGTTATTGTTTACATTTTTATATTTTTATATGATTGGCTACATAAATTAGATTTTGTCTACATTTTACAACCATTGACTATATTTAAAAGACTTCATTTAAAAGACTACATTTAAAAGACTACATTTAGAAAAACTTATTTCATATCCTTGCCTCCCCTTTTACTCTTGATCCATTAATATTTTTGTATCTATTTAATTTGATTGTATAATTCAATAACTACAATAATTAACTCCTAAAAGATAATGTTTGTGGACTTAAAGATAAATCGTAATTTGGATTTGGATAAATCGTAATTTTTGTATGGTACTAACTCCCGTTTTTTTTTTCTTTTGAAATTGAATATATTATAATTTTGTAATGGTACCAGCTCAAGTTTAGGTTCTGGTATTTCTATATCCTCATTATTTATAAGACTTACAGTTACATGACCATTGTTTGTTTTTACTATGCAATTCCCAAGATAAATTTCAGGATGAACTTCTTTTTTTATACATATGAATTCCCCATTTTTTTTACTCGCTACGTTGATAATTTGTTCTGACCGACCTTTTATTAATAATTTAACAGGTATTTCTTCTTTTATTTTACTTTCATTATTATTATCCACTATTTCATTCTCTTCTTCTACATAATAACTTTTATTCTCGTTTGACTCCTTAGTCAAATTATTTCCTTTTTCTATAGTATATTCCTTTATTTTAACTTCATCATTCACAATTTCTTTTTCTACATAATTAATTATTGACTCCTTAGTCAAATTATTTCCTTTAACTATATAGGATTCCACGATCCTTTCTATATCCTTTTTAATTATTTCTCTAAATTCTTCCAACTTATTATTTATTACCTTAACTTCTGTATTTTCTATTTTAACTTCTACATTCCCTGTTATTTTTGATATTTTCTCTAAAGGTTTCTCAGTATAATTATACATTATTTCTTCATTTTCTGTTTCACTTGAAAATGGTATACTAAACTCATTTACATTATCCTGTGTAACTGGAAATCGTAATTTTTGTTGTGGTCCTAAAGCGTCGCAATTTTTTGACAAAAAATCATTCCCTAAAATACCATCTACTGGTAATTTCAAATTTTCATTCATAACTTGAAAATCACAATCTAATTTACTATAAATTCCAAATTTTCCTTTACAACTTCCCATTGTTGTACTTTTGTCATGTAATGTTCTTATTGTCATTTGTTTTCCTTTATTTATTTTACTTATGTCAGCAACGCTATCTTTATTTAATAAACTAACTTGGGCACCTGTGTCCACAAGTAATGTAACTTCTTTTTTGTTACTAATATCTAATGGTAGCGTTACTAACGACTTAGGCCCGACCATAACATTTTGTGAGCCTACCCTGTGCTCTTGATTTAGGAACGACTGGGGTTTTGAGTCGCCCCTGGCTCGTTTCCCGACTCTAATTGTTGTCTAGCTTGATAAATTTGTCTTATTTCACAATTCAATTCATTATGTCCTTTTACACCACACCATTCACAGTTTTCCATTTGTAGTATGTTTACTGTTGTTGAAGGAATTCTTTGAGCATTACAACTTGCTGCGTAATGACCATTGCTACCGCAAATTTTACATTTTATTTGAGGTATATGTCTGTTCTGATTATTTACTATGTTATTTACTGTACATTCCCTACTAATGTGTCCCGGTTTTCCACATTTAAAACAAACTATTGTTCCAGTATTCCTTGCGCCATTAAAGGATACATGCGGATTAGTATTGTTAGTATTGGAATTACGAAAATTGTTAGAATTGTTAGTGTTTTGATTATGTGGATTTGCACTACGATAGTTAGAGTTATAGCGTGGAGATTGATTTTGGTTATTATTGTTAAATTTAGGATTATAATTATTTTTAGGTGGAAATGTTCTACTATGATTGTAGGAATTGTTTGGATAGGAATTATTAGTATTATTAGTATTAAATTGAGGTGAATTATTTGTGTTAAATTGGTTTGGATTTTGATTTTGACAGGTAGACAAGAATTTTTGGAACATTTGTTCTAACTGTGTGGTATCATTATTTCTTGTAGGTGCTACCTGATCTAAATGATTTGCAAAATTTTTCGCGCCTCTTAAAATATCCTCGAATTTATTATAATTCTGTCCCAAAACATATTGTTTTATTGATTCCGATCTTAAACCTCTAATAAAAACTCGTTGCGCAGTTTCCTCTGCATCTTGCAACATTGATCCCGGTTCTTTAATATATTTCTTTTTTATTCCTAAAATTAAACATGCATATCTGCGTTGTAACCTGTCTGCGAATGTATTTATGGATTCATCAATTGTTTGAAAACAATTTTCTAACTCGTTTTTTAACTGAGCAATTGATTTTCTAGGAATAAAGTTTTCTTCCAAAATTTCTCTAAATTCTTCAAAGCTAAGTATCGCTCTGTCTTGAAATAATTCGGCTGCTCTACCTCTGAGCTTACCCCGAATTAATTGCCTTAGAACCGAATTCCTA
The DNA here is from genome assembly GCA_963920725.1 of Rhamphomyia laevipes. NCBI lineage: Eukaryota > Metazoa > Arthropoda > Insecta > Diptera > Empididae > Rhamphomyia > Rhamphomyia laevipes. Next base: position 83,518,675 of record OY987255.1, read on the forward strand.
TCGATCTCGTCTGTTCTGTAATATGCTTCATTAGCTAGGTCCAGAAAACTTTGTAATTCCAAGACTACCCTATCTCCTTCCGCAGAGAAAATTGGTACTCCCGCTAAATATAATCCAAAAGTGGTGCTTAGTGGTAATGTCATGTTGGAACGTAAATCGTAAGTATTATCTTGATATAAGAAATTTGCAGTAGTTGGTTCTGGAGTTTTAGTAGTTTGATTATTATTTTCTATATTATTATTATTTAATAACCCGGCCCCAGGGCTCTGATTTTCTATATTTTCTAAATTGTCTTCGTTTTCTTGTGGTACTTCATCATATATGTGTTCGGCTTCGTTATTTTCCATTTCCTTTGTTACTGCCGATTTTAATAAATCTAATCTACCTCTTGTAGGATATCTATGATTAGATTTTGTTTTTTCGAACTTTTTTCTTCCCAAAGTTTTCTTTTTTTCTTCTAAAAAGGTTACTCTTTTCTTTGTACCACTAGTACTTGCTATTGGCACCAAATTTTGTGGTGTAGAAGCAATTGGGTTCCTAATTTCAATAATCCGGCTTTCATCCGAATTATTTGAAATGGTTGGACTAGAGTTATCAAAAGAGAACGAATCAATGATTCTAGAAAACCTGTTAAGCATAACTTTATGAAATCTAACTTCCAACAGAAATATTGGAGCTCTGACACTCCAAAAAAAAATTACCAATTTAAAGAAATTAAACAATTAGTGATGTACAATTACATCAAAATTTCGAATTCCTACCATTAATATTATATATTCAAAAAAAACAAATTAACTAATTAATTTATGTTTTATTTCAACATGGATTAATTATTATAAATTTTTTTTTTATATAAAGAAAAACTTATAAGCCCAGAAGTACAAAAAAAATATCAAATCAAATAAAAAACTACAAAAATCCAAATAATAAAACTACCCATATCAAACAAAGCGAAATAAGGATATAAAATAAGTTGGCAAAAATGCGAAAGAAAAAAAAATAAACTACCCAATAGTCAATGATTGTTTTTTTTTTTTTTTTTTACAAGAAGAATAGACAAAAAAATATTATTTATTTTTTAATCATGTTTATTTTTACTACTAAATACTACAATGTTATTCCTTTCAATTATTATTTCTAAATTTTCTGATAGTATAAAAATACAAAAATATAATAATTCATCCTCCCTTACTATTTTCATTATGAGATAATAAATTAATTTATTGTTTAATAACAGAAATATTTAAAAAAAATCTTTAACTACAATTTAATGCTGCTTCTGCTCTGCGTATGCTTTCCTCAAATATTCTACTGAAATTCTTCGATGTTATGTTCTCCTTTTTCTTTTTTCTCGATTCTTTCTTCAATTGTTTTATCTGTGCTTCAAACAGGGTTTTATGTTCGTTTGAACACCCCAAACTTATTATTCTCCTTAAATCTTTTATTTGCTGCTGCCTGACTGCTGATTTCCCTCCTCTTCGTTTTTTCTGCTGCTTAACTTTTTCTGCTGGTAATTTCCTTGTTGCTGTTTTCTTATATTCCTCTATCGTTATCGGTTTTGGTCCTACTCCGTTGTCTTTACTAATTTCCTCAAAAACCGACTCCTTATTTTTATATGATGTTGACATTAAAAAGATCAATTGAGTCTAGCAAAAAAATGCTTTTGACTCCACCTTAAGCATAAGCTTTTTAAGGTGATTTTAGATCTTTTTATTAATTATTTTTTCTAACACGAAGGTTTGGTTAACGTAAAAATGGTAATTTTTACGCAACCGGCTGCGCCATATGTTATATTATTAGTTATTTAATAATATAATTACTTTACCTATTTGTTATTCTTTATGATCCAATCTCTTTAATGTGGTTTTTATGTTGACAAAAACGATATTTTCCTTTATTTGATTTATGATTTATTTAAAAATTAAATACTTTATCTATTTAGATATCATACAATATAACAATGCGTGAAACAATTTTCAATAAAGCACTAGCTTTTTCCTTGAAATTGTTCTGGTTGTTGATATTGATCGACTGACCATTTAACCATCGATTTACATTTAATTTATATGATTTTCAGTTATACAAAATCAATAATAATTGATTTTGTAATAAATTCTTTTACCTTTAATAATTAATAAAAACATGCTTAGTTAGCAAAATTGCTAATTAAGCAATTTTGAATTTAAATAATATTTAATTAAAATAAATTTATTGATTTATTTTGTCAATTTGACAAAATAAATTAGGTCATTAATTAATTACAAATAATTTATTACAGAGTGTACCATTTTGTACACTACAAAGATTTTTATAAATGTAAAAAAAAAAAAAACTAAAAAAACAAAAAAAAAAAATCTTTTATGATTTTAATTTTAAGATTCTTATATAAAAAAAAAATAATATATATATATCCTTTATAATTTTTTCATTATAATTTTAAGATTTTTTTATAAACATAGAAATAGATACAAATATTTATGTAAAACGGCACCCTTAGCGACCATTATGCGTACTTTTGTTAACAAAAAAAGAAAAAAAAAAGAAAGTTTGACCCAAATTTTTAATAAATTTGAAATCAAACTCTCTCTTTTTTTTATTATAAGGGGGGAGGGGTGTTATGTGGCCAATTCCCCATAACTAGATACTGGAATAGCAACAGTATCTCATATCATTGATTTCCTTTTAATTAATTTCAATAATCGAAATTATATTATTTTCAAACATTATTATTTTTTATGCATAATGCATATTTTCAAGTACATAAAAAAAAAATATTCAAGTGCATAAAAAAAAAAAAACCTATTATACATTTTTATTTAATTTTATTTCTCACACATTTGGTTACGCTCAAATTACAAGCAATAAAAACTGATTATGCAGTTGAGCGTCACCAAATGTAAAAACGGAAATCAATAAGCGCGTGTAAAATAAGAAATATGGATTGGTCGCTTGAAGTCCGAAAAGGGCGTTTACATAAATTAAATAAATTCGAAATAAATTTATTAAGTTAATCTATGAAACTAATTTTAAAAAATAAAATCATTCAGTAACGAAGCAGTGTAAAGTAAAGTACATAAAGTACTATAAAATAATTAATATTTAAAATGTTAATCAAAAATCAAAACTTGTTTAAATGAAGTAATAAAGTTCTTTTTATAAAAAATTAAATAATTAAAAGTGTTTTAATTTTTATCACAACACTGGCATGAAATAATAAAACTTTAAAAAGAATGGTGTACGATGATGCACCTTACACAGAATGGTGTACGATGATACACCTTACACATTTGCAAATATAATCTTATTTTGCAGCTTTGCAGCATTAACCAATTCAATTATTTTCCGTTAGTTCTGATAATGTGCATATGTGTTTCTTATTAGGCTATTATAGAAAAGGTTTACAATTTACATTATAAATTATTATTTGTATTGTGTTATTATTTATGTTAAAAATAAAATTGGGAACCATAAAATTCTCTCTATAGAGTAAAAAAAAAACATTTGAAAATTTTTATTTTCAATTTCGCACTACCACATGAACACATCTCGCCAAATATTTGACGACACCTATATTTAATTTTGTCTAGGATTTATAAATATGAATTAGTTACCGCGAAGTTTGTAGATATTTAACAGTATTAATTTATTTTGGTAAATTGGTCATATTTTATTGGCAATAATTAACACATACCTATAATATAACAGATATACATATATGTTATACATATATATATATATATATATATATATATAGATTTATGTTACTTTATCGACAATACAATATGAATGACCAATTTACCAAAATAAATTAATATTATATATATATGTATATATTTATATTGGTTTTTTTAAAAATATTATATTAAAAATATATTTTATATATATTATATTTTAGAAAAAACCAATATAAAAATAAGATTGAAGTAAACTTATAGACGGTCCCTTAAAATTTTACATGAACAAATAAAGTAAAACGTAGAAACAAAAATCAAAAAAAAAGTTAGGGTTCACAATTTACTTTTCAAGAATTGCAATACGCAAAATAATTATAACGTAAATTGTAAACCCTAACTTTTTTTTTGATTTTTGTTTCTATCGGAAAAAATTACTTCTATATTTTATTTAGCTTCTTAAAATGCAAATGCATGATGATTTATTGTATGTGTGAGTAAGTTAATATATTTAGTTTCTAAGAATGTATGTATAATTTATTTTGGCTTTCTAGTGCAAATTGGATTCGTATAAAAGTTTCATGATTTAAAGATTTATTTCCATTATGTAAATACCGTATATTGAAAGTTTTAGTTTATAAGTAAACTTTAATGAGTACCGTCCAATAGATTACAAATGGTTACACGCGTCGACCTAATTTAAACATTGAACTAAAATTAGAATGAAGGATGTTTTACATTTGCGCTGAATTTTATATTGTCCTATTTACATAGACTATAATATTTAGCATTTTTCTTATATAATTTATTTTTTGTCATAAATTCTCGGTAAATACATTTTTATGTGTAATGTGTTTGTATGGGTTAAAGTTAATTTATCTAAGTTTAAAGTTAATTTATCTGCCTGCGCAGCGCTCTCATTTTTGATTGGTTGAATTCCAAAAATTTCATCGTCATCGAAAATCGGCCCAATTGTAAAACATACTTGAGAATAAACATAAATTTAAATTTATTTATGCGATGCAAGGAATTTTTCAGTATAAATAGATTTTAAAGAAATATATTTTTGACTGATTAATATAAAAATAAAATAATTATTACGATTTTTTCATACCAAATATATTTTTACCAATAAATGCAAATTACGCGGAAACTAATTCAAGTTGACAAGTGCAAAAAAAGAAGCTAAAATATGGAAAACTAATTTTCTAATGAAGAAGAGTTTGCGTGTATGCGTGAATGCGTGTATTCATAAGTGCGATGTGCGATATAATTAATTGCTTTTCGAGTTTCGGTTTAATTGTTTCTATTCATTAGTAGTGAAAAGTAATAAATTGTGAAAATAAATTAAAATTTAAACCATATAAAAAAATATAAAAAATACAGATTATAAAATTGTTAAAATAATAAAATTGTGATTTTTCTAATAATAAATTTTTATAATAATAAAATTTTATAATAATAAAATAAAATTTAAAGAAAATTTTAAAAAATATATTAAAATATATGTTTTATATGTTATAAAACAAAATGGTGAGACGCAAATTGTTTTGGTGCATTTCGGGAATATGGCAGTTTTGCAGACCCAATAGTGGTTCATAAATTCCGGAAATTGCATAAAAAAAATTGTGTTTATAATTAACTATTGTGTTTATTTATAAATGATTAATATTTTTATTTGTTTTAGTTTGACACAAATTTTGATATCTAAAGTTTTATTTCATTCAGTTCATAATAATTTTTTAAAACTAAAAACGGCGAAAAAAATCATAATCAATTTTTGATAGTTTTTAAAGTATGTATTCTTTTGATATGAATGAAATAAAACTTTAGATATCAAAATTTGTTTCACAATTAAAAACATTAAAAACAAATGTTAAATCACAATAAACACATTTTTTATATATAGTTTGCAGAATTTATTAAGTAGTGTTGGGTCTGCAAAACTGCCATATCCCATCAACCCACAAAAACATTTTGCTATAAATATATTTTACAATCTTTTTTTTTTATTCACAGCTGCATAGAAAATAATAATAACTTAAAATTTAAACCATATAAAAAATACAGATTATAAAATTTTTATAATAATAAAATTGTGATTTTTATAATAATAAACTTTTATAATAATAAAATTTTATAATAATAAAATTTTGATAATAATAAAATAAAATTTAAAGAAAATTTTAAAAAATATATTAAGTATATGTTATAAAACAAAATTTTAAAATACAAAATGGTGAGACGCAAATCGTTTTGGTGCATTTCGGGAATATGGCAGTTTTGCAGACCCAATAGTGGTTCATAAATTCCGGAAATTGCATAAAAAAAAATTGTGTTTATAATTAACTACTGTGTTTATTTATAATTAATTAATATTTTTATTTGTTTTAGTTTGACACAAATTTTGATATCTAAAGTTTTATTTCATTCAGTTAATAATAATTTTTTAAAACTAAATACGGCGAAAAAAATCATAATTTTTTTTTTGATAGTTTTTAAAGTATGTATTCTTTTGATATGAATGAAATAAAACTTTAGATATCAAAATTTGTTTCACAATTAAAAATATTAAAAACAAATGTTAAATCACAATAAACACATTTTTTATATATAGTTTGCAGAATTTATTAAGTAGTGTTGGGTCTGCAAAACTGCCATATCCCATCAACCCACAAAAACAATTTGCTATAAATATATTTTACAATCTTTTTTTTATTCACAGCTGCATAGAAAATAATCAATTAAACTTTAAACCATATAAAAACATTTTCCGGATTTTTCGCTTTTGAAAATTTACAACTATATAAATTACTTGAAGATTTTATTGAATATATAAGTAAGTTTACTTTTTAATTTTGTTAAATATATTAATAACGTTTTTTTTAATAAAATAATTGTTAAAAACAATTTTTATATTTTTTTAAAGCTACGAGTAATTTATATAAAATAAAAGGAAAAATGAATTGTTTTAAAAAGATTTACAATTTATTAATTAGTTATTTTTCATACAGATTGATATGGATTTCAACTTTCAATATAAAACTGCCAACTGTTTTTTTGAGAAATGGGCTGAAATACATATTATATTGCTAAATTTTTTAAACGACAACAACATTAAAGAAAAACTTGTGAAAGAAGTTATTAAGGAAATTCAGTCGACGAATCCATCAGAAAGTAAGTGATCGTATTTTGTTATAATTAAACTTTAGAAATTTAGAGCTTTAGAAATTTTTGTTTATTTAACGAAAGTTAAATCAACAATAATTTCTAAAGCTCTTAATTACTTACTTTATTACTTTGCATAGAAATTTTAAAATCATAACACAATTATTTTTTAAAAATTTTCAGATTGTCGAGAAGCTGCATTATTGTGGTGCTTACACGGCTACCTAGTACCAACACAAAAAGTAGTTAGGAAAGACAAGAATGGAAAAAAAACTACGTCAAAATTTACAATAAAGGATTCACAAGAATCATTTCTTTTTATTGGTAATTCTATTCAAGCCATAGAAGACCATATTTTATTCTTAAAAGATAGATCAGAAAATATACAACCATTTATTGCAGCTGTGGGAGAAAACGTATTGAATATAAAAGAAATATTTGTATTTTTTGATGGAGTTAAATTTATATTCAATAGTTTTTCAAGAGCTGTGGATATATGTTTTAAAAATTTTTATTTATTTAATTTGGAATATCCAACTACATGCTCCACATTTTGGAACTTTATTCAACAATTTTTTTATAAAATAAAAACAAAAGTTAATTTTCCAAAAGTGCATTTATTAATTGATGAGTTAAAAAATGCCAAATATTCCAAAGAAAACAATAATTAATTAATATTTTGTAATATTGTTAAAACTTATAATAGCTAAAATTTGGCTGATTTAAATATGAAGAAAAAACTAAAATATTGTTTTATAATATTTACAAAACAGTAAATTTTCATTAATTAAATATGAAATAAATTAAAAATAAATAAAAATAAAAATTATATTTTGCAATATTTACTTAACTAAAAGTAATTTTTGATTAATTAAATATGAAATAATTTAAATATAAATAAAATTCAAAATTATATTTTGTAATATTCACTTAACTTAAAGTAATTTTTGATTAATTAAATATGGAATAAATTAAATATAAATAAAACCAAAAAATTATTTTAAAATATTTACAAAACTTAAAGTAATTTTTGATTAATTAAATATGAGATAAATTAAATATGAATAAAACTAAAAATAATATTTTGTAATATTAATTTAATATAAAACTAAAAAATTATATTGAAATATTTACAAAATTTAAGTAATTTATGATAAATTTAATATGAAATAAATAAGAATAAAATTAAATATAAATACTTATAAAACTTTATATAATAGCTAAATTTCGGCTGAATGAAATATGATTAAAAAATATAAATATTATTTTTTAGTATTTAAAACACTTAAAGTAATTTTTCATTAATTAAACATGAGATAAATTAAATATGAATGAAACTCAAATTATATTTTGTAATACATATTAAAATAAAACCAAAAAATTATTTTAAAAATATTTACAAAACTTAAAGTAATTTTTGATAAATTAAATATGAAATAAATATGAATAAAATTAAATATAATATTTGTAATGTAACTTACATTACAAATAATAGCTAAATTTCAGCTGAATTAAATATGATTAAAAAATATAAATAATTTTTTGTAATATTTAAAAAACTTAAATAGTTTTTCATTAATTAAATTTGAGATAAATGAAATATGAATAAAACTAAAAATAATATTTTGTAATATTAATTTAATATAAAACTAAAAAATTATATTGAAATATTTACAAAATTTAAGTAATTTACGATAAATTAAATATGAAATAAATAAGAATAAAATTAAATATAAATACTTATAAAACTTATATAATAGCTAAATTTCGGCTGAATGAAATATGATTAAAAATATAAATATTATTTTTTAGTATTTAAAAAACTTAAAGTAATTTTTCATTAATTAAACATGAGATAAATTAAATATGAATAAAACTCAAATTATATTTTGTAATACATATTAATATAAAACCAAAAAATTATTTTAAAATATTTATAAAACTTAAAATAATAGCTAAATTTTGGTTGAATTAAATATGAATACAAAATAAAAATATTGTTTTATAATATTTACAAGACTTAAAGTAATTTCTCATTAATTAAATATGAGATAAATTAAATATGAATAAAACTAAAAATAATATAATATAATAATTTTGCCTTAATTAAATATGATTAAGAAATAAAAATAATATTTTGTAATATTTAAAAAAACATAAAATATTTTTTGATAAATTATATATGAAATAAATATGAATGAAATTAAATATAATATTTTGTAATATGTATTTATAAAACTTTAAATAATAACTAAATTTCGGCTGAATTAAATATGATTAAAAAATATAATTTTTTTTTTTAATATTTAAAAAACTTAAAGTAATTTTTCATTAATTAAACATAAGATAAATTAAATATGAATAACACTAAAAATAATATTTTGTATTATTAATATAAAACCAAAAAATTATTTTGAAATATTTACAAAACTAAAAGTAATTTATGATAAATTAAATATGAAATAAATATAAATAAAATTAAATATAATATTTTGTAATATTTATAAAACTTTAAATAACAGCTTAATTTCGGCTGAATTAAATATGATTAAAAAATATAAATTATATTTTGTTATAATTTAAAAAACTTAAAGTAATTTTTCATTAATTAAATATGAATACATATAACTAACAATAATATTTTGTAATATGTATTAATATAAAACCAAAAAATTAAAAGGTTTTTTGAAAATAAATAAAAGTTTTTTTGTAATAAATATGATTTTTTATATTTTTTGTAATATCAATTTCTTAACATGAGCAGGGCCCGGTTTGGTTTGATAGAGGGGCAGTGGTAGTAAGGTAAGGAGTAGGAATAGTTGTAGGGGACGGGGTAAGTGGTTGTAAGGTGAGGGGAAGCAGTAATTTGGGTAGTGGTTTATGAGTACGTTCGGTAATGGTTGCTAGGTGAGGGTTAGCAGTGAATTATGGGGGGGCGGTAGGTTAAACAATAGCCATTAACAAATGTTTTATTGGCTCAATTAAAAGTGTACGTTAAATGAATGAACATATTTAATTGCTTTAATAAATTTGTAATTGAGACAAATAATATCATTTATTAAGCTAATAAACAAATTCATTAAATTAATGGAGCTTTGCGTTAATCATTTTTAAAAATTATTTTAACGAATAGTTATTTATTATCTCAACAAACAAGTTCATCGGACAAATAATAATCAATTTTTAATTGACTCAAAGAATTATTTTATTGTATTTACGGACCTTTTTGGTTCAGTGTAGTAACGTAAGGGTCAGAAAACTCCTTAGACCACCGTTTAACAAAGCCAAGCATAGAGTTAGCCCTACTAACTATATTATCGAAATGGGAGTGGAAGTTTAAGTCACTGTCACAGAGAATTCCTAAGTCAGGAATAGCCGTGACTCTTGGAACAAGCGCACCATTAAGATAATAATCACGAGGTGGATGGCGAATGCGTTCCAGATGGTTCTTTTGACACCAAATTGAAAATTTATTTAAATGCTCCTGAAGGACAATACTATCAGAGGGAGATGAAATTATTTTAGAAATTTTCATATCATCCGCATAAATATTGGATTCTGACTTTTTTATAATTAAAGTAACATCGTTTATGGATAAAATAAAAATTAGCGGACCAAGATGGCTGCCCTGAGGCACTCCAGACTTAGCCGTAAATGAGATCGAAGTAGCTGACCTAAAAAGTACCCTATATTGACGATTTATTAAATACGATTCTAACCAAAGTAAAAAAGAAGGTGGAAACCCAAGTGCTTGAAATTTGAACAGAATAATCTCATGCGAAAGTTTGTCAAAAGCTTTACTAAAGTCAGTAGTGATAGCATCGACGTCATGACCAACTTCCATTGCATTAAGACTGCTAGACACGAATTCCGTTAAATTAGTGGTCGTCGATCTGCCCTTCAAAAACCCATGTTGTTTAGGTGAAATCAGGGATTTACAGTGAAAGAAGAGGGTATCATAAACAATACTCTCAAAAAGTTTAGGAACACAGGATAGCTTGGCTATGGGCCTATAGTTACAAATTTCAGCTTTACAGCCCTTTTTATGTACGGGGATAATAAAAGAATCCTTCCAAAAACTTGGAAATATCCCCACTGACATAGATTTATTGAAAAGTCCTGTGAGAGGCTGTGCAAGGCTATCGCTGCATTTCTTTAAAACAATTGCTGGCAGACCGTCAGGACCAGATGAATAATCATCTTTTAAATTGCTAATTTTATCAACCACTGTTAGGAAAAGTAATTAACGTCTGGCACAAAATCATTATCATTAAAAGCTTGATTAAAAAAATCAGCGAAGTGATTAGAAACAACTTCGGGATCATTTGATGAATGATTATCATATTTTAATGTGGAAGGGTACCCGTCAGATTTCCTTTTAAAATGAATAAATTTCCAGAATTTTTTCGGATCTGAAATAATGTCAAACTGCATTTGACTTATATAATTATCATATAGATCTTTAGATAACACGGAAAATTCGTCAGATACACTAACATATTCCGAAAAAGCACATTCCGACCTAGTTGTAAGAAACTTACGCCGTAATTTATTCCTATTATTTCATAATGAGCGAAGTTCATTATTGTACCATGGAGGCGAAAAAACAAGGTTTTTTTGGATGTAAATTGGAACTGATACTTCTATGCACTCAAAAATTAGAGCATAAAAATTAGAAATCATTATATCAATGTTATCATTAGAATTAAAAATTATATGAAGATTGACATTACTAAGTAAAAAATTTAATTTATCAAAATCAGTTTTACGAAAATTGAAACGATAAGGATTACCATTATTATTATTATTATTATCATTACTATTACAATTACCGTGCTCGTAAGCAAAAGTTAAGGAAAGTGGAGGATGGTAGGCATCCATAACAGACAGACATTGAGTACTTTCTATAACAATACAGTTTTGTATATAAGTTGTAAAAACCAGATCGAGTTGACGATTTAAGCTATTTTTAATATTACTAACCTGGAAAAGGCTACAATCAGATAAATTATCAATAAATGATGTTTCAACTAAAGAAGTTGCATTAGAAGCAACATAATATGATTCATCATCCGATTCAACCCAAACCAGCATAGGAAAATTGAAATCACCAACAATCAACAGATCATCGCAATCATCCATAGTACAATGCAAGAAATCGACAGCATTTAAGAAAAGTTGGTAACATTCAATGGGACTAACAGGATGAATATAACAATTTAACACATCAATACTACGACGACTAACAGAAATTCTAACACATATTAATTCAACATTATATGAAAATTCACAATTATTTTCAACAATGCTCTTGATAGAGGCTAAATTAGCAGAAAAATCTTCCGTTATTATATTATTTTTTTGTCAACAAAAATTGGTGGATTTACAATCTGCGCAAATAAAATTAAAATTTTTGAAACAATCGCCTCTTAATTTAACTATCTTAGAAGTATCAATGGCAGTATTACAAATACAACAAATAACCGATTCCATATTAAACAAAATATACTTCAAAATTATAAATTTAAAATAATTATAATGTTTGAATAAATAAACACTTAAAATTTTTATAAATTAGGTAAAATGGCAGTCAGTCGGTCAAAAAAAAGAAAAAATTCGGAAATTTGACTTTGACCCAAAAAATAATTTAAAAAACAGCAACAATAAAATTATAAATAATACTCACAATTTTTAAACAAATACGACCATATGATATTGAAATTAGTAACAGACCAAAAACAACAACAAAAAAAGAACACAATAAATTAAATTCTCTTGAGAAATATAAATCGAGTTAAAACAAAACTGTAACACTACGTCACTAGAAACAATAAGTTTTTTTTTTGATTTTTTTTTGATTTATATGATTTTTTGATTTTTGTTATTTTTCAAGAAAAAATATAATATTAAATATTTTTTTTAAATTAATTAAAAGCAGGCAGAAATCAAAAAATATATAAAATATAAATAAATATGCACAAAATAAAACAAATTATTTAGATTAAACTAAAATAAATTAATCACATGCAAATTAAATAAATTTAATTAGTAAAAAATCACAAAAACACAACCGACCCGATAAAGATCAACAAGAGAACGGATACAAAATGTACAGAATTTTTGGCCGAATTAAAAGACATAAATTAGAAATTAAAAACATTAGATATGATAAAGTTACTAAATAATTAATTTCACAAAATCAAAATTTTAATTATTCTTACAAAGTATACAGATTTACGAATGTTCATTGATATGTCACAATTTATATTGAATGTGTAAGAATGTTTAACACAAATACAGGTGGTATTATTACAGTAGCAGAAAAGTCTCCTACAAGACAACGTACAAATTCAAATAATTGATTTTTTAACCAAAGTATTTTGTCACCTATAAATACAAGACAACATGCACAAGCAAGTGGTTCATTGTTAAGAAAAAGTATTTTGTCAAAATATCCTGCAGAAAAAAATATTAAAAAAAGGAAGCCAGCAACACCTGGCACTCCACCACACACACCCAAGCAATATAAACTACATGGCACCCCTCCTCTCTGGGAAAACTACAAATAACTGATAAAAAGCTATAAATAAGCGCTAAAAGGTTAAATTTACCAATTGCAATTATGAATTCACGAGATAATTTATATATTACATTGTTTAGTAATGATTCAGTAAATTTTTTTCCCGATAATACTCTGGCAACTTTTGAAAATAGAATACCAACACATTTAGATTTAACTAAAGCCGATTGGCAGGTTGGTCTTTCGGAAATTTTTGTTAATGACTACCTACCAACTGATTTATATGAAAAACAAAAATCAGCTACTTTTGCGTTGGGGGTTCATTCAGTTTTAGTAGGTAGAAATAAACAACTTGTTAAAAAACGTCTGGGATATACATTTTACCATGAAGATAGTGCCAAATTTATGCATGATGATTGGAAACGAAATTTTTTACCTACACTTATTAACAACATTACACCATTAGGAACGTGTACACGTACCGAAGTAGTACATGAGTTTTATAATGTACTGTTAGTCACTCTATCGAAAGATGAGACCTATAAGAGTGAATATAAACCTGTTTCGGAAGCAAATAGCCTAAAATTTATACGTATATCAAAAACTTTTAACGAAGACAGTTTCTATTTAAAACCAGATACTGAATATAAATATACTATACCACAATTAATAAAAGAGCTTTTCCAGCAAAAACAAAATATTATTGAATACAAAAAAACAATACTAGACTTTTTTGAACGTACGTTTAAACAAATAAAAGATGAAAAAAGTGGTATGTTACTAGTATATAGTGATATTATTCAGCCAGAAATTTTGGAAATAATAATATACGAGCGTTGCGTGCAATAAATATTGATAACTGTAGAAAACAAAATAATATAGAATTTAAAAATATACAATACGTTCCATTGGAAAAGAAGATTTTTGAAACTATTGCCATTAATATTTCCGATCAGTATGGCAAAAAAATTGATTTTGTACCAAACTATTATCCGACAAAAATTGTATTACATTTTAAGAGATTTTAATAAAAAAAAGTATATAAATAAAAACAACACATAAAGCTTTATCGTTTTACTTGAACATGCATCATGAATACATTAAATATTATTCTTCACAAGCTGGCGATAATATAAATGAAATAGGACCACTTTTACAGGCATATCCAACAATCCAGCGAGGGCGTGGTTTAGGTAATTTATTTGGAGGTTTATTTCGTTTTTTAAAACCGGCATTGGCTACTGGTTTTAATTTACTAAAAGACGAAGCATTCAAAACTGGCTCTAATATTTTGTATGATATAGCGTCAGGGTCAAATCCAAAAGAAGTATTCGAAGAACAAGCTAAAGCAGGCATAAAAAATTTAAGAACCTCAGCAGTGAACCAATTGCATTCAATGTATGGTAGTGGTAGAAAGCGAAAAAAAGTAGTAAAAAAACGATGCAAGTAAAAAAAGACGTAAAACTATAAAAAGACGTGTAAAACCGAAACTATATTCAAGCAGTAGAAATAGGCGGAGAGCAGGAAATAAAAAATCACATGTTCTAGATATTTTTAATTAAAAATGGTTATTGTAGAATGCATGAAGTCAGAGTTAGATCTTTTCACAACACCACCAATACAGACAAGTATTTTACGAACTGATGAAGTAGTCTACAATCCATTAGCCTCGTTAGAGGTCTCACCTTCCACAATAGAATTTGTCTCACTTGGTAATGGTGATACATACAGAGATTTAGCATCAACATATATTAAATTTAAAGTTCAAATGTTAAAACAAGATGGAACAAAATGGAGTTATGCCGATACAACAGGAACAGGTGCTGATAAAAAGTCAATACCACAGCCTAGTGTAGTAAATAATTTGCTACATTCAATGATTAAACAAGTAAATGTAACAATAAATGGGAAAAATGTAACACCTTCTGATTCTTTTTATAATTATAAAAATTATTTAATTTCCTTGGTAAGCTATGGAAAAGATGCTAGCTCAACACATTTGGAAGGATCCGGTTGGGAGTTAGATAAACCAAATGTTCATGATATTAATAACGAAGGTTCCAAAATAAGACAGAAACAGTACAAAAACTCTTCTACTGTAGAGTTAATGGGAAAATTACATGTGGATTTTTTTAACACACCTACTTTGCTTTTAAACAATGTTGATGTTCGAATTTCGTTAACACTGGAAAAACCAGAATTTTATTTATTTTGCGCTGATACGGATGAAAGCTATTTAAAAATTCATGAAGCAACACTATACATGAAACATGTTACAGTTAACCCTAATATTTTATTGGCTCACAACATTATTCTTGCAAAAGCTAATGCAAAATATCATTACAAAAGAGGAGAATTGAAAACATTTACAATACCAGCAAATACTTCAAACATTTCATTGGATAATGTATTTATTGGTCAGCTACCTAATACATTATTATTTTGTATGGTAAATAATGAAAACTTTAATGGAAAACGATCAAAAAATCTATATTATTTTGATCACAATAATTTATCACAATTTCAATTATATGTAAACGGTGTACAAGTACCTAATTCGCCAATTGAAACAAATTTCTCTGAGAGTTTTTGTAATACCAGAGCATATTTAACATTATTCAAGGGTACAGGAATACATCATTCCGATAGAGGTCATCAGATCACAAGAGAATATTTTTCAAAAGGCTACACAGTATTAGCTTTTGATTTATCAGCCGATGGTCGATGGATCAGGTAATGAAACATGTCAAAACCTGTTAAATCAAGGTACAGTGAAAATTGAGGCAAAATTAAGCTCTGCACTACCCTCAACATTAACGTGCATTGTTTATGGAGAGTTTGATGCGTCATTAGAAATTGACAGGAATCGTAATGTTTACACAAATTTATAAATAGCTGTACAAACAAAATAATTTTTTATTATACAACAGGCCTTGAAAGTGTTAGAGCATATCATTTAGTGGACATATCATTTAACAGCGATAAAATAATTACTTTTGGACATAAAGTAAGCATTGCAGGTATTGAAGAATCAAATAAAGTAGTACACTGCGAATACAAATATTTATATCCAACATCAAAAATAAATGCAGAAAAACACAATTACAACACAAATGGAAATTTATACAACGAAAATATAACTCAAGCTTTAAATAAAAAATTAAACAAATTTGATGTATTGTTGGTTAATGGAAAAAACAAAAAAGAATTTTTATTACAATCTATAAAGTGTAACACAAAAATTTACGATATTTCAAACCTAAAAGAACAGCATGAATACGCAACAGATAGTAAAAATTCTTCGGAGGAATAAACACACAAAATTTTGTTTTAGGAGCGTTTTTGCTTTTAATCGCATACCTAAACAGATAAAAAAGAAACCATTTTGTATTGTTGTTAATTCAGATCCTGATACAAAACCTGGATCACACTGGTTTGCTTTAAATTTTCCCCAAGCAGAATGTGCCGAATATTTTGATTCTTATGGAAATCAAACAATAAAAACAAATATCATAAGAAAAATCAATCATAATTCTAAGCAAAAATGTTTCATAAGAAACTCAAAACGTTTACAAGCAGACTTTTCAACTGTATGTGGTCATTATTGTTGTGTTTTCATATACTTCCGTTGCAGAGGTTTTTCAATGAAGAAATTTTTAAGCATCTTTAGTTCAAATGATTTTAACTACAATGATAAATTTATTTATTAATTATTTCGAAAAAATTTTAAAGTGTAAATTTATATATAATAAGTAACAAATCTGTAATTTTGAAAACAATTCAAATACAAACAAATAAAATATCAATATTGTTTTATTCATTTATTATCACATTTTCAGCACATAACAAAGATATTTCTACAAAAAGTTTGGAAAAATTAAACGAAATATTAAATTCTGGTAGAAAAAAATGCTCTCTTGTTAATTTTTTTACATTATAAATTTCACAATTTTTGTAATATTTAGTAATATAATCTTTTACATATATTTCATTTACATAGTTAAAGTATGCATGACTGGTTATAAAATCCCTGATTCCATTAATTTGATTCCATTCTTCGCTGTTTAACAAAAATGTTAAATTTTGAATATCGTCATCATTGCATATGTTTTGAACAAACATAATCCAAAGACTATAACTGAATTTCATTGGTGTTTTACCAAACTTTGAAATTACCACTATTGGTTTTAACGTACTCGGATGAAAACCCGATGAAATGTTTGCTGTGTGTTCTTTATTTAGATAATAATGATAGGCAAGAAGCAAGTTGCCAGCATCTCGGGGCGTATGTGTTTCCATTTTGTCACTACAATTATAACTAAAGCATAATCACTTTTGAGAAATTAAACAAAGAATAATATTTTAAAAATCAATTTTATTATATTTTAACATATACATATACATATTAAAACAATTTTTTAAAGCACATCTTTTTAAGTTCAGTCCTTCTGATGTGGAGTGAACGGGACAGTATGTGGCATAATTTTGTAATTCTTGTAATTTAGGAATGTCAAGATTTAAATCCACAATCTTTGTTGTTTTTGGAAAATATTTGAGAAGTATATCTTTTTTTTGTTTGCCTTTTACGAAAATACTATATTGTTCTAAATTTTTAAATATATATGGTAGGCTGTTGTATTCAATAATACCACTTTCCCATTCCAGACCGTTTATATTATCCCTATTGTAGTAATTTTGTTGTGAAATTTCATAATTTAGTTCTTCTTTAGGATATGGGGCTTTTAATAAATAATAATCTGCAGTTAGTGAGCCTTGCTTAAGTGTAGCCATTTCTTTTATAAAATAATGTTTACCATTACCAATTACGAATTGAAAATCAATAAAAATTATTTTGCTCTGCATATTTTTTTTAGAACAACTTTACTCTTTGACAAAAGCTATAAAACTAAATTTACTAGTATATTTAAGTTAGTTATGAAGTATCGTCATGAGTAAAAAGTCAATTGTAGAGGAATTGCATAAGCCTGCAAGAAAAAAATTTGAAAGGCGGAAAGTTAAACAGAAAGTTAAATAGAAAGGCCAGGATACCTGGCAAATTGATTTAGTAGAAATGATTCCATTTGCAAAATTCAACAAAGGTTACAAATACCTACTTACAGTTATTGATATTTTTTCAAAATATCCTTATACAAAACCAGTTAAAACAGAAAGTGGTTTTGATGTAACGAGAGCTATGAATAAGATTTTATCTAAAAGCAAGCAAATTCCAAAAAATATTCATTCTGATCAAGGAAAAGAATTTTTTAACAGCAATTTTCAAAACTTAATAAAAAAACATAATATAAATCATTATCATACATACACAAAACTTAAGGCTTCGTGAACGTTTTAATCGGACTTTAAAAAATAATATGTGGAAACAATTTAGTTTACAGGGTAATTATAATTGGATTTCAATTATAAATGATTTAACAAATAAATATAATCATACACGACATCGTACAATAAAAATGAAACCAATTCAAGTATCTAAAAAAAATGAAAAATTTCTATTAAGAACAATATACAACACCCCAAAGTTATATAAAACGCCTAAATTTAAAATAAATGATTTTGTACGCATCAGCAAGTCCAAAGGAATTTTTCAAAAAGGTTATGAACCAAATTGGTCTACCGAAATTTTTAAAATATCAAAAATTAACTCAACAAACCCTGTAACTTATTCTTTAACTGACTATATAAGCCGATAATTGGAGGTTTTTATGAATTTGAAATGCAGAAAACAAAATATGCTCATTCTCATTCTTATCTTGTTGAAAAAATAATCCGACAGAAAAGTAATCAAGTTTTTGTCAAATGGCTTGGATTTGATAATACACATAATTCATGGATAAATAAAAAAGATATTTTAAAATAAAACTCATACTTCATGGATAAATAAAAAAAAGATATTTTAAAGTTAAATACTATTGTACAACTAAAAAATGAATTGTATAAATAAACTTTGTTTTAATAGTATAACTTGTTTATTATAAAAAAATTTGTAATATGTATTTCTAGGATATAAAAGCTAGATAAACAACTAATTCGTTTAGTCTTATACTAACTTACAAAATGTCAAGTTTTATAATTGTAAACGATTCTATTTTGAATGTTAAACGTTTTAATTTACGTGGACGTCGTGTAGAATTTTCTATAAAACAAGTGCCCGAAAACCAGGAGCCCACAAGCTGGATTAAAAAGGCTATTGAAGAAATTATTGCATATGTAACAAATGGTTTATTACCTACTGATCAGGTGGGAATCACATTTTGTGACAACAGTTTATTAGAACGTGCTCCTGGATGGCTTAATTTTAAAGAAGCATCTTTGACAAATATAGAAGAAGTCTAGGCCCTTATATCAAAAATATACCAAAGTAATTCAGAAGGTCTTAGCACAAACAATTTTTGCTTACAAGTAACATCTGTTAGATTACCAAGAGGTAGCGGTCGTGGTAAAAATTATAACACTTTTGATGAGGAAAGTGCTAAAAGAAAAGGTATCATTTCAATACAAAATGATGATTATATCTGCTTACCTAGAGCATTAGTTGTAGCTATTGCAATAATAGAACAAGATCCTGTATACAAAAATAAATGGATAATTAAAGATACGCATAAAATACAGACAATCAGAGCAATGAATTTACTTAAAGAAGCGAATGTTAGTATAGCGTCGGAAGGAGCAGGTGTTGTAGAAATTCATCATTTTCAACTACATCTCAAAGACTATAAAATTGTGGTGTATCAATATGGCACAAAAGGAAAAAATATAATTTATAAAAGTGATAATGATGGTAAATCATTAAATTTATTGTACCATAAAAACCACTTCAACGTAATTTCATCGTTGACTTCAGCTTTTTGCTGTAGATATTTTTGCCAAACATGTCGTTTACCATATAATAATAAAAATTCACACCATTGCAGAGGTCAATGCTAACAATGAATGTTAGTATAGCGTCGGAAGGAGCTGGTGTTGTAGAAATTCATCAATTTATTTATTTTTTTATTTTTTTATTGTTTAAATCAAACATTTACATTTATATTAACAAATACAATACAATAATAACTTAATTACTTTAAAAAAAAATACAACTATAAATTAAATTAAATTAAAAACATTTATAAAGATAATTATACAAATTAATTTAATTAATTATTTTTAACATTTAAAATGCATAGACAAACATACATATAACTGAAATTAGATCAATTTAAATTTTAAAGGAACTATTTATGTTTATATTTTTCCAATATAATAACTATTAGTTCCATTCAATGTTATGTCATTTCTAAAAAAAGCACCTTCTTTAGTTGACCTTTTGTTAAAGAAAGGTTAATAAAATCTTTATATTGATTGGCAGCCATCAACATTCTATTTAAAGGTTCATATTTCCCATAATTAGTACGATGATAAGCAATATTAAATATGTTCTCATGCCTAAAACGTGTACTTAGATTGATATGAGTTGTTATATAATCTCTTAAATAAATAGAATTAATTTTACCACTATGGGCCATTAAAATAAAAACAATATCAGCAACTATTCTTCTAGATTCTAAAGATTTTAGTGCTAAAAGTTGTAAGCGATTCCTATAAGGTGGTAATATTATTGGATTTGACAATGGTAAGTTACGCAAAGCAAACCTGATAAATTTTTTTTGAATAGCTTCGATTCTATCAATATGATCCCGGTAGTGAGGCGACCACACTTGGCTAGCATATTCTAAGATTGGACGAACAAGTGAAGTGAATAAGGACTTTAGGATGTACGGATCATCAAACTCCTTAGACCATCTCTTATGAAGCCCAACATAGAATTTGCTTTATTTATGATAGAGTCTAAATGCTGTTTGAATGATAATTTGTTATCAAAGAGAACACCTAAGTCTTTGAATTGCATAACTCTTTTAATATTATAATCGCCGAACTTATATTCCTTAATTAAAGGGGAATTGCGACGGCTGTAAGTAATTACAGAACACTTATCGATATTTAACATAAGATTGTTGCTATTACACCAATTCTTGAAGGAATTTAAATCGTTTTGAAGCAATATTGTGTCATTGATTGTAATAATTTTTTTGTGGATTTTCATATCATCTGCGTATATACCAACTTTGCTATTTAGAATTATGGAATTCACATCATTAATAGATGCAATAAAAATTAATGGGCCTAGGTGACTACCCTGTGGAACCCCGGAATTGGCGTAGTATGGTTTCGAAATAGCAGATCTAAACAAAACACAATAACTTCTGTTTGTTAGATATGAATTTATCCAGTTAATCAAAAATGATGGAAAACCTAATTTTTTAAGTTTGAAACTTATGACACTGTGTGGTAAAAGATCGAAAGCTTTACTCAAGTCTGTATAAATAACATCACTTTGCGAACCACCTTCCATTGTATTTAGAAAAATAGAGCATGATTCAACTAAATTAGTTACAGTAGATTTACCTTTCATAAATCCATGCTGGTTAGGTGTTAAAAAGCCAGAGCAATGACTGTAAATAGAATCATAAACCATTAATTCAAATAATTTAGGAATACTAGATAATTTTGCAATTGGACGATAATTTGAAATTTCACTTTTCGAATCCTTTTTGTATACTGGTCTAATAAATGACTTTTTCCAAAAATCAGGAAAAGTTCCCAGTGTTAACGATTGTTTAAATAAAGTAGCTAGTGGAAAAGCAATTGATTGTGAACAATTTTTAAGAATAATTTCAGGAACACCATCTGGTCCAGGGAATGCATCATTATTAAGTTTATCTAGATATTCCTTTACTTGAGTGACTGAGAAATCAATTGATGTTACTGGGATTTCTGGAAGATTACTTAGATGAGAAAAATTTGCCTCATCTACCTCAAACGAACTGCTAGAATAAGTGCTAGAAAAAAATTCTTTAAAGTTGTTTGAAATAATAGCAGAATCCTTTGAAATCTGACCATTAAATGACATAAAATTAGGAAATTGATCTGCCTTCCTTTTTAAATTTACAAATTTCCAAAAAGATTTAGGATCATTCTTGAGTTGTAATTTCATATCATTAATATAGATCCTATATTTTATATCTAATAGTGATTTAAAAGTATTAAATAAGTTAACAAAATCTATATAATTTTCATCACTTTTATTTTTTAAGTATTTTCTCCAGGACTTGTTTTTTTTATTTCTCAGTCTTTTCAAGTCCTGATTGAACCATGGTGGGCTAGAATTGTAACCTCTGTCACGGATTGAAGGTACCATGTTGAAACCATGTAATAAAACCTCATAGAATTTACTTACTGCTTCGTCAATACTTAAATCATACATTAATGATTCGAAATCCACAGATAATAAATAATTATTTAAAGATATAAAGTCGGTTTTTTTGAAATTATATCGATAAGATATAATTGGTAATGTATCTAAAGGACTAATATGGCAATAAGAAAAGCAAATAGGAGGATGAAAATTATCAATATTAACCAAAGGCAAATTATTCTGAATATTAGTCAAATTCATCCAATCCGACGTAAAAATTAGATCAAGCTGTTTTCCTTGAAAATTTTTTATAGTGGATACCTGTTGAAGGTAATTTGAATTACAGCCATCTATAAAAGCATATTCAGAACTAGAGACTACACGGTTCGGAATCATGAAAGATTCTTCGTCATGTACATGCCAAGATATATTTGGCAAATTAAAATCTCCACAAACTAACATTTCATCAGGTGGATTCATTAAGGATGAAATGGCGTCAATAGCTTCATTAAAAACTGAATAAATGGTAACATTCGAATTTGGCGGAATGTAACAACATATTACAAAAAGTGATTTATTTGTAAGATCGATTTTTACTGTAATAAGCTCCAGGTCTAAAAATTCTGGTAAAGATATTTCACTAATATTAAAATTATTCTTAACCGCAATAAGCACACCACCCCCTTTAGGTACAGTCAATTTACCATTCTCCAAATCTAAGTATCTGTCTTTTCTGAAAACAGAGTATGTTTGTTCAAATAGTTCTAATGAATTTATGGAATGCGGCAACCAGGTTTCAGTTAAAGCATAAATATCAAAATCAAGAACTTTAGAGTTATATAAAACTTTTGAAGTTTTAGTACGTAAACCCCTAACATTCTGATAATAAAATGATAAGTTGCTGAACGAACTATTTGAACAAGATCTAAAAGAAAGATCTTTTAAATTATTTAAATTATTAGGGTAACTGACGAAAGTACTTGTCATTAGTTTCTCTGGCTCTTTGCATGTCTTCCATTCTTTTAGTCGAAACGTGGCTTCGAAATGTTTTTAAATCAGCTGTAACTATGTCATTCGAGAAACCTATATCTTCATGATATTTTATAAAAAGTTTATAAAGCTCAGTGTAGTCGCATGGAAGACCCTGTTGATGTATTAAAATTTTAATATTAGTTTTAGTTTTACCATTTACGCAAACAGTACCAGGTTGATCATGTAAATATGCCAAAAATAATCTAACATTATCATATATTCTAGGATCATTTAAACGACCCATCACGTATAAGTTTTCCCCATTTTTCACTGAATTCTGGGTAAGTCTAACCACTGGTGGAATGAATGGATTTACGAAGTTTGGGGACGTGCTGTTAGGATTTAGGGGTGGAACAAAATTTGTTAGATTAGTAGGGCTAGAATTATTATTAATATTATTATTATTATTAATAGGTAATGGAGAAGGGATATTATCAATATTAGTATTATTAGTATTATTATTTGTGTTGTTATTGTTATTGTTAGCAGGAACAGTAGTTTGTTGAGTACCACCAACCATAAAAGTTTCACCTTGAATAAAGTTTGAATATTTTTGTACATTACCAGAAGGAATTCTGGATGTCATAACATTGAATGGAGGCCTACTTGTTCTGGTATTATGAGTATACGAATAATCCATATTTTGATTATTATTAATATAATTACTTAAATTTCTACTAACCTTATTATTTATATTTTTTGTTTTAATATTTTTATTTTTCCTATTTACATTATTTTTATTTACATTTTTATTTACATTTTGTTTATTAATATAATTGTTGTTATTGTTATTATTGTTGTTGTTACTTCCCATAATATTGCTCCTATTTTTATTTTGGTTTTTATTCCTATTACTAATCTTACTATTAATTTTATTTTTGTTTTTATTTTTGTTTTTAGGTATATTATTCATATTAATACTTTTATTATTGATATTATTATTATTATTTTTTGTTACCCCACTACCTTTATTAATATTATTATTATTATTATTATAATCATAATTAGCGTCAGTATTAAAACGATTTATTAATGCACTACGGTATGATACTGGTGAAGAAACGGTACGATAAAATTGCGGTATTAAAGAGGATGAATACTGTTGTGAAATAAGTGATTCAGGTTGTTGTAATTGAGGCTGCTGTAATATAAATTCACCATTCACACTTTTTCTTTCTGAAATTTTTACCGATATTTTATTAGTATTTCTACTTATATTTTTTGTATTTTTAACTGTGTTTGTTTTCCAGTTCGTAGCAGTAGCATTGATACTTTGCCAAACTTTATCATTTTTCAGTAAAATTACAATAGTATGAATTGGGACATCAACTTTAAAACTGGAAAATTTAATTTTAGAAACTTTAATGTAACGTGGTGTTACACATTTACAAATTACATCAGTTACACCAAATTTGGTTTTGATGAAATTTGTTAAACTGTCTTCGTTGAATCTTCCAGCCGTCGCTCTAATGTAAAGAGAGCACCGCTGCACCACCATTACATTAGCATAAACATGCGGTGGTACCTGTTCATCATTATTGTAATTACCATTATTATTTAACTTTATATTGTTCATATTATTATTATTATTATTACAATTATTATCAATAATAATATTATTATTATTATTGAGTTTATTATGACCAGCTGACGATGTTGAAGGTCGAATTTTTAAATTTTCAGTATTATGTTTTTTTGGACTAGGGGATAAAGAGTCGACCTGCAAGATTTCATTCATAAGTGACGGAACCTGTTGTTTAGGTGAATTAAAAATATTGTGCGAAACGGGCATTGAATTTGAGATGAATTCATTAAATTTTAAATCAATAGTCCTTATAACTTCTATTATTGTATCTAATTTAGTTAATTGATCATTCATCTCTGTATTTTGAACGTGCTGATTGCTTACAACTGGTTCATTCGGAGGCATGAGTAAGGAATCTATTTTAGTTTGTAGAACATCGTGATTTGATGTTAGTTTATTGAAGAGATTCCTCATTTCACTAAATGCATTATCAAGATTGTTTGTCAATTTATCAAGTCGATCACATATTGATGATGATAACGACTCGGACAACAAATCCATTGTTTTAATAGCAGCAGACAATTTTACGTTTGCTGGAGCAATTTCGTCTGATATTTTCACAGGAATATTATCAAAAGCTTTAGCCATATCT
The DNA here is from genome assembly GCA_963920725.1 of Rhamphomyia laevipes. Lineage (NCBI taxonomy): Eukaryota > Metazoa > Arthropoda > Insecta > Diptera > Empididae > Rhamphomyia > Rhamphomyia laevipes. The sequence continues at coordinate 83,544,499 of OY987255.1, forward strand.
GTAAAATTGTTGCTATTGATATTTAAAGCACCATGCAGTTTTTGTATTATACCATCTTTTTCTTCACAGAGATTTGAAACGCCTTTAACAATACTGTCATGCATCGCTTTAAGTAAAGAATGAGTATTTTGACAATCACTACATATAAAATAATCTTGTAGTGAATGGTGATGTAAATCTCTAGAAGCTCCTATACAAGCACCATGCATCTTTCGATTGCAAAACCCCTTACAGTTAACCCATTTATATGTGTTATCTGATGCAGTGCAATGTTCCATATCACATTTATAGCTCATGCTGGTATATTATGTAATTTGATGTCTTTTATATTTTATTTAATTCAAGTTAAATTGAGGTAATTGTACTATGTATTTTAAATCAATTTAACTTAATTGTAATAAAATATAAAACAACAAAAACAAATTCGTAATTGCACTTTTTATAATAAATTATTAATATTATTATTGTTTAATTTAACACTGTATTTTATTAATTAGGTTAATATAAGGTAATTGCACCTTCACTCAAATTAATATTGTGAAATTTGATACTTTAATTAAGTCAATATAATTGAAATATATTTATTTGATTTATTTTTTATTATTATTATTATATTTTGTTAATTATTGTGGAGCGAATTAGAAACACGTCCAAACTGTTTGAATAACAAATAAAAAAAAAAAAAAAACTACATCTCAAAGACTATAAAATTGTGGTGTATTAATATGGCACAAAAGGAAAAAATATAATTTATAAAGGTGATAATGATGGTAAATCATTAAATTTATTGTACCATAAAAACCACTTCAACGTAATTTCATCGTTGACTTCAGCTTTTTGCTGTAGATATTTTTGCCAAACATGTCGTATACCATATAATAATAAAATTCACACCATTCCAGAGGTCAATGCCCCTGTTGTCAAAAAACACCACCGTGTCATAAAGTTACAACAGAAATAACCTGTACATACTGTAATAGAAAATTTAGAGGTCAAGACTGTTACAATAATCATCTGTCTTAAGGTTCGAATAAAAACAACAACATTTGCACAGACATAAAAAAGTGTTTAAAATGTTTAAAACCCTACAAACAAAATAGAGTACACACGTGGAGAATTTTTTTGCCATATATGTAAAAAATATGTACCAAAAGAACATTTGTGCTATATGCAAACAGATAAAAAGATTTAGAAACACGACAAGAGAAAGATTTAAATACAACTTCTGTAAAAGCTATTAAACTACATGAACCCAACTTATGTATATATAATAAAAGATGTGATGCGTGCTTAGAAAGTAAAAATTTGATATTTTGTAAAAAATGTGGTTTTAGACAACTTATATATAAAGAAAATGTAATACAAACATTTTTAGAAAATTTGCTAGAGGCTAGAAAAACATTTAAACAAATAATCGTAATAGCTCATAATGGTAAATCATTTGATCATCAGTTTATTTTAAATCACATTTTAACAAAAACTGATTTAACCCCACAATTAATTATGCAGGGGACAAAAATTATCATGATGTTATTAGGAAATATTAAATTTATTGATTCTATAAATTATTTTCCAATGGGTTTGTCTAAATTACCCAAAGCTTTTGATTTACCCGATTCATATAAAAAGGGTTATTTTCCGTATTTTTTTAATACTCTAGAAAATACAAATTGGTTGTTTACCTCCTACAGAATATTATGGTTGTGATCAAATGAAGACAGATGATCGTAAAACGTTTTTAAAGTGGTATGAGGAAAATAAAAATTTGGAATTCAATTTACAAAAAGAAATCGAAAGCTATTGTGCGAGTGATGTTAATATTTTAACACAGGCCTGCTTAAAATTTAGAAAACTATTGCTTACAGAATGTAATGTATGTCCTTTTACTGAGGCGACCACAGTTGCATCAGCATGTAATTTGGTTTTTCGACGAAATTTTTTACAATCAAACACAATTGCTATTATTCCTGTTGAAGGATATAGAAATCGTGACACACAATCAAAAATAGCTATGCAATGGCTATTGTACGAAGACAAAAATAGAAAAATTACCATACAGTTTGCAGCAAAACAAAAAGAGGCAATTATAAATGGTGTAAAGGTAGATGGCTATTGCAAAGAGACTAAGCAATTTTTTGAATTTCATGGCTGTTTCTATCACGGTCATCCTGTATGTATTAAACATAATAGAAATAAGTTAATAAATAATCAATCTACTGAGACATTTGAGCTTCGCTATGAAAATACAATAGCGAAAACAAATAGACTGCAATCTTTTGGTTATGAGGTAATAGAAATGTGGGAATGCGAGTTTTTCAAATAATGCCAACAAAATAAACAAATAACCGAATATGTTAAAAATCATCCTCTTTTAGATAATTTGCCACTTAATCCTCGAGATTCATTTTTTGGTGGGAGAACAGGTAATACACGATTATATTATAAATGTGATTTTGGTGAGAAAATTAAATATATTGATGTATGTTCACTTTATCCATGGGTCTGCAAATATGGAAAATTCCCGATCGGTCACCCTAAAATATATGTAGGTGATCAGGTCTGTCGACAGATTGATTTGAAAACAAAAAATGGATTAATAAAATGCAAAATACTTCCGCCACAAAATTTATATCATCCTGTTCTACCACTAAAACAGAACAATAAATTAATGTTTACGTTGTGTCGGACATGTTCCGAAAAATTATTTCAATCAACATGTTTTCATAACGACCAAGAAAGAGCTTTAACAGGAACATGGATATTTGCTGAAGTAGTTAAAGCTTTGGATAAAGGGTATAAAATTATAGATATTTTTGAAATATGGGAGTATAAAATTGCCCAATATGATATGACAACAAATAGTACTGGAATATTCACAGAAATGATGAATAAGTTCATAAAAAACTTAACGCGTGCACAACAAGAAGAATATATTGTTGAGTTTTTGAAAAATGAAAATATCCAGCTTGAATTTGACGATATTATTAAAAATATTGGTTTAAGATCTTTGGCCAAATTAATGCTAAACTCTTTCTGGGGTAAGTTTGGTCAAAGAGAAAATCAACCAAAAACAGCAATTGTAAATGAGCCTAATGAACTATATAATTTATTAACAAATGCAACTATTAACGTTAATCATATCTTACCAATTAATAACGATACTTTAATTGTAAACTGGGTATATGTAGGAGAGGCATGTACACCACTTTCAACTGTAAATGTTTACATCGCTTCATATACAACTGCACAGGCACGTCTTAAACTTTACGAATATTTAGAAAATCTTGATAATAGAGTTTTGTATTATGATACAGACTCTGTGATATACATAAGCCGAAAAAATGAAATTGACCCACCAACAGGTGATTTCATTGGTTATATGACTGATGAATTAGAAGGAGAATTTGGTGCTGAAAGTTATATAACAGAATTTGTCTGTGGTGGTCCTAAAAACTATGCTTTTCAAGTTTTCAGCACAAAAACTAAAAATTTACAAACCAGATGTAAGGTAAAAGGCATTTGTTTAAATTACCAAAACTCCAATCTGATAAATTTCGATACTATTAAACAAATGATTTTGCATGAAGATAATAACATGGAACCAATAACAATTGTATCTAAAAATATACAACGTACAAAAGATCATCAAGTAATAACCGTACCTGAAACCAAACTTTATAAGCCAACATCAACAAAAAGAAAATTCCTAGATGATTTTGATTCTATTCCGTATGGATATAAAAAATAATGTTAAAATTATAAGTTACTATATAAAGAAAAATAAAAATTTATATTTTGAGAATATTAAATTTTTTATTTATTTTAACAACCTTGTGTAAATTATTAAATTAATCATAATAAATATATAATTAATCCCAATTTTCTTCTTCCGGTTCTGGTACCGGAAGGTTGCGAGGCACAAATCTGCGTCTATTTCCTTCCAATGGATAATCGGCATCAGGATGAACTAATACATCGTCTTTTTCTTCTTCAAGGTCTTTAATAGGTGGTTCCATAATGATAATATGCAATGAAAATCAAAAATACGTAGTATTTATAACAAAATTGTTTTTAAAAATACTGTACGTGAATATTTTTTCGATCTTAATAACTACAACATTGTTTTTATCTTTCTGAAAACTAATCATACTTATTTCTTATTGCATTTTTTTAAAAAAAAAAAAATCTCGGCAAGTTTATTATCGTCGTTTTTACTTTTAGTTTTATAGTAACAATTGTAATAAATTTTCATATAAATAACCTACCTTAATTTAATACTTTAGTTTATAGTAACAATTGTAATAAACTTGAAAATTTTTATATAAATAACCTACTTTAATTTAATAAAAAGTTTAATTTTAAACAAACCAACAGAAAGTAATTCAAATATTTTAAACAAAATGGAACTTTAATTAAATTAATATTTGTCTCGGCAAGTTTATTATCACCATAATTTTTAATAATAATAATAAATTTTAAAATTAAATCAATAAATTGTGTTTTTATTGTTATGATAAAAAAGTGATGATACGTTTTTAAATTAAAGACTTGTTAATAATATCAACTGTAAGTACAATAATAATAACTTTAATTAAATTTATATTTTTTCTCGGCAAGTTTATTATCACCATAATTTTTAATAATAATAATAAATTTTAAAAATAAATCAATAAATTGTGTTTTTATTGTTATGATAAAAAAGTGATGATACGTTTTTTAATTAAAGATTTGTTAATAATATCAACTGTAAGTTTTTTACTTTTAGTTTTATAATAACAACTTTTATAAACTTGAAAATTTTCATATAAATAACTTACCTTAATTTAATAAAAAAGTTAGTTTAATTTTAAACAAACCAACAGAAAGTAGTTAAAATATGTTAAACGAAATGGAAAATCAACAAATCGAACAATCACAGACAAACAGCTTTATGTATCAGCCCCCAACATTGGCAAATTTAGCCCTACGAGCTGCATTCAATTCGCATGCATACAGCTATGAATACTGGATAGAATGCCATGAGCACAAAAGTTTTCAAAAACGATATCTAATGGATAAACAATTGTATTATGTGGATTATTACAGCTTCTTATTTGACAGTCAAATGAAATATTCTAATGAATATACAATACTACAGCTTTTAAATTATTGTCAAAATAGAGAATGTTTTGATACGATGGATATTAGGCTTCAGCCTGTATACTGGTAATCCTAGTGTAATAAATTTTATAAAAGTGTAATAAATTGTAATGATTTTTAAAAATATGTAATAAATTGTAATGATTTTTCAAAAAAAAAAAAAATGTATTATTGAAACTTTAAAAACTTAATAAATAATTTAATGTTAAAATATAATCTGTGTATAAGTCTATTCTTTCCATATTTACATTGTCTATAGTCTTTTCATATTTTAAAAAGTATATAAAGTCTGTTCAAATTAAGCTATAGTATCAGTTTTATTTGAAGACTTTTCCTGTAAAGGTAGTGAAAAATACAAAATTTTTATAATAATTTTTATAAAATATATATTATTTCTTCTGTTTTAGGCAAACTTTTAAAAAGATTTAAACAGTTTTGGATCCGCGCCAACCTCGCTTAAACCAATCACAAGAACAAATGAGTTAATTATTGGCAGGGAGTATAAAATAACCAACATGAGGATAGCAAATACTCGATACGGACCGAAATTCCTGGTAGACTTGGTCACAAGTGTATATTTTCTACCAGAAAAAATATCAGCCGGATTGATGGAACAAAACTACACACCCAGTTAGGTACCTAAAAATTTGTACATGATAGTGGACAAAATAGAGGGGCCTATTATACTTTTTTTCAAAAAAATAATTAAAATTTTACGGTAAAATTAAAACATTTATTGTAAAAAAGAATTTACATAATAAATAAATTACGATGCAAAACTATTTTTATTTTTAAAAAGGTGCATATTTTCTCAAATTTTTTTGTTTACAGGATCAATTTGTCCTCCTTCCATCTATAAAATTTAAAAACATTTTTCAGAACTCCTAAAGATATGTGACGCGCGAAATATAAACAAAATAATTTTCAAAACTTTTAAAATAATTAAATAAAACCAATATAAAAAAGTAGAAGAACGAAAGATAATAATAAATAAAACATGAGGGTGATGGCTCAGTGGGTAGAGCTCTTGATTTGTACAAACATTAATACGTGTGATCAATCCTCGTTATGTTTGTTTTTAATTTTTACACACCTATCTACATTTTATATCGCAGGCGTGACATTTTTTTTTTAGCTGCAAAAAACATAATTCAATAATAGAAGACAAAAGAAAATATTTTTTTATATTTGATAATGCTTTTTAATTATAATTTTAGTTCCATTTCTTATATAAAAAAAACACGCTATCAATCAATCGTATACAAAAAATAGAGTATGTCGACGATAAAACAATAAAAGACAAAAAAAGAAAAGCAAAGTTCTGTAAAATTTCTGAAAATTGAAAATGAAATAAAAAACCCAAAAATTGTATATTTGATTTTAATTTTTTTTTATTATACAAAATTAAATTGTGATATACAAAAAAAAACTTATAAAAATATTATTATATAAATCAAAAAGTTAACAAAAATGTAATTACTGACCGTAATTCTTGTTGTATCATTTCTTTTCGCTACAAAAATAAATAAATATAAAAACATAAAAAATATTTTAAAAAAACCATTTATTATTTTCAAAAAAAGAAAAAGAGCAAAATTACAAAAAAATATATTATTTAAAAAAAATTTGAAAAAAGTTAATATAAAAAAAGCCCTAACTACAAAATAAAAGCACTAACTACAAAGAAATACAAAAAAAAACTACAAACAATATTCTAAAAACTACAAGCGCTGCATAGCATTGATTTTTGTAACTTTAAAGTTTCCCCCAAACTCACCCTCGATGGAGTTATTACCACTCCCTGCATCGTAATCCGTCTAAAAAAAAAGAAAAATTGAATTTTAAAAATGATTATTTTTTATTTTTTTTTGGTAAAAACTTACTTCATTATTTGTTGAGTATTTCGTTTTATATGTTTTAAAAGTTAGTTTTGGTTCATATACAGGCTTTAACTAAAAAAATATTATAAATATTAATTTTTATTTAACATTATAACATTTTATTTATACTTATTTTATCATAATTAGATAGCTCTACTATCGGTTTTTGATTGTTAAAAGGTATTAACTGTTCCTCTTTCATCTAAAAAAAAATAATAAATTTTCATATTAATTATATTTAATTTAATTGAAAAATCACATTTTTTATTTGAAAAATAACTATTTTAAAAATAATATTAATATTGTACTTACTTGTGAATTATAATTATTATTTATTTCATTATGAAATCCAAATACATAGCCTCCTGGAGCATATATATTAAAAACCATTGAGGCATTCCCAAATAGCAGGCTAAAATTATGAGGCCCTTGGATTGCCTCCTTTTGTTGTTCTAGCTGATGGGGAAGCGGTGCCCCACAACAAAAAACACTTAACAACAAAAAAACACTGACATTATTTAACATATTCATTTTTTTAAAAATTTAATTTTCTTATTATTTATAACGTTTAAGCTCCAGCTGTGCAGTTAGAAAACTGATTTGTGAAAAATAAAAATTGCATTCAAAATGCATTTAAATAATTTCTGTAATCAGATATTTTGAAAAAAAATATAGAAATTATTTAGAAAAAAAATGCTGATTATATAAAAAACATTATCGCCATATATTAATATACATATATTAATTAATCAAATTTTATATTCTTCCTGATTAAACTTTGTGCTGAACTATTTATTATTTTGTAATAATTTAATTTTACTATTTCTATTATTTAATAGTATTTTTAGAAAAAAATTCCGTAATTGAATATTATCAATATTTTTTAAAAACATTTTCAATATTGTTTTTATATAATCAACATAGTAATTAAACTAATTTTAATTCTTCCTGATTGAACTTTGAATATTATAGTTTGTTTTCGAAAAACAAATTTAATATATATACTTTTACAACTTTACATATTAACAAAATTTTGATATGATATACTTATACTATAACTATATTGTATAACATTTTTTTTGGAATTTTATTGGAAAATATGTTGTATATATGTTTTTTTCGTTTTATAAAAACGTAAAACCGATTACTTAACAAGCACGTGCAGCAAAAACTATATAAAAATCATTTTTTTTAGGTCATTAAATTTCTATGGAAACAAAAAAATATTTTTGTAATTTTTTTTTCGATAATATTGTTTTTTTTTGTTGTATACAAGAATCATATACAATAAAATAACAAACTTAAACTTATATACTGCATATAAAATATACCGCTTAAACTTATACGAAATATAAAATAACATGCGTATATTAATTTTAGCATTTCGCAGTTTTTTAAAATATGTAATTATAATAATCTTGAAAAAAAAGTTCATTATCTTTTATTAAACTTCACTAAGTTGAAGTTCCGATTCATATAATATGTTTTTATGCATTTTTTATTTAGTCATGCATAAAACAAACAAACAAACAAAACACGTTATTTGCGTTGTGAAAAATTTTCACTTGATAGCTCAGATGGTAGCGTGTAGGTTTACAAATCAAGACATCCACGGTTCAAATCTACACAAAGCCAAGAATATTTTTTTAAAAAACAAAATACAAATTCTTTGTTCAAACAAAGAAACAGAAGAGAAACAAGAAAAACAAAGAAGATTCGTTCATATAATCATTTAATCTATTCAAACATAACAAGGTTGGTGGCTCAATAGGTAGAGAGCTCACCAACTTACACAAAATATCCGCGATCGATCCCAGCCATTGCCAATATTATTTTTTCTCACGTATTTTACAGAACACATGCGTAAAACACTTTAAAGTCACGTACAAAAATAATTACCCTAATTAAAATTTATAGGGTAATTACCCTAAATAATTGACTTAATTAAAATTTATAGGGTAATAAATAATTACCCTCATTAGCATAATATATTACGGAAGCGTATGCTTGCTCCGATGCGTCTCAAAATTCGTGATATTCAACTGTGGGAATGCGATTTTAAACGCGAACGAGTCAGATGATGGACACCAGAGTAATCCTAATAATTTGATTGATGCAGAGTCCTGAAGTTCCAACGGACTAACTTCGCGTTGACCTTGGGGAATTGTCGCTAACAACGGCCAACAATTCGTACTCCATTTGCGTAAATTGAAACCTACTTCGGATAATATTCTTATAAGATCTGTTTTCAGCTGCGTGATTTCTTCGATTGTGTCAGCCCCCGAGAGAATATCGTCTACATAAAAATCGTTTAGGATGACGTCGGAAACCGTAGGGTGATCGTTACGAATGTCTTTGGCGAGTTACATTAATGTTCTGACAGATAAGAATGGAGCTGGTGAGGTACCATACGTGACTGTATTTAAACGGTAGTGCGTAAACGGCTGTGATGGATCTGATCTCCAGATTATGCGTTGGAAGTCTCTATGGTGATCCACTACCCAAATTTGACGGAACATTTGTTGGATATCAGCAGAAAAACAATACTTATGCCTTCGAAATCTGGTACATACTGCGAAAAGATCACGTTGTATGGGTGGGCCAATAAATAAACTATCGTTCAGTGAATGTCCGTTTGAGCATTTGACCGAACCATCGAACACTACACGAAGTTTAGTAGTGCTACTATCTTCCTTAAAAACAGCGTGGTGCGGAAGGTAAAAGCACTTATTAGATTGGCAGCTAATGTCGTTCGGATGAATAGGTGACATATGTCCAAGATCAAGATATTCGGTCATAAACTCGGTGTATTTTTGTTTAAGGTTTGGATTCGATAAAAATTTCCGTTCCATCGATTTCTGTCGTTAGATCGCTGCGTTTATAGTGTTCCCAAAATATGTGTTTTCCTTCTTAAAGGGTAGTTCCACTAAATATTTGCCGTCAGGTGATTTGGTGTGAGTGGACGCAAAATGATTTTCCACCAGCTGTTCGTCGCTGGAGAGAACCGAATGTGATGTCACTTCTTCGAGTTCCCAGAACCGCTTTAAGTCAAAATCTATGTCAAGTGAAATGTGAAATGATGTCATTAGTTCTGAGATATTGTTTTGCGTCATATCGAGACAAAGAGTATGTCCAACAATTATCCAGCCAAACAGTGAGAGCACGGCGCTTGGAGCCCCAGATGCACCAGAAATTTTATCATTCTGAAACACTGAAAATGCTTTATCAGCACCAATAATTATATCAATAGGTTGTGGTATAGCGAAGTCTGGGTCAGCAAGACGAAGATAACGAAACTGTTTCGAATGAGAAAGATCGAGCGGGAAGTTCGGCAGTAACGATGTTAATTGCAGCAACACAAATGCCGTTAAATCGAGTGTTTTGTCACTGCACCTAGAACGTAATGTAAGCAATACGGCTCCACGAGTTAGACCAGCGCCAGTGGCTGAGATACCAGTGACCGGAACTTTGGCATGGTGACGTGGTAGGCCCAACCTCTGCAAACATTTTTCGGAAATGAATGAGCACTGTAATCCAGTGTCTATCAAAACACGACATGTATGTAAAGTATCAAATTGGTCGTATACATTTACAACAGCAGTTGGTAAAAATGTATTATGTTGTGCAGTAACGTGGTTTGATTGCGTCGAATGTAAATTGAGTAGCGAGCGAGACGAGGTTGGTGTGTCCGGGAAAGTAACGGTTCGTGATTCTGGTGTATTGTTTAACGTTGTATTGTTTGATGGAGTCGAGGGTGTAGCTGATAGCTGAATGTTGTTCTGGATGAACCAATGTATGATGCGAAGTTTGACAAATGCGACAGCGATGTTTCGAATTACAATTTGAAGATCGATGACCAGATCGAAGACAGTTAAAACACAATTTGTTACTTTGGACGAATGAGCGACGAAGATTAGTGGACATTACAGTGAATTTTGGACATTGAAATAAATCGTGACTAGCTTTACATTTCGGACAAGATGAGACGGTAGTGTAAAAGTTTTTAATCCCTGGTGAATGAAATTGGTTTCGTTGCACGCGTATATGACGAGTAGTGTTACTAGCTGCGAGTATATCGCATTGATTATCGAGAAAAGTGAGTAAATCTTGAACCTTTGGAAACGCTGTTTTTGTTGTATATTCTGCCCAGGATTTGCAGGATTCCGCATCGAGTTTAGTAGTGATTAGATGAATCAGCCACACATCTCGAGTTTCCGCTTCGGAACCCAATGCTCGTAGTCCTCTTAGCACTTCAGCAGCGCCATCTACTAATTTTCGAAGACTGGATGTACAAGTCTGACAACCAGGAAGATTAAAAAATTTCTTAACGAGATCGAGTGCGATATGAACCCGTTTGTCGTACCGCTTAACAAGTTTGTCCCAAGCTTCAGGGTAATTGTTGGCTGTTATCGGCGTGTGTGTAAGTCGGCTAGCTGCCTCGCCCGTCAGAAAGCTCTTTAGGTGATGAAATTTTTGGCAGTCGCTTAGCGATGAGTTTTTGTGTACCGAACTCTCATACGAAACGTTGTCCACTCTGTAAAGTCACCTGAAAATTGTTTAATAACAATTTTTGGTAGCTGAGACATGGTGCTAGTTGGCGGTAGTAATGGCGCAGTAGAAAGCCGTTCAAAAAATCTAGCTTGTTGATCAGCTAACTCTTGAATGTCAGATCTAGAAATATTATGCTGTGATTCATCAACTGGCACAGTCTCTACAACCGACAATGTTCCACACCGTTGGTCAAGCAGTTCCCATGAATTGTAAAAAATTCGTTCGAATTCGGCTACATCCGCTTCACTATCGAGATCGAGTGGGTCTTGAACAGCATCAACCATCGCGTCTTGGATCGTATGATAATCCGCCCAAATTTCATCGAGTTTTTGTCGCCGTTTTTCGACTATCGAGATTGTATCGTGATCAGGAATGGAATTAGCATAATTTAATATTCGCGTGAGCGCCGCTTTTGAATAACCCCGTTTAGCTTTAAGCGCGTCCATGTCGAGTACGTAATATATTCGAAACACGATACAAATTTAAATTTATTCGACAATTGTGGATATTATTGTTAAACGCGTAACGAAATTATTGGTATATACGTAACGAAATGAGGTTGCGTATAATATTTATTTGCAATGGTATTAAAGGTGAGAAAATAATACGCAAATGTGTTATTTAACACGACATGTATGTAAAGTATCAAATTGGTCGTATACATTTACAACAGCAGTTGGTAAAAATGTATTATGTTGTGCAGTAACGTGGTTTGATTGCGTCGAATGTAAATTGAGTAGCGAGCGAGACGAGGTTGGTGTGTCCGGGAAAGTAACGGTTCGTGATTCTGGTGTATTGTTTAACGTTGTATTGTTTGATGGAGTCGAGGGTGTAGCTGAATTATGATTAGCTGAATGTTGTTCTGGATGAACCAATGTATGATGCGAAGTTTGACAAATGCGACAGCGATGTTTCGAATTACAATTTGAAGATCGATGACCAGATCGAAGACAGTTAAAACACAATTTGTTACTTTGGACGAATGAGCGACGAAGATTAGTGGACATTACAGTGAATTTTGGACATTGAAATAAATCGTGACTAGCTTTACATTTCGGACAAGATGAGACGGTAGTGTAAAAGTTTTTAATCCCTGGTGAATGAAATTGGTTTCGTTGCACGCGTATATGACGAGTAGTGTTACTAGCTGCGAGTATATCGCATTGATTATCGAGAAAAGTGAGTAAATCTTGAACCTTTGGAAACGCTGTTTTTGTTGTATATTCTGCCCAGGATTTGCAGGATTCCGCATCGAGTTTAGTAGTGATTAGATGAATCAGCCACACATCTCGAGTTTCCGCTTCGGAACCCAATGCTCGTAGTCCTCTTAGCACTTCAGCAGCGCCATCTACTAATTTTCGAAGACTGGATGTACAAGTCTGACAACCAGGAAGATTAAAAAATTTCTTAACGAGATCGAGTGCGATATGAACCCGTTTGTCGTACCGCTTAACAAGTTTGTCCCAAGCTTCAGGGTAATTGTTGGCTGTTATCGGCGTGTGTGTAAGTCGGCTAGCTGCCTCGCCCGTCAGAAAGCTCTTTAGGTGATGAAATTTTTGGCAGTCGCTTAGCGATGAGTTTTTGTGTACCGAACTCTCATACAAGTCACGAAACGTTGTCCACTCTGTAAAGTCACCTGAAAATGGTTTAATAACAATTTTTGGTAGCTGAGACATGGTGCTAGTTGGCGGTAGTAATGGCGCAGTAGAAAGCCGTTCAAAAAATCTAGCTTGTTGATCAGCTAACTCTTGAATGTCAGATCTAGAAATATTATGCTGTGATTCATCAACTGGCACAGTCTCTACAACCGACAATGTTCGACACCGTTGGTCAAGCAGTTCCCATGCATTGTAAAAATTTCGTTCGAATTCGGCTACGTCCGCTTCACTATCGAGATCGAGTGGGTCTTGAGCAGCATCAACCATCGCGTCTTGGATCGTATGATAATCCCCCCAAATTTCATCGAGTTTTTGTCGCCGTTTTTCGACTATCGAGATTGTATCGTGATCAGGAATGGAATTGGCATAATTTAGTATTCGCGTGAGCGCCGCTTTTGAATAACCTCGTTTAGCTTTAAGCGCGTCCATGTCGAGTACGTAAATATTCGAAACACGATACAAATTTAAATTTATTCGACAATTGTGGATATTATTGTTAAACGCGTAACGAAATTATTGGTATATACGTAACGAAATGAGGTTGCGTATAATATTTATTTGCAATGGTATTAAAGGTGAGGAAATAATACGCAAATGTGTTATTTAATTTATTTATTTATTGTAATATAATTTGATATATTTATTTTAATATGTTTAATAATATTTATATTAATATTTATTGTATTATTTGTATTAATATTTTTGTAATATTTATTTTTGATAAAAGGTATAATTCAAAATATTACGTCCAAAATATTTTGGTGCACCCTGTATTGTTTTTTTTTTGTAAATTTATGTATGATATTTTATATTAGAGTTCATAAAATACTGATTCTTTCGATATTTATTTATTCCGAAATAACTATGAAGCACCTTGTAATTTTTTTTTTATTTTTTGCGAATTAGTAATATCAAATATAATGAAATTTAAAAATATTATGTTAATTTTTCCAATTGAAAATTTTTTTTATTTAAATAAATTTATTAATGTTTATTATTTATAAAATATTGTTCAAATTTAAATTTTGTTTTTGTGTATACATTTTTAAAAAATTGTCCGATAATTTATATAATTATTTATTGGTCACTAATTATTTATTTAATATTTATTTAAATAAACTTTAATTTAATTATTTAATAATCAAACGTAATTAATTTAGTTAATTGTCTTCGAATATAAATTTTGCGAAATAAATTGAGGCACCCAGTATTTAAATTTTATTTTTATGTGCATATAAGAAAAAATACAAATTTGTATGAAAATTTTTGTTGGTTTGGTAAAATGATTGTATATAATGGAATTACAAATTTATTTTATTTATTTTAATATCAAGCCCACACCAATACCAATAATTATTTACACAATTATTATATACGAAATTTGATAATTATATCTGAGCAATATGATGATAACGAAACGAGTAAAATGCAATTGCTGAGATATCGAGACGAGATGAATTATATAATAATTGTGTACAATAAATAAAATTTTGATAATTTTATTAATTTGTATATGTAACTTTTATCGTGTGATATTAACTCTTGGTATTTTTATATTACCAAATTAATTTATATATGTATAATTAATAAAATATATATGATCGAAATATATGTACATAAGAATTTTCTACTTGCGGTTGATTTTTTGACACTTTATATATAATGATGATGCGGTGATCCCGTTATATATTAATGATGACCAAGCTCTATCGATGAATCTTTTTCTTTTCAGATTATTTATGTTCTTTACATGTTAATAAATTAATATTACTACTTTTAAATTTTAATTTTAATGTTAAATGTTATAAATGTTTATGTTCACTATATACACGATTTTAAATTTAATTAATTTACACTTTTGTTAGACTGTACTTTTTATATTTTCACATAAATCATAATTATTTGACTAATAATTATATTTTTTTTTTTAAATTTACACTTTTTTAATCCGGTTCGAATTTTGACCAATTTTATGTCTATAAATTTACCTTCGAATTACCACAATTTTATGTCTACAAATTTACCTTTTTTTAATTTAAATTAAACCACAATCTTTTTTGTTAAACGTTATAATATATTTGTATTTATTTTACGAACTTGAAATTGTATGACTAGCTTTTACCAATGTCCAAAAAACAAGAAAGCATCTAATATAAAAATGTAATATCGTTCTCAAAATTTAATTATTTAACCAGATAAATTTTAAAGAGTATTAAATTACAAAAAAAAAAACTAATGAAAGAGAACGTATTATAGAATTTTAATTTACAAAATAATTAAACAAAAAGAAAATATAAATTGATTATAAAATTTGAAATAATTAAAGGTTCAGGTCTCATTTCCGAACAAGACGTATGCATAAATATATCCATTACTCTAAGTGGTCTAGTCTGCTTGTTTTCATACGAATGCCATTCTAACTTTGCTTCATTAACTATTAACATATTTAGTTAAGCTTCTATATTCCGTTTCTGAGTTAACGTTGATTTTAATTTGATTTTATTTAATAGGTTTTGCATTGTAGTGTAAATTATTGCCTTTAAGAGCTTGGTTTAATTCCACTTATAATAACTGGTGGAGGTTTGTGTATTTTTGCTTGGTAAGTATTATTTTGATTTTCGATGTTTTTGGGCTTTTCGTTATCTTTCACATGGGCTTCGCCTGATAAAACTGATATGTTTTTGATTTTGCTGTTAGAAACGGCTTGTGTTTGCTTTGTGCTACAAGCTACAAGAGATATTATTAGTACCAGGTGAATTTATGAAATTGGCTACCTTGTTGTGTGAAGACAGAATGCTGTTATCTTTTTTTGATACTATTTTACTTTTGATTACCGGTTGTGGACCTCTTTTGGATTTACTTGATTCCGGACGTTCTTCTTTTTTTATTCTTTTGAAGCACCCATGCAGTTTCTTTGGAAACTTATTTTGGTACATCTATTATTGATGGTGATGTGCTGTTTTGATCCTTAAGTTGTAGTGCGGTAATTTTTGATCTAAGTTCAACAATTTCTTTTCTGGCATCTTTGAGGTGCATTTCTAGGGTGCTAATTTTATATTTTGCTTCCATGGTGTACGTGATTTCATAGTTTGCCATTGGGCCTGGACATTCATTTTGTGGTAGTATCTCTTGTAGCATTGGTGATTGACATTCCGTCGGCTGAATGCTATTTTGGTCCAAACGCCATTTTCGGTTTTTTGGAGTTAAGAACACATTATTTGGTTTTTCGGGATGCTCTTTCTGAATCTGGAGCCTATTTCTTCCTATCTTGTTTAGTTACGGAGATATGCCGTTGTTAGTTTGATCCACATCCACTAAATTTACTTGATTGGAATGCTTTTTGATCCATATCCATAATTGGTGGCGTATGGATCAAAAGTTCATATATTTTAAGGCATAAAAATTATCAATGCTATAAAGAGCCATGTACATATGATCACAAGACTTTTGTTTATTTTTTGTGCTATAATGGTACACGTATATTATAATTAATTGAGATGATTATATACATTTTACCGTTGGATATAGATCAATAATTTTTTCTGACATACGAGTCCATTGAAGATGTATATTCTGATATATGTATCCATTGAAGATGTATATTTTTTTTACGCGGAATGATATCCATACATACTTCATTTGTGTGTTAAAAGTTAAATTGAAAACACGTCGGCCAGAATATTTTTTTTAAGTGGCTCCATATGCATACATAATTAGTGGAATTAACGGGAATAACCTTAAAAAACTTCATTTGTGTTTTAAAAGTTAAAGTGAAAATACGTCGGCCAGAATTAAAATTTAAGAAGAAAAAAAATTTATGGTATATGTCGCAGTTATTAGTTAATTTTCAAAATTAGTAAAAATTTTCACTCTCAATTGTAGGAATAACACAGCAAGTATAAAAAATGTCATCATCTTCATCACCAAGTTTGGACAGTGTAATTTTGGGGTAAGTGGTTTTAAAGTTTTTGTTATTTCGGGTTTTCTAAGTAATAAAATTTTATTTTCAGTATGCAAAGCGAAATTATTTCAGATTCGGATACTATGTCCGATTTCTCTGCTGACGACTTAGATTCTGATCCAACCTTCGAACCAACTTTAAATTTAGAAAAGGCAAATACAGACACAGAACCCGAGTGCCATAGCTTGCCATCAAATTTCAGTATTTCAGATTCAAATTCGTCACCAAGACTGACCCGGAAGAGGCAAAAAAATCCAAATTTATGGAAAAGGAATGTTACCAAGAGATTGAGGCAATCGGGAAAATCTTATATTAGTAATAAAAATATAGAAATGCCAGCAAGAAAGATATTACCACCATGTAAAAACACTTGTTTTTTCTTCTGTACTAAGAATTTCACTGAGACAAATAGATGTGAGATATTTAATGATTTTTGGAATCTAAATGATGAAGAAAAATTGGCATTCTACTTCAAATTCATCAAAAAAGAACCAGTGAAAAGACGTCGTGTTCATGAATCTAACAAAAAACAACAATCGTTTATTTATTATTTGCAAACTAATGAGCGGATTCAAAGAGTTTGCAGAACTTTTTTTTTAAATACATTAAATATTGATAAAAGAAGAATTTACTATGCTTTTGAAAATTTGCAAGATAATTGTACTGGTGTACCTCTGCCAACTAAGAGAGGAAAACATATTAAACAAGTTACACCTGATTCAAAATTAATTAAAGTCCGGAAACATATTGAAAATTTTAAAACTGTGGACTCACATTATTGCCGCTCTTCTACACAGAAAACGTATTTAGAGACAAATTTAAATCTCACCAAAATGTATCAGTTATACTTGGAATCATCCAGTAGCCCGGTTAAGAAATGTATATATCAGAAAATATTTAACACTGAGTACAACATATCTTTCCATAAACCCAAAAAAAACATTTGTGACAAATGCTATTTGTATGAACGAAATGAATCCTTAACCGAGGCCGATAGAGATAGATTTAACGTACACAAAAAGGAAAAACAATTATGCAAAGCAGAACGAGATGTTGATCGAACTAATATGGATCTCAAACATGGAATTGTCTGTTACGATTTGCAAAAAGTTTTTGGTCTACCAAAAGGTAATTTATTATTTAAGTTATTTTTTATAAATAATTTGTTAACCTTTTTTCTGCAATAGGTAATGCATCAACTTTTTATTATAAAAGAAAACTAAACGTGTACAATTTAACAGCTACATTAATACTAGCAAATAAACAAAAAGTTACTTACTGTGGTATTTGGACAGAAGTACATAGTGGTAGATCTGGAAATGACATAACCAGTGCCTTAACTCGAATTTTGAGCAAATTGGTGAGTGAATATCCTGAATTATATAGATTGACATTATGGAGTGATTCGTGTGTTCCGCAGAATAGGAATAAAGTTAATTCCACCGCAATTAAAATATTTTTACGTTCACATAAACATATATTGGACATAGTACAAAAGTTTTCGGAACCAGGACATTCAAATATTCAAGAGCTTGATAGCGTTCATTCGTTCATCGATAGAAATTTAAAAAACATAGAAATTTATAGTCCTCTACATTTAGTTCAACTAATGTTAAATATGTCTACTGAAAATGTGAAATTAAATATAATTCAATTAAAAGCTAATGATTTTAGAAGCTATTCCGTTCCAGCTGGCAAAATGGATTATAGTAAAGTGCCATATACAAAAATTAAAACTATTTTGTATGAAAACAACTTGGAATCGCAATTTGTCATAAAATATAAAACATCTTTTTCTGACATTAATTTTAAATCCAGTAATTTATTGAAAAGTGCGCGTAAAAAAAACTATAGCAACTTCAAAGAATTTATTAACGAATCTGGTGCCAATACTGCCTTCACACCCTATTTCGAAGGATAAGAAAACAGATATTAAAGATTTAATTCCATTTCTTCCAATAGAACACCAAAGATATATGCATTCTATATTAAAAAGTACATAAAAATGTTAATGTACTTTTAACTTTTTTTTTTTTTTTTATTTTGAGAATAAAGCCTGTGACTGAAGTAACTATTAGGCTCATAATTGAAATGTATAAATTAATATGTATAAATTAATTAATAGTAAATTGTTGTAAAAGCTATAATAATGCAAAATATTTTATGTTTGTTGTTTTTTTACTTCTGAAAAGAATTTATGTTATTTTATTTAATAAATTTAATGAATAAAGTATTTTTATAGCAACAATTAAAAAAAAAATTATCTTGTGTTTTTCTACAACTTATACGTGCCAGTCAAAGGTTCGATCCACTCCATCAATTAATATTTTTTTGTATGAAATAATAGGTGTATTCTTATGGATAGATAATTAATGGTTTATTTAAAAGTTGTGCTTAATTGATTCATATCCAGAAACATTTTGATCCATGTCATACATAAAGTCAATATTTAAAAAAAAAAGGATATGGATCACAAATGCAATTTTTTACTTTCACTAAATTAGCTAAAACTCAGTGTAACTTGGCCCAAATTATTTGAAAATTTATATATAGAATCCACGAGATGTATATAAAAAATATAAAAAATATAAAAAAATTCTATCGCTCAATTTTTAAGATAAACGTATCTTAACTTAAAAGCTAAATATCTCAAATATGAAAATATGGCGTATGGACCAAAATAGCATTCAGGCGACGACATCAGATGATGTTTTTTCTTTTAGGTGTGATAATCTGATTATCTATATGTACTAAACTTCGAGTTGAAATTTTGTAATTTTTTTTCCTGAATTAAATTTTCTTGTAGGAACATTTCATGTGTGAAACTGTCAGAATCTGCTAGTGAGTGATATCTCCTACTACCCATGGGGCGAACTAGTTTCCTTAGTTTTTGTCTTCCTCTGGGCGTATCATTTTGCTCGTTACCAGAAATATTAATTATTTTGTTTTTGGAAAACTGGTTTTTTCATGTTTATTTTCGATGGTTACTGGACATCTCTGGAGAATCTTACTTTTACCAAATGGATGAATAGTTGTTGTTTGTTTGTCCTTGATTTTGGTTTTTGTATTTTGTTTTATTTTTATTTATAACCACTGGCGACTTATCTGCCTTATCTACAAATGACAAAGGCTTTTTGTTGGTTTGTAGGTTTTTGGGGTTATAATGGAGTTTTCCACGTTTGTTTCCCTGGCAGTCTGATAATGTCGTCACTAATAGACGACAGTAGTTTTTAGTATATATAAATTAATAATAATATATGTATATGTATATATATATATATATATATATATACATATATATATATATTATATATATATATTTATTTTTTATTCATTTATGGTTTTTATTTAATTTAACTAATATTGTGGATGAAATTTATTTTATGTTGATAATTGAAATAAAGAGAGATACGCACTGTTTATAAAAACACGTCTTAATCCGTTGAAAATTTGAGTGAGGATGTTAGAGAGTGAGGATGTTAGATAGTTTGTAATACATTTGGCCTCATTAGAAAAGAAACGTGAATTTGTTGATGTAAATTTCATAACAGAAGTTATAAATTTGCAAATTAATTCACTATTCATTTTAAATAAAATAGAATTTACTAATAATTATCGATCTGAATTTCCAAATTTATTCTGGACTACATATGCTCGTATTCTATAGGACTACATACGGTAAATTTGAACCCATTAATCGGATGCAAATAAGAGGTAATAAATACCAAAATCAAATTAGAATGTCAACTTCAAAGAGTAATTGGATTGTTATGTAAATATTCTATTTGCTGTTATTCCTAGTAGTTTTTAGGTAGTAGTTTTTTCTTTTAATACTATTTATAGTTAATATGTAATATTTAAGTAATTTAATCAAATCGAGACTATAGTTAATTAATTAACAAGAGTAACCGTTTTATATACATCAATATTTTACTTTTATTTATATAGAAATTATAATCACCCCTATGATAGAAGTCGACTCGACTCTGGCCTCGTCTCGACTTTGACAGTTTGGTATTACTCGACCAGAAATTTTTGGACGGTATATAAAAAAAAAGTTTGAATTTTTTTTAAAGTTATTTTTAAGTTTTATAGAAAAATTATATTGAATTTTAAATAATTGTTGAGTGAGATTTTATAGTTTTTTTTAGAAATTTTTTTGTTAACTATTAAATTTAAAATATGTAAAGTACATAAAAATATTTATACAATATGCAATTTTTATATAAAAAATCATAATTTTAAAATTATTTTATTTTAAACGTCAAATATGATTGAATATGAATAATTCTATGCTGCTCATTTTTAAACTTTATCGTTTAATAACAAAATACAACAAAATTTGAAAGCTATTTTTTAAAAAAAAATTAATTTAAATTTGCTCAACACAAATTTCTTAACAATAATATATTGTAACACATTTTTTTTTATAAAATTTTTTTTACTTTAAATTTAAATTCTACACAATAAAAATTCAAAAAATTTAAATAAAAACTTCAAAATTAATGTGAAAAACAGCTGTGCTGCCAATGAAGCAAAATAATAAGCAACGTGTTGCCATTTTTTTTAACATTCGACTCGCATAATAGCGAGGCGATTTACATCATACCAAATTATTAGTCGGTCGAGTCGAATGGCGGGGCGAGTCGAGAGGCGACTAGCGAGGCGAGAGTCGAGTCTACTTCTTTCATAGGGGTCATTATGTATTAAATTTCAATTAAATTATTAACTATTGTATATATATATATATATATATATATATATATATATATATATGTTACGGTAAATATAATAAATCCGGATATTATTAATAATAACCGGTCATTATTAATAATATCCTAGTATTTTGGTAAATATGAATAATAAGTAGAAATTATTATATTTACCGGTAAGTATTAATAATTACCTGTATGAATTGGTAAATGTAATAAATACTATTTCTTTTAATTATCTTATATTTTTTATTAAATTTATGACAAAAAAAAACAAAAACTAAAAAACAAAAGTTATATTTTTATGGTTAAATTAATCATTTATTTCAACGAAGTTAATTTATTTATTTTTACAAGAAGAACTTTTATGGCATTTGGAATTACACATGATATTAGACTTTTTACATTTGCATCGATTTGAAATACAATCGAATTTACAATTACAGTATTGAAATCCTTGACCACCTAAATTTGAATTCAATCGAGCACATTCTCTCAAACTTATTTCCCTATTTGGAACTTCTTCAATAAAAAGAAAAGTTTCTTTGCAAATATGGAATTGATTCCTTGCATATAGTTGGTTCAAAAGTCCATATTTAGTTCCTAGTTGGTATTGACTATCATTTTGGGTTGATACTATAATAGCTATTAAGTTCCGGCTATCTGATTTGCCTCTATTTACGTCGGGAATCCTTATCCGTACATTTTCTCCTACTTTCGCAACTTGAAATTTTGCTTTCGAAATAGATAACATTTTATCAGCCTGCTTTTCAAGTGCCTGTTTTGCAGAGGTTCAGATATTTGATTAAGTACGGAGGAAGAATCATATTTCTTTTGTGAATCCGATTTTTTTGCGAATCTGTTTCTCCAACACTCAAATCTTGCATTTCGATATTCTCAGTTCCATTATCATTCTTTTGTATTAGTATATGTTCAAGATCCTCTTCAGTAGTAATCCCTGACAAAACATCTGATGGCAAATACGTTTTCAACTTTAGCTCTACAACCAAACATTGCTTCATAAGGACTGCGGTCTATTCCAGAGTGATATGTTCTATTTTTCATGAACTGAACAAATTTGATCGCTTCTGACCATTGCGTACAATTATTTGTTTTGATCCAGGTGGACAACATCTTTTCAATATCTTGATTAGCTCTCTCAACTGAACCTTGTGATTGGCTGTGTCTCGGTTTGCCATGGACTATTTTGAGTTCATCCCACATTTCGCATATTTCTTCAATAACTCTATTAACGAATTCTCTATCATTGTCACTGTGCAAGATGGATGGTGCTCCAAATATTTTGAAGATATTCAGAAGATGGTAAGCAACTTCTTCGGCTCGTTTTGTATTTAACTAGATTTATATACTTTTTTTTATACCTTCTCACAAAGGATTTGAATTATCAATAAAAAAGATGAATTCCCCGTTTTTTATTTTAAATATTTTTGAAATATTTAGCTATAATTAATTTCTAAAAATCCTTTGTTCTTTCCTAGTGCGATTTTTTCTGTAGAAATATTTAAAACTGACTTTTTTCTTTTTTTCTACCTTCACACAAAGGATTAGAATTACCAACGAGAAAAGCGGGATGCCTAGTTTTTTATTTAAAATTAACAAATTCATTCATGAGTTGTAATAAGAGGTAATAACTACATACCTAGTTTGTTTTGATAAAACCGAAATCTAATATTTTTCTTTCTATATATTTTTTTTTATTAATAATATTTATTGCATTAAAGAAGTTGCAATATTCCATAAACAAAGTAATTATGTATAACAAACCAAATTAGGTAGATGAAGTTAATGAAAAATTTCCAAATTTTGTATTGATAATTCCTATACATCTTCATCTACCTAAAATTTCATTGTAATTTATATTAAAATTTTTGAATATGAATCAGAAAAACTGATATCTTAATTGTAAATCCTAAAATTATATATTTTTTGCATTTTAAAAAACATTGAAAAATCAAATTTCTGTCATCTGTAAAAAATACTTGAATATAAATATAAGAATACTTTTTTATATATCGTTATGTTACGATTGAATTATCTTGGTATACTTTGTCTGTGCTATGACTAAAGCGGGAATTTCCATTTGTTTATATGAATTATTTTTTTAATTCTTCAATAATATGTTTAATTTAGGAAAGAAAAATATTTTCTTAATTAAATATTTTTATTTAGATATAATTCCTATAAATCTTTCATAATGCGCATTTTTCCGTTTGCTCTTTTTTCTGTGTGCGCAATTTCCCTGTACGCAATTTTCTTGTACGCATTTATCACTGACCAATATGTATGTACATACAATGAATAATGTATAAGTTTTTTTTATTTATTTAAAATATTACATTTACCTAAGATGGGTGGGAATTATTAATAATTACCGGCTTATGTGATAAATTTAATAAATTCTGTCCAAATTAATCACTTTGACCTTTCTATATTGGTTATTATTAATAATATCCGGTTATTATTAATAATAACCAATTCATTACTTAAACCGTAATATATATATATATATAAATCCAAATCCAAAACAATCAAATTAAAATCCAAACCAACCAAATAAAAGCTGACCTTAATTTTCGTTCTTCTAACAAAAATAAAGGTCTTTTTATTGTCGCTTTTTTATATTTTACTTTACTAAATTTACAAAAGTCTTAATTAAGCAAGTGTCTTTTCGCTGCAATCTGTAATGGTTGCATTGATTTTTTTTAAAAAAAAGGTTGATAAGCGTTGAAATTAGCAACATGAAAAAATATATATTTTTGCGCATAAATTCAATTAAAAGAAAAACTTATTTTGTCGCGCAAAAAAAATATATAATGTATATATATCGCTCATATGCGGCAATAATGTCACAACTCGAAAATTGATAATTTTCAGGAAAACATTTTTAAAGTTTGGAGTACTATAATTTTATCAGATAGTAATTTAGCTATTTAGCAATACTCACATGTATTCTGAATAACGTTCGGAACGATAGATCTCCGACGGAGCACAAATTGGTATTCTGAATTCCGACGGAATCAAGTTATAAAATTGCCATATCAAAATGATTTTCGAAAGTATTCGAAAACAGATGATTGCTGTCAAACGGTGTCAACCGGAGCGAATGCGGATTTTTAAATTATTGAAATAATTTTTTTTTTAAATAATAAAGTTAATTAAATATTTTATAAATAATTTATTGTCTAAAAAATAACTAGTAGTGTAAAAATAATTTGTTTGAGAAAAGGATTTTATTGTTTTTTGTATAATTATTTGTCGTGCTTGTGAAAAATCAAAAATGGGCAGTATGTTGGATTTCAGTTAGGAAGTAATGGAAGATAAAAATAAAAAAAATATATAAAAGTAAAAAAAATGCGCCAATTTGTATTTATTTGTTTGCAGAAATTTTTCTTTTTGTTTTCACATGAATCATAAAATTAAATTGTTCTAAACATAAATTACTTTTATTCACTACTTTATTCACTATTCTTATTTAATTGTTTATTAAACACATATTTAACTTTAAATAAAACAATTTTACACATAAATTATATCCACGCACTCACTTTTATTCATTCTCAACTATAAAGTTTCGGAGAAATTTAGTATGAAATATACGTTCCGAACATAATTCAGAATGCCATATTTACAATCAATCGAATTCGAAAATTAATTATCCTCCGCACGGAATTTAGAATACCAAATTCTCCGTCGGAGCTAAAATCGAGTATTTTCCCCCTCCGAACGGAATTCAGAATACATGTGACTATCTTAACATAATTTCAAAGAATGAAGATTTGCATTAATTTATTTATGAAATAAAACATAATGAATAATTGCGGCTTGCGCCAGACTGCTTCGAAAAAATCTCTTCAGACTTGTGACAGTTTTGCTACAAAAATACCTATATAAGTATGTATTATGTTGAAAAGTGATGTTATTGTTAGTATACAAAAGTTGTTCTTTCCATGTTATGACTGCAAAAAAAAACTGAGTGCAAAAAAAATGAATATTTTGTACAAAATAAAAGACAACATTAATCTAAGAACATTTTATTTTAAAAACATTTCCAATTCAATTAAAATTTTTCATTTTCAATTCAATTAACATATTAATGTAACGTATATAATTTTAATTTATAAGGCATTATAATAGTTTTTATAAAATTTTGGTATGATATTCTTGTCCACCAATCCAATGAGATCCTTTTTTTCTTTCAAAAATATCTGGCTTTGCAGTAAAAACAAGTGTCAACATTATGTCTGTAATAATAATAATAAAACTTTATTTGTATCAAAACCAAACCATATTATATACAATATTATTACAGTAAATAACTTATATGTTATAATTCAAACTTAATTAATAATTGATTTTAAATTCATTACATACAAAATTATTTAAAATAATAGCTGCGTTCCTTTCGGTCCGGAGGAGTAGATAAGAGTAGAAAAGAGTAGCTAGGCGTAGTTACTCCTACTCCTATCTACTCCTCACTATAGAAAGGAGTACTTGCACAGTAGTAGTTGAGAGGAGATACACAAAATATTTCCGATAGAGTTTTTTAGTTCCATAAAATCCGAAATATGTCTTAAATGATTTTAAGGTTATGATTTTGTTTATAATTTACATTATTTTTGACATTTCCAATTTTATTTTTGTGGATATAGCATTAAGATAAATATTCAAAATAATTTTTTTTAATATGGATGATATTAATACGGTATGTTGTATAAATAACTAATTTATTGAAGGGGAAATTAATAATAAATAATTATATTTTTTGAATTTCAGATTTTACCAGTCAATTTAATGACATTTAACAGCTGATATACAAATTTTTTATATTTTTCACAAAAAAATGCGTTCCATTCACCAACTACTCCTATCTACTCTTTTCTACTCTTATCTACTCCTCCGGACCGAAAGGAACGCAGCTGAGAAGTAGTAAAAACTTAAATAAAATAGTTTTTGACAAATAGTTAGGAACATTCAATTGTCAAAAGGACAAGAGACGAATGTACCATGTAATAGATATTTTTTTCTTCTTTTTTATAACAACAGCCCCCCTCGTGGGTCCTCACCTTGACGTGGTGGGGGGGGGGGGCTTGAGTAAGGACCAGAGATCTTCTGAGCTATGGTGGGGGGAATGGCAACATTCTCGGCAGGTCCAACCATGCCACAAAGGTCAGAAGATTGATGAAGGTACTGAAACCAAGAGGACCCTAGAATATGGACAACGATAAAAATAAAAAGCGTACTGGGATATCAGTACAACTGTCGGAGGAGGTCGTGGCTGCAAACTTCGGCAGTGGCATGGGGGTTAAACCTCATGTCGCCAGTAGCCTCACAGGTAACCCTTCTAACACGGTGATTGGAGCAGGTCGTGTTGGAAGTATAACTACTGACTCTACAACTAGTACGGTGAGCTTGTCAGGCTGTACTAGTGGTCTAGCTACTGGCACACAACAACAACTATTAACAGACACTGCCGATCACTCTGATCAGGAAAGTGCTAAACCTATTTTCAGCAACGAAGAAGAGGAGCTGCTTCGTTCACCGAGGGTTGGAATGGATACCGGCAAGCCTAGTACCTCCAGGTCCAGACCGACACGGGTGGGCAGGCAAGCTCTGGCGAAATATAAAGCGGCGCTGAAGCTAGAAGCGAACCTTGGCCATAAATCAGAGCATACAACCAAAGAGTTGGTGGATTTGACGTGGGCAAGAGGAGTGATAGCCGAAAGCAGAGCTCGCTTCGAGAAAAAGAAAGGTTGCAGTGCGAAAAACCCAACCTTCTGCAACAAAATAGAGGAGATCACCAGTGGGAACCTATCTGATAAGAAGCGACTGAGATCAGCTGAAGAAACACCACCAGCTACTCAGAAAAAGCGACGCAACAGCACTCCACTAGGAGGTCCCTCTAACATACAAGCAAATACCAGCAGGGCGACGTCTTCAAGGTCGGACCTGCCGAAGAAACAAAACTCTAACACCGACAAGGCGGCATCTACGATGGCGGACTTGTTGAGAAAACAACTACTGGTGGCATTGATCGACCGCAGTGACCCACTTGGACGTATGTCCTTAGAAAGGTGGAAAATTGTGGAGATGAAGCTACTGGAGCATATGATCAATTTGGCCGAAACTGACCAAGTTAAGCCAACGTTTGATGGAGCAGGCTGGTACAGAGACGTCAAATTGATCAAATGTAAAGATCAGTACACTCTCGAATGGTGCAAGGGGACGGTTCCGCTCCTCAAGGACACATGGAACGGCGCGGAGTTAGCCATAGTGGACAGAACGGATATACCATCCATTCCTAATGCTAAAGTGCTGATTCCAAGAGTACTCCTACCAGAATGCACCCTCAGACTACTGCAGTGGCAAAACCCGGATGTACCCTCCAGCGATTGGAAGGTACTGAAAGTATGTGAACCGGTAGCTGAGGACGGTGGACAACAATTCATCCTCCAAATCAATAAAGAGGCGGAGGACATACTATACCCTAGGTTTGGTAAGATGGTTTGGGGATGTGGAAGCGTTTTTCTACGTCTCAAAAAACGTCGACCAGATGACGAGAATGTGAACACCTTGGAGAACTTAGAGGTTGAGAAAGATCTAGGTTTGATCTCTGCAGCCACAGCAAACATCACTCTGGGACCGGAAGTAGATAGTCCATGTATTGACATGGAACTAGACGTCACTCCGGCCCCAACGAATCAGTCTGCAACACCATCAGATGTTGCGAGTGATTCAAATCAACCTACATCACAGTAGTTCAACTTCTCCTCACCCTGGAAAAAGGGAACTATGACGTGGCGCTAATACAGGAGCCGTGGATCTCTGGGAAAGCATCACTAGCGTCACGTGCATACAAACTACTACATTCTCAACAGGAAGATAAGAAACGTTCAGCCATTTTGGCCAAAAAAATATTAATATCTTTCTAAAGTCTAATTACAGCACGAATGATCTAACGGTGGCCCTGTGTGAAGGCAGTGACGGTCAAATACCACTCCTCCTGGCGCATGACAGGGAATCACCGACGTTGGAACTCCAAACGCTGGTGGATGATGCTTCCACACGAAAGCACAACCTAGTGGTTGGAGGAGACGTAAACGCTCATCGCAAGATCTGGGGTAGTAAAGATGTCAATACAAGGGGTGAGTTACTACTTAATTACATTTTATGCTCCAACCTATCGTTAGCTAATCGGGGTAATGTATCAACGTACATTGGCCCGACTAGTGAAAATGTTTTAGACATTACTCTCTACTCAGACAACGATACCTGTGTGCTTGACAATTGGATGGTGTCAGAGAAACCATCAATGTCGGACCACAGGTACATTAAATTTGATATAAACTTTAAATCTAGTAGTACTCCTAGACCATTCAGAAACCCAGCTAAAACAAACTGGGAGCTGTATGTTAAACTATTCGAGCAAAAACTCGAAAATAAATGTCCAGCAGCTATCTGGAAAGTACAAACTCTGGATGCTACTGCCCAATTTCTCACAAAAACTCTGAGAGCAAGCCTGCCCTCTTAGTAAACCCTCTAGTAAAACCAACGTGATATGGTCCATAAATTGTTTGCCCAGGCAAAACGTATAGACGAGCCGGGCTTGTGGGCGGAATATAAAAACAGTCTAAAAAATTTTAAAAAAGAACTCAGAACTGCGAAGAGAACTAGCTGGAGAGAATTCTGTAACAATATGGAGAGTACCTCTGAAATAGCTAGACTAAGCAAGATCCTTAAAAAAGCACCTTCTCAACCGGTACTTCTGAAGAGATCGAACGGGTCCTGGACGGAAGGCAGTAAAAAAACGTTGGATGCTCTTTTGGAAGCTCACTTTCCGGGCTGCATCAGTCCGCCGGTACGACCAGTCGATCTAACAGTCAAGAAAAATAATCGCAAAAAACTTGATCTTAACCTTATAACGCGGAATCGTCTATGCTGGGCGGTAAGCACTTTCGACCCTTACAAATCACCAGGTCCGGACGGTATAATACCGGCCATGCTGCAGAAAGCAGCTGGACTAGTGATCCCATGGTTGCTGGTGATCTTTAAAGGATGCCTAAAGCTGAGCCATGTTGAGCCATGTTCCTGAGTCATGGAACGATGCTACTGTTATCTTTATACCGAAAGCGGGCAAGATAAGTCATGTCAACCCAAAAGACTATCGGCCAATCAGCTTCACCTCCTTTATGCTAAAAACAATGGAAAGAGTTCTGGATGCGTACATAAAGGAGAGTATAAACCCTTCAGTACTATCCAAGTCCCAACACGCGTATATAAAAGGCAAATCGGTCGAGACGGCTCTTCACGAGGTAGTCTCAGTCATCGAAAAAAGTCTTCACTACAAAGAATATACTTTGGGAGCCTCCTTAGATATAGAGGGGGCTTTCAGCAATGTCACGATTGAATCAATAGTCAGGGCACTCAATTCAGCACGTATAAACAAAGTAGTTAGCGGTTGGATTGAGGTACTCTTGAAAAACAGATTAATCACGTCGCAAGGGGGGCACTACCGCAACAATTAAGGTTACCTGTGGTACACCACAAGGCGGAGTCCTATCACCACTCCTCTGCAAGTAGTAGTACTTGCTGTAGGTAAGTACCTAAACACCAACAGCGAACTTATTGAAGGAGCCCTGGAAAAGCTCAGCAAGTGGGCGAAAGCCAGTGGCCTAAAAGTTAAAAGTTAAAAGTTTTAGCAGTTAAGCCCTGGAAAAGACTAGCGGAACTGGGGATCACTGGTGCCCTGAGAACCACATCCTCAGACGCGTTAAACACGATACTTCATCTCGAACCGGTTGATATATTTGCTAAAAAGGTTCCCTTCCTCTCACTACGTCGCAGATACAATATTGATTTACTAAGCAGGGAATACTGGGCGCAAAGAGGCCCAGACCCTGCTGACTCGACCAACATCTATACGGATGGATCTAAAATGGACACTGGAGTGGGTGCGGCAGTACACTCTCCAGACCTTGAGATTAACCTTAGCTACAAATTACCAGATCACTGTAGCATCTTTCAAGCAGAAATTCTGGCGATCCAGAAAGCTGTTGAAATTCCTCACGAGCGCGCAAATATTCACACAAACGTATATCTCTACATAGATAGTCAAGCCGCTATTAAAGCTCTGGCTAGCGCGTATATTAAATCTAAGCTGGTGCTTCATTGTCATCTAGCACTTCAGACTCTATGTACTAACAAGAGTGTGGTGTTGTGCTGGGTGCCTGGGCACTGTGACATCGCAGGAAACGAAGCAGCAGACAGGCTTGCCAAGAATGGTGCTAACCTCTTGGGAGCCACACCTGAGCACGTTCTTCCTTCGCTACAAACGTATAAAAGAATTGTCGACAGCAAGGCTCTAGCACAGGCTAGACTGCGTTGGAATAAACTAACAACGTGCAGGATAACTAAGATTATGTGGGGCATGTACGACGCGAAAAAAACCGCTACAATTCTTAGCCTATCACGTGTGCAATGTAGGAAAGTAGTAGGTATTTCCACCGGACACTGCTTGATTGGCAAACATGCACACAGGATGGGTCTCACTATCACAAACCTCTGCAGATACTGCAACGACACGGGGCAAGAAGAAACCCTAGAGCATATTTTGTGCTGCTGCCCGGCTCTTGCACGCAGAAGGTCGCTAATACTTGGTCGCGCATTCCTCACAGATATGGATGAGGCGGCCAAATGTGGATTGAGAGCTCTTCTCAAATTCGCGGAGGCTACCAATTTTCTAGACCTGATGGGAGACAACCTGTCAAATGTTCACTAGCCGTTTAACAGTGGTATCGCTAAGGACCCATGGTGGTCTATGCGTGGTTTTTCGACCGCCACTTCTTACCTAACCTAACCTATAACAACAGCTTTTAAAAAAATATCTAGGCCACATAATGCGAAATTCTAAATATAGAATCCTACAACTTACGCTACAAGGTAAAATAATTGGTAGAAAAAGTCGTGGAAGGAGAAAAATTTCATGGTTAAGCAATCTGGTGGAATGGTTCCAATTGCCTTTAGTAGATATATTCAAAAACGCCAAGACAAGGGAGAAAATATCTGAAATGTTGTCCAACCTCCGGAATGGAGAGGAATACTAAGAAGAAGAATCTTTATTCCACCCATATTAACCGGACCTATATTCACCGGTAACTGTTTCATATCATAAAAATCATTATAACACATCTCATGTATGTTAAATTGTTCACCAGTTTTCCTCGCAGATCTTAATTATGATTCATTATTACAAAAACCACTGCACGGAATCGGCGAACTTAAAAAACCATTGCTTGCAACAGCTGTAAATAATTAGGATTTTTTTATACATCATACATTATTTGAACATTAATCTTCGTTTTACATAAATTTTAAAATACATACCAGTATCAACATCTCCTGGTGGTGTTCCAAATATATTAAACTCTGAATTGTTGCTCATTTCCATTAAAGCATACTAACACTGAAAATAAATTAAAAAACTTAAATGGAAATGCATATATTTATTAACAACAACGCCATAATACCAAATATTACAACATAATTTTACATAATGAACCATTTATTTTCAGCAAGTGTGTCATAAATTTAATTAATTCGAACTTGATTATTACAAATTAATTACAGTGTTAGCTGAAATAACGTCAAAAGTAAAAATAGTATATTCAAGGTACATACATTTGGCAGAAAGAACGTCATATATCGATATATGCTTGTATGAGCTCATTCTATTTTTGCTGGAATAATGTCATATTTCAATATATAACATTTTTGAATTCAAAATAACGTCTACTTAGGATAATACTTTTTTCATCATTAACGGCACATTTCAAAATAATACACTATTAATACAAGAAAACATACTATCACCTGATATTTTTCAGCATCAATAAAATTCTATCACAAAATAAAACTTTCTTCGCGCACCAAATTATTAATTAATATATCAACATCAAAAAAAAATTTGTGAATATGACACTGTTGCATTAAAATAATACTAAAATATTAAAAATTCAAAAACGACACGAATGTAAAAATGTCACTCTGAGTCGGTGAGTATTACAAAATAAGTAATGATATTATATATATGTACTTGTTAAAAGTATATATCAAAATTATTCGTTCATTGCCAGTAACTTAAATTTCGAATTTTTGAGTTGTGACATTATTGTCGCAAATGAGCGATATATTTTTGTCGCGTAAAATAATTGCAGAGAAAAAATATATTTTTGTCGCGTAAAAGCAATTGCAAAAATATATATTTTTGTCGCACAAGAACAATTTGTTTTTTTTTTGTCCCGACCAATCGAAAAGGGTTTTATATCGGCTTCTACATGAAATTACTGACGCGCGGAAATAAGTCCTTTTGATTGGCCGACAGCACGTGGCGTGAGTCTGTTGATTGTTTTTTTTTTGATTTTTCTAGTCGACGGACATTTTTTTTGAGATCGGTGATCATTCAGTTTAAGTCTGCTGAAGAAATAGACGTTGTTAAATATTAATATTTTTTTTTGATTCAGTTTAAAAAGAAATAAGAATACTTATGCCACTTGCAAAATTAACGGCTCATATATATATATATATATATATATATATATATATACAATATATATTTATATACAATATTTTTATATATACATACATATGTATATTATATTTTTTTATTTTTGGCCCCATATGGCCCTATTTACCTGAAACTTTACCCAACGAGATGTACTCGTCGAGACCTTTAATTTCATACCCCACATGATTTTTGTTATTTTTGGCCCCATTTTCCAGGCCCCCACATGACCCTTGTTACCCTAAATACTACCATTACTTGCCCTAAAAATATCTGTTCTTCCAGACCTCTAATTTGATACCCCATATGTTTTTTTTATTTTTGGGGTCCCACATGGTACTCTTTACCCGAAACAGTACCCAACCAGATATACCCATCAATACCTTTAATTTGATACCCCATATGACTTTTTGAAAATAGGCCACCTCACACGCCCCATCTCCCGGCCATATAAATTATGTGGCGCTAAATGGGTCATAGCACGAGCTGAAGTTCCAAATTTGAGTTAAATCGGTATAGCCGTTTAGTAGGTATGCTCAGGTGAAGAAAACATGAATTTTTCAGGCTCTAATATGACCAATTTTTCCGGCCCCACATGACCCACGATGCCCCAAACACTAACATTACTTGCTCCAAATATATCTACTCTACCAGACCTTTAATTTGATACCCCACATGTTTTTTTTTTTCATTTTTGGGGGCCCCACATGGTCCTAGTTACCCGAAACACTACCCAACGTGATGTACTCATCAATACCTTAAATTTGATACGCCACATGACTTTTTAAAAAATAGGACAAACCCCCCGCCCCCTCGCTGGACCTTGAAAATTATGTGGCACCGAATGGGTCATAACACGAGCTTAAGTTCCAAATTTCAATTAAATCGGTACAGCCGTTTAGCAGCTATGCTTAGGCGAGGAAAACATGAATTGTAAATTCAATAAAAGGAAAGTAAAATTAAATTTTTATGAATAAATAAAAATGTTGTGCTAAATAAAAATTATTACAAAAAAAAAATATAGTTTTTTTATTTAAAAAAATTATAAATCAATTGACTTTCGTAAATAAATTAAGGATTTTCTTCAATATTTATGGGTGATTTGTGGTACCACCAAAATTAATAAGAAAGATTTACGGCAGTCTGGTGAAATAATATTTGTTTACGGGTGGTAATAACAGTGCACCCACGCCAGTTTGTGAAGTTATTTTTTTTGTTTGGTGGTAACAACAGTACACCCACGCCAGTTTTGTTAAACATTATTCTTTTTGGTGCTAACAACAGTACACCCACGTCAGTTTGGTGACATAATCACCCCTATGATAGAAGTCGACTCGACACTCGCCTCGCCATTGGACTCGACCGACGAATAATTTGGTATGATGTAAGTCGCCTCGCTATTAGGTGAGTCGAATGTTAAAAAAACGGCAACTCGTTGCTTATTACTTTGCTTCATTGGCAGCACAGCTGTTTTTGACCTTAATTTTGAAGTTGTTATTTAAATTTTTTGAATTTTATTTTTATGGTGTAGAATTGTAGAATTTAAAGTAAAATAATTAAAATAATTTTTAAAGGTTTTAAAATGTATTATTGTAAAGAAATTTGTGTTAAACAAATTAAAATTAAAAAAAATTAAAAACTAGTTTTCAAATTTTGTTGTATTTTGTTAAACAATAAAGTTTAAAAATGAGCAGCATAGAATTAGTAATATTCAATCATATTTGACGTTGAAAATAAATTAATTTGAAAATTTTCAAAATCACCCCTATGATATAAGTCGATTCGACCGACGAATAATTTGGTATGATGTAAGTCGCCTCGCTATTAGGCGAGTCGAATGTTAAAAAAACGGCAACTCGTTGCTTATTATTTTGCTTCATTGGCAGTACAGCTGTTTTTGACATTAATTTTGAAGTTTTTATGTAAATTTTTTAAATTTTATTTTTATTGTGTACAATTTAAATTTAAAGTAAAATAATTTTTATAAAAAAAACTATGTTACAATATATTACTGTTAAGAAATTTGTGTTAAACAAATTTCAATTAAAATTTTTTTAAAAAATAGTTTTCAAATTTTGTTGTATTTTGTTAGTAGACAATTAAGTTTCAAAATGAGCAGCATAGAATTATTCATATTAAATCATATTTGACGTTGAAAATAAAATAATTTGAAAATTTTAAAAATATTTTTTTTTTTATATAAATATTGCGTATTATATAAATATTTTTATGTACTTTCTATAACTACACTTACATATTTTAAAATTTAATATTTAATAAAAAAAATTCTATAAAAAACCATAAAATCTCACTCAACAATTATTTAAAATGCAATATAATTTTTTTATATTAACTTAAAAATCACATTAAAAAAAAATTCAAACTTTTATTTTATATATATTTGTACCAGTCGTCCAAAAATTTCTGGTCGAGTAAAAAGGCGACTGTAGTCGACAAAAAGCAAGTCGAGAGCGACTTACATCATACCGAATATTCGCTAAAACTCTCGCCGGCGAGTGTTTGGGCGACTTATATCATACCAAACTGTCAAAGTCGAGACGAGGCGAGAGTCGAGTCGACTTCTATCATAGGGGTGAATATATTTTTTTATATAAATATTGCATATTATATAAATATTTTTATGTACTTTTCTATAATTACTCTTACATATTTTAAAATTTAATATTTAACAAAAAAAATTCTACAAAAAACTATAAAATCTTACTAATAATTCAATATAATTTTTTTATAATAAAAAAATATATATTTGTACCAGTCGTCCAAAAATTTCTGGTCGAGTAAAACGGCGACTGTAGTCGCCAAAAAATGAGTCGAGAGCGACTTACATTATACCGAATATTCGCTAAAACTCTTGCCGGCGAGGCGAGAGTCGAGTCGACTTCTATCATAGGGGTAAAGTTCTCGCCAAGTCCTCTTACAATTTTCTATCACAATTGAGATGGAATAAGGGGAAAATCAAAAATCTTTATATTGACTCCAAGTCATCTCATTGCGATATCATAATAATAATGGAAACATGGCTTAATGACTCGTACACTAACGAAGAAATTATTGACAATGATTGGACCATCTACAGAAATGATCGTGACTATGAAGCTACTGGTTTATCCAGGGGGGGTCTTTAATTGGTGTATATCTCACCGTAGTATCAACTGCTCAGTCACAATTTTTCGAACATAAATTCATCAAATTACTTTTCGATAATAAAGTAATATTTACGGAGCAGTTTATATTCCTCCTACTTCTATAAAAAGTACATACAATGTATTCTTCGAAACTTTCCAATCTGTCAACTCGATTTTGGATGAAAATGATAACATTTTTTTTTTTGTGATTTTAATCGCCCTAACATTTCTTATGTTCCTGACGACTCAGATAACCATCTACTACCAGTCAATTTTATAGACGATATCGATTTGTAACTACCCTAACGAGAAAGGTAGGTGGCTCCATCTGATATTCTCTAATTCATATGACAACGTGGTAATGTACCCGGCAAGTGAAGTTGAGAATCTTTTCTAAAACACTCTTCATCATACAGCAACTATAGCTGAACTAACTACTACCACAAAATCTACTTTCAGCTAATCTTACAACAAAAGAGTTGTATATGACTTTCACAATGCTGACTTTGTTAATATAAATAATGCTATTTCTACTGTAAATTGGAAATATTTACTTACAGCCAATAATCTGGATACTGTCGTTAATATATTTTATAGCACAATTCTTGAAATCATTGAACAATACGTTCCAAAAATTGTTCAGAAAGCTAAACTCTCAGAACCATGGCTTGATAAGAATCTCAGAGCGTTACGTAATCGTAGAAATAAATTATACAAAAAATTGAAAAGAACTGAAATTCCAGATGACGAGCTAATTCGTAAACATGCCAATTGTCTTCTGAAATTTCAACAAAAGCACACGCATCATATGACAATTATTTACGTAATATTGGACAAAATCTAATCACAGAACCCATTTTTTTTTTTGATTTTGTAAATGTTATGCTTACCCATCTTCCATGTCTAAAGGTGACTCTACATCTTCATGTCCACGTGATATCTGCGAGTTGTTTGCTAACCGTTTCTGCTAAGTCTATCAACCATCTACTACTCCCTCTCCAAATCACGCCACTCCTATATCTAGAACTCCGGTTCTAGACTCTCTATCTCTGACCATTGAAGAAATATTTCATGGTTTAAGTAGTCTGGATTTAAAAAAAGGACCTGGCCCCGATTTAATTACACCGATTTTTCTATAGAATTGTGCACATCAACTATCACTACCACTTCATCTAATTTTCAATAAATCTCTATCATTTGGGACCTTTCCATCTGCCTTGAAATCTTCTTTTCTAACTCCTATTTATCAAAGCGGAGATAAATAATGTAATGTGGATAATTAAAGAGGTACATATTGTAATTCTATCTTCTATTCCTAAACTTTTTGAAAAAATCATTTGTAACAAAATATCGCCTAAAATTATTCCACTTCTTAATAAACAACAACACGGTTTTATAAAAGGTCGCGCAACTACTACTAATCTCATGCTATTTACATCCGACTTACTGTGCAATATGGAGAAAGGCCATCAACTTGATGCGGTGTACACCGACTTTAGCAAAGCATTCGATCGCGTGGACCACAATATTTTAAAATCTAAAAAGCGTAAAATTGGAATTTGTGGTCCTGTGCTCAATTGGCTCACTTCATATTTGACTAATAGAACACAGAATGTAAAATTCCAAGACTTCTTATCTTCTGACATTTCTGTCTTGTTGGGGGTACCTCATGGTAGTCATCTGGGTCCTCTTTTTTAACATTTTTATAGATGACTTATCTGAATCTCTTTCTGATGTACCACACACTTTTTATGCAGAAGACCTAAAAATCTATCATATTAAAAGTTCTTCAGGTATACTGTTTCTCGAATCTAAACTTCGAGCATTAGAAAACTGGTGTTATATTAGTAGTGAAGGCTAGGCCGGTTCTGGATCAAATTATGTTTTCTTGCATATTTGTAGGTTTTTTTATTTTTTTAAAATATAATTTATGTGAATTAATTTTTATTGCATATTTTTAGGTGTTTTTTGTTTTGGGTGTAATTTTTGTTGGAGATGGTTTGTTTTGTATGGGATTTTAAGGGTGCCTGAATATATGTATAAAGTTATTATGTGAATAATTTATGAGTTTTATTGTTAATTGAGCTGGTGTGATGACGTCGTTTGAAGATATTGCTGATTTCTATCTTGATGATGATGATGAATCAACGTTTTCATTAGAAAACATAAATAAGTTTTTATATAAATATAATGATTTTGTACCTGAGGAATTTAAAGAAAAATTTAAAAATGATCCGTTGAAATTAATTTATAGTTTTATTGTTAGTTATATAATTGAGTTGATATGATGACGTCGTTTGAAAATATTTTCTGTATTTAACTAAGCAATGGGTGATAAATATATAAAAGATTTTTTGGAAAAATATAATACTATTCTTCTTAGTGAGCATAAAGATTTAATCATCGATTTCTATATAAGATTTCCAAATAGTACAAACAAATGTGAACAAATAAAATGTGAATGTACCTATACATGTGCATGTATTATTGAATATTTAAGACAATGCCAAATTATGAAATTAATGACTTACTATAAATATCTAACTAAATCCATATAAATTAATAATAACAAACTAATAGGCTAACAGTGAAGATGTTTTGGTGTGAAAATATACGTCACGGTCATAGATATTGTGTCTGCAGTAGAAAATGGAAATCATTTAAAATAGTTTATATTAAATATTTGGGTTCTATAGTGGAGATTTGGGCAACCCCCGAAAATGGTGAAAGGGTTTTATTATTGTTTATAAGAAATGGTGAAGCATTACCAACATATCTCAACTGGGATGTTAAATTTCTTGAATGGCAACATGTGAAAATCGAAGTTATGGGTGGAGACATAGGAATAGTTGGGGAAATAAATAATACACCTGGGAAATATGAAAACAAAACAAATAAGTTTCCGATTGATTGTCCATTCTTATTGGTAGATGATTGGGAGTATAATGCAAAGAGTAAATCAGAAAATGAAATAGAATCTTTATCTCTTACTACATCTGTATATAGGGGAACAGAAGAAAATAAATCTAATAAAAATTCTGAATTGCAGGAGAGACTTACTAAAGCACTTGAATATTCAGAGAATGTAAAAAAATCTTATGAATATGATGGAGAATATAATATTAAAGGAAAAAATTATTGATTTAATAGATAAATTAAATACAATTCAAATGCTTTACAATACAAATGTAAACAATTCCACTGTAGAAGATGATGTTTTATGTTTATTAATATTAGTGGAAGATTATAAAGATGTTTATCAAAACTATTTACAAAAACAACGCTTGTAATATTGATATTGAGAAAAACAAAAACATATTTCATTCTACAGACAAACCTTGAAGAGTTAGCTAGAAACCAAACAATTAAATATGAAGAAGTTTTCAGTTATCAATATTTTAAGCTTACTATTTATTAGAATTTATGCAGCTCCTACTATTACTCCTACTATTACATTAAATGATGAAAGTAATGGAAATTCTACATTTAATGTTATACTTCCTAGTAATGAAATAATTCAAGTAACTCTATCAATAAAATTAATGAAACATGTAAATCTTCCTGACGAATTATCTGATATAATAACATCGTCAACAGAACCAGCAACAACATCAACAATCACAACATCAGATGAGCAAACAATACAATCAGAAGAATCAGCTAAAAATTATGTTACCGTTGAAGAAGCGATTGAAGGATTTAGACATAATTTAATTAAAAAAGAAAAAGAAATTGCTGGTTTTATTGAAAGTGAAAATATATTCTATCGTCATTTTCAATTGGAACATAGTGATGAAGAAAAAATCAAAATACGATGTTCATATGATAGCAATTTTAAAAAACGAATGCTGAAAATAAATTGTCTTGAATATATGGAAGTTGAAAGTCAAAGAATTTTGAGTAATGATGAAATGGAAAAGTTTACAAATTATGATACATCTTATAGATCAGATTTGGTGATAATAGATGTGAAGAAGTTGAAACAAACATATCACATGGAAATATATTAACCGCTAAAAAATATCTTTTATAAAATGGAAAACTAAAAAGTTGAAATTGTTGAATAAAACACATATTTTTTATTTATATATTTTTTGTTTTTATTTATTTATTTCTTAATACATAATTATTTTTACAATAAAATATTATTTCCATCGTCATAGTCATCGTCATCATCTTGCTCTGATATATTCCTTCTTGTTGTTGAGGATGACAAATTCTAAAATAGTTGTCATACCAAACTTTTCAAACAATATCTCCCTTTTTTATGATAACGATCTCGCTATACCTAAGCTGTATAAAAGAAAAAAAAAAAAAATGAAGAATGTTGCTATTTTATGAAATGGAAAAGTGAAAAGTGAAAAGTTTAAATGAATAAAACACATAATTTTTATTTAAATATTTTCTGTTTTTATTTCTTTTTTTATTAATATATATATATATATATATATATATATATATGCATATATATAATTATTTTCACAAGAAAATATTATTTTCATCTGGATCATCATATTCGTCTTCATCCTCATCATCCTCCTCTGATATGTAGTCCTTGTTGTTGTTGAGGTTTACAAATTCTAATACAGTTGTCCTACCTCGAGGACCCAAACTCTTCAAACCGCATCTCCCCTTTTTTATGTTCTCGATCTCTCGAGCGCTCATCCCGCTATATCGAAGCGGCATAAAAATTTTGAATTTGGAGAATGTAGCTATACACCTTTCTCCAAATTTCGTAGTACATTTTTTATAATCTACCACCCGATAAATTTTGTTTAAAACCATATCCGATGGTTTTTTAGTATCAAGCTCGACGTATTTATATTTATTATTCAAGATTGTTACAAATTTTTCAGCCATTTTATATAATTATTTTTAGTTTTACTTTTACTTAAGAAAGACTTCTAGTAATTGTGGAATATAGCTAAAAAAATTCTGTTTTTATACACCTCTAGAGCATGAAAAAAAAATATTTATTGATAATAATCAGGAAAAAAGTACTTAAAAAAACTTCAAAATTTTAGTTCCTTCTTAAAACTGATACACAAAATGTTATCAAAAATAATATAAAAAAAAAAAAAAAAATTTTTTTTTATTAATATTGATCTAATGAACCAAACAATTATGTATGTTTTCAATAAATCAAACAATCATATATAACTTTAATAGAATATTGGATTGTTTTGAATGCATTTTTTTTTATATTTGATAAGAATTGTTTTATTCTTATAAGATTATTCTCATGGCTAAGAAAAAATTATAAAAAATATTTAGTACAAATGATGCAAATAGTAACTATGGGGTTTTGAAAACATTCATTGATAAGGAGAGTTTTTTCTTATATATACTTTATGAATGACAAAAACAAAGACATTCGAAAACTTGAATAATTTTCATTATCTAAAACAAAATCGTAGAGATGAATGGGGGAATTTGGATGAACTCCAAAAATATTAAAATGAACTTAACATCTAAGGAGAAGCTGCAACCAAAATCAATACCACCCCTAGAACATCTAGCACTAGCAGCATTGTATAACAGCAAGAATTTTACAGAGGATTGGTGGAATCAAAACAAAAGAAGATATCATCTTGAAAAGCATTTATTCTCAACTGCTGAAAGGGTGATAAGCAGATCATCAAAGTCTACATCAATATGCTATCACATATCGGATTTAGACATCGTAATAGATAATTGTAGTAGCAACTACAAGAAATACAAAATTAAATGTGAAAATATGGAATAATGTATTCAATATATAAAAATATTTAGAAAAATAAAATATAAAATTAAAATTTGAATTATTATTTTTTATTTACAAATTTATATTGCAGAAATTGTTGTTTTGAATAAAACTTTTCAGTTTTAAATTTATATTTGAAATGGCTAAATATAAGAAGAGACAATATATTAGTGAAGAAGAAGAAGAAGAAATAATCAAAAAACAAAGAAAATCTATAGACGATATATTTCGTAATATTATTGATATAAGTAATTTATCTAATGATAAAATTAGTGATAGAATTTTCGAAATTGATAAATATATTGAAAAATTAGATGTTTTAATAAGAAAATCAATAAAAACTGGTACTAAAAAACATTATGAGTATCAAATTGAGCGATTACAGTGTGCTAAAAACTTAATTAAAAAAAGATTTTCTAGTGTTGTTGGCTGTGGTGTTGGTGATGATATTGTTGATGATTCAAATGTTAAGTGGGAATATATTGAAAGTGCTTTCCAAAATAGAATCAAAACAGCAATTATAATTAATTTGGGTCACAAAGATCCCAATAATTTTTTAATATATTCTAGCAATGTATTCAAAGATAATATAAAACATTGTATTGAAAAATCCAATCAAATATGTTTAAAAATCAATACATCATTATGTTGTGAATTTTTAATTAAATCTGGGGGTGATATTATAATTGAAGATAAATTTTTGTCTACTGCAAATAAAACTATTGAATTACAAGAAGACTATAAAGAGTGGTTTATAAAAAATTATCAAGAATCTATATTGAATGAGCTTAGCGAATATCAAGAAAGAGGTAGTGGTTGGACCCTTTCATCAATTATCTACTTGTCTATAAATATGAATGATTGTGACAGAATGATTGGATCTTCATATATAGATCTTCCATGTTCCATTAAGAAAAAACATGCGTGTATTAATGTACAAAATAGAGATGATGCCTGTTTTGCTTGGGCAATAATATCAGCTCTATATCCGGTAGCCAATAACGGAAATAGATACAGTTCTTATCCAAATTATTCAACAGTTCTAAATATAAATGGAATAAATTTTCCAATGCATATAAATCAAATAACAAAATTTGAAAATTTGAATAATATATCAATAAATGTTTATATATTAAAAAAAAAATCAGAAAATAATTTTACAATATTACCACTGAGATTAACAAAAACAAAAGCAATTAAGCATGTAAATTTGTTAATGATTCAGAAAAATTATGGTATAGAAAAAAATGATGATGATGATGATGATGATGATGATGATGA
Source organism: Rhamphomyia laevipes (assembly GCA_963920725.1). Lineage (NCBI taxonomy): Eukaryota > Metazoa > Arthropoda > Insecta > Diptera > Empididae > Rhamphomyia > Rhamphomyia laevipes. The sequence goes on from OY987255.1 coordinate 83,588,148, forward strand.
TGATGATGCTAATAACAATGATAATGTAGAAACTACGAATTATCATTTTTGTTGGATTAAAAATTTATCAAGACTAGTTTCAACTCAATTGTCTAAAGATGATCATAAAAAGCATTTATGTGATCGTTGCTTGCATTACTTTAAGTTAGAAGTGAATTTAAACAGCCATGTTATTAATTGTGAGAAACAAAATTTTTGTAGCATTAAAATACCAACTAAAACTGAAATATATTTTGAAAATTATAAAAACAAAGAGATGGTACCTTTTATTGTTTATGCTGATTTAGAATCAATTCTAAAACCTATTTCAGTAGCACAAACTGGCAACTCAAAACTTTACCAAAAACATGAAATTCTCAATATCGTGGTGAGAATCCTGGAAAATGGTTTGCAAATCAATTGAGCGAAATTGCTAATCATATTTTTTTTGCTTATATTAATATTTTACCAATGAATGATTTAACAAGTGCTGAGTTATTTAATTTTAAGAATGCTCGAATATGTTATATATGCAATAAAATTTTTAATGCTAGTTCTGTTATTGTTAAAGATCATTGTCATTTTACTGGAAGATATAGAGGTCCAGCACATTCTGTATGTAATCAAAAATATACAAATACAAGACAAATTCCAGTGGTATTTCACAATCTATCAGGTTATGACTCTCATTTTATTATTAAAGATATTGCACATGAAATTCCTGGACAAACATTATTGATTCCAAAACATAAAGAGAAATACATATCATTTCTAAAATCAATTGATGAATGTGATATAAAATTTAAATTTATTGATTCTTTTAGCTTTATGCCTGCTTCGTTAGTAGTTAAGCAAAGCGGGTTCTACTCCAGCTTTTAACAAACCCTTCGTTTTGTTGTTTAGTTGGTTTGTGTATGTGATGGTTTGTTTCCTTGGTGTATTGGATGGTTTGTGTTCGTGATGTGTCTGTGGTTTGTGTCCGTGATGTGTATTGGATTTTGTGTCCGTGATGTGTATTGGATTTTGTGTCCGTGATGTGTATTTGATTTTGTGTCTGTGGTTTGTGGTTGTACATATATATATATACATATATATATTACTTTAGTTGAATATAACATATTGATAAGTCAAGTATTAAAAAATAAAAAATGAGTGCAATAATTGATTTGCAAGGTTTTATTGGTAAACGTAACAAATTCATTTTAAAAGAGATTGCAATACTTAGCAATGAAACACCATTTGAATCATTTAAATGCAAACATTTTATTATTGAAAAATCATTAATGTTTCATAAATTACCGCTTGATAATCAAAATTAAAATAGTTGGTTATATCACAATCATCATGATATACATTGGAATACTGGATCAGATAAATTGATAAATGTAATTAAATATATGGAAATCAATTTATCAGGCAAAGATATATATCTTAAAGGACAACAAAAAATATTTTGGATTAATGAGTTAATTGGGTACTTGGATAACTATTGTACTCATGACATAGAAAATTTTGACTGTCCTAATTTAAACAATTTAAAAAATCAGTATTCTGTTAACAGTTGTCTTCAACATAAAGGTATAGCAGCAGGCAAAGAATGTTGTTCATTACAAAATGTGTATCTATATAAGAAATTTTTGGAAACTATTGATTATACTTTTAAATAAAATAAAAGAATTATAGGGAATACCTATGATTTTGAAAAATAATAGAAACAAGTTTTTTTCTTTAATTTTAATTTTAACTTGACTTTACTCTCTTGACTGATAACGAGATAATTATTTTTTATATTAATTAAAAATTAATAATACCATTTATTAAATTTTTGCAACACAAAATCATCCGACAATATTGCTATTCTAACACCCACACAATCAATACTTTCTTATTTTGTAGCGTGATCGCTACACATATATACAGAGTGCAGGCAAAACCATAATTTTTTTGGAAAATATTAAAAAATTATGATGACTGAATGTTCTGTTTCTAGGCTGATTAGTAAAAATTAATAATATCGTTTATTAAATTTTTGCAACACAAAATCATCCGACAATATTGCTATTCTAACACCCACACAATCAATACTTTCTTATTTTGTAGCGTGATCGCTACACATATATACAGAGTGCAGGCAAAACCATATTTTTTTTGGAAAATATTAAAAAATTATGATGACTGAATGTTCTGTTTCTAGGCTGATTAGTAAAAATTAATAATATCGTTTATTAAATTTTTGCAACACAAAATCATCCGACAATATTGCTATTCTAACACCCACACAATCAATACTTTCTTATTTTGTAGCGTGATCGCTACACATATATACAGAGTGCAGGCAAAACCATAATTTTTTTTGGAAAATATTAAAAAATTATGATGACTGAATGTTCTGTTCCTAGGCTGATTAGTAAAAATTAATAATATCGTTTATTAAATTTTTGCAACACAAAATCATCCGACAATATTGCTATTCTTACACCCACACAATCAATACTTTCTTATTTTGTAGCGTGATCGCTACACATATATACAGAGTGCAGGCAAAACCATAATTTTTTTGGAAAATATTAAAAAATTATGATGACTGAATGTTCTGTTTCTAGGCTGATTAGTAAAAATTAATAATATCGTTTATTAAATTTTTGCAACACAAAATCATCCGACAATATTGCTATTCTAACACCCACACAATCAATACTTTCTTATTTTGTAGCGTGATCGCTACACATATATACAGAGTGCAGGCAAAAGCATAATTTTTTTGGAAAATATTAAAAAATTATGATAACTGAATGTTCTGTTTCTAGACTGATAAGAATAAATATTATGTGTGAGAATTTCTGAATTTTTTTAATTTTATTTTGATGGTATGATGTAGGGGATTCCATGGTATAAAATTCTAATTAAAATATTTATGACTTAAAGTTTTTAAAGTATCCATGGAAGAAAATGCTTATTATTGTAAACAAATTGAATTGAGATTATAGGGGATGTGGTTTTAAAATATGAATGATTATCTAAACCACAATATTTTGGAAAAAATTAAATTATTAAATTTGCGTGTGAAATATTAATTTAATTTTTGATAAGACAGACTATAAAAGTTCATGTTTTTTAAATATAATAATCATTATTCAACAAGAAGTAATTCTAATAAGATGGCAGATTTTTTGAAGAAACTCAATAGCATTGGCCATAAAATGCTAGAAACCAAGAAAGTATCTGATTTAAAAATAAATCAGATCAATAGAATAAAATTCGTGAAGCGAATTGATACCAAATTTGGAGTACGGATAATTGCTGATTTTCCAGCATTTAGAATTTTCCTCCCATCACAATATAAATCCATGACCGACGAGGATTTGGATAAATTAAACAAAGGAAATTTCGGCATTGTTTGTATGTCGAAATTCGGAAACTCTGCTAATTTAAAATTTATCAACATAACTGAGGAAGGTTATGACTATGATAATGATGATATCGTGGAAGAGGAAGAACATTTAGACGATGATGATGTTGTGGAGGTGTTCAGAGAGGTGTATGCCGGTGATGAAGTCTCAGATAAATCAAGCAGAAAAAGAAAAAGAAATGTATGAATTTAAAATTAAATAATTGTATGAAATTTTGAAAAAATAAAATAAAATATAAAACAAAAAAAAAAAAAGTTCTTACAATGTTTTTATTTATACCTTTATATACTCTTATATATTATATTTTATATATATATATGTTTCAGATAAATGATAATACCATCTTGCAAAATATAAAATTTTGTAATGAAAATATAAGTTCGTTACAAAACTCTTTGATGAAAACAACAGCTATTAGCAATAAGCAAAAACTTGAAGGTAAAATTGTAAAAAGTAAAAGTGATTGCGAAAATTTAAAATTTAAATTACATCATGGATCTGGTGTAAATGTAAATTATATTACTTGGAGCGATATAGAATCTGCATTTTCTGGTAGAATTAAAACTGGTGTCATCACAAATTTAGGATATAAAGATATTGAACATTTTCTTGAAGCAGCCATTCCTATTTTTGAGCAAAAAATTGCAGAAAGTTTAAAAAAACATACTACAATTAAAATGAATGCAATACTTAATGCCGAGTTTGTTATAAAAAAAAATGATGATATATTAAATGAGATAAAACATTTTAATACCAAAAATAAAATATTGGAGAGAGAAGATGATGTAAGACAATATTTTATAGAAAATATAAGAGAACCACTTATAAGTAAACTCCAAGATTTTCAAGAGCGGGATAGTGGATGGAGTTTACACAAAGTGGTCAATTTGGTTATAAATATTAATAAAAATGAACGGTTTTCTGGATCAACTTACATACTACTTCCAAAAGAAATAAGTTCTAAGAAAGGATGCATTAATATTGAAAACATTGATAACAAATGTTTTGCATGGGCAGTTGTGTCAGCACTTTATCCTTCAAATATACATTCTGAAAGAGTGAATAGTTATCCTCATTATTCATCAGTTTTAAATCTGGATGGTATAAAATTTCCAGTCTCTATTAAAAATATTACAAAATTTGAAGCAAATAATAAAATTTCAATAAATGTATTTATATTAGAAAAAAAGAAAAATCATTTTTTCACAATTCCACTGCGCTTAACAAAACACAAACATGAGAAGCATGTCAATTTATTGATGTTCCAAGATGAATATAAATATAATGAATATGATGATGATGATGATAATAATGATGATGATGTTGATAATGAGGATATTGATGAAGATGAGGATAACAAATACCATTATTGTTGGATTAAGAACCTATCTCGGTTAGTAAGTTCAACACTTTCTAAAAACAACTGTAAGAAGATTATTTGTGATAGATGTATCCATTATTTTAAAAATGATAATTTATTAAAAACACATACAATTGATTGTGAGGAGAAAAATAATTGTCGTATTATTTTACCAACTGATGAAAAAAAATGGGTTTATTTTAAAAACTACTACTATAAACTGGAAGTTCCATTTTGTATATACGCTGATTTGGAATCAATATTATTGCCTCTTCAGAATGATGGTGGATTGAATACGTATAAGTATCAACAGCATAAAGCCTATAGTATTGGCTATTATTTTAAATGTGGATATAATGACAACAAGTCCTATTACAAATCAAACCATGGAAAAGATTGTCATATATGGTTTGCCAAGGAATTACAAAAAATTGGTGAAGACATTGAAAATATATATAATGATATTAAACCAATGATATCATTAAATTCATTAGAAGAAGCAGAATATGATAATGCATCCTTATGTCATATATGCGATGAGATTTTCTCGGTAGATGATGTAAAGGTTAAAGATAATTGTCATTTAACAGGAAAATTTCGAGGAGCAGCACATAGTACTTGTAACATCAATTATATATGTTCTCGTAGTATACCGGTAATATTTCATAATTTATCAGGTTATGACGCACATTTTATCATATCTGCAATAGCCAATACATTTGAAGGATCAGTAAATCTTTTACCGATAACCAAGGAACAATATATATCATTTACAAAAAATATTAATGGAAGTAATATTAAATTCAAATTTATTGATTCTTATCATTTTCTGGCAACTTCATTGGATAAACTGGTATCTTATCTTCCCAAAGAAGATCTTATTACAACAAAAAAGGAATGGTCAAATCTAAATAATGATAAATTCAGTTTATTGATAAGAAAAGGGGGTTTTCCATACGATTTTATTGATTCATGGGAGAAAATGTCTTATTCCAAATTGCCAGCAAAAGAACAATTTTACAGTAAATTAAACGATCGAGAAATATCAGAAGAAGACTATATTCATGCAAAAAATGTATGGGATCGATTTAATATTAAAAATATTGCAGAATATTCAGATTTGTACCTTAAAACTGATGTTTTATTATTGGCAGATGTGTTCGAAAACTTTCGTAAATGTTGTATGAAAACTTACAGTTTAGATCCTGAAAATTATTACACTTTACCTGGTTTTACGTGGGATGCCATGTTAAAATATACTAAAATTAAATTGGAGTTATTAACTGATATTGACATGCTGCTGTTTATTGAACGAGGTATAAGAGGAGGTGTAAGCCAATGCTCTAATAAATACAGCAAAGCCAATAATAAATACATGGAAAACTATGATGCTAAACAGGATTCAAAATATTTAATGTATTTTGATATTAACAACTTATATGGTTGGGCTATGTCACAACATTTGCCAATATGTAATTTTAAATGGTTAAATTTAAAATTAAATAATTGTATGAAATTTTGAAAAAATAAAATAAAATATAAAACAAAAAAAAAAAAAAGTTCTTACAATGTTTTTATTTATACCTTTATATACTCTTATATATTATATTTTATATATATATATGTTTCAGATAAATGATAATACCATCTTGCAAAATATAAAATTTTGTAATGAAAATATAAGTTCGTTACAAAACTCTTTGATGAAAACAACAGCTATTAGCAATAAGCAAAAACTTGAAGGTAAAATTGTAAAAAGTAAAAGTGATTGCGAAAATTTAAAATTTAAATTACATCATGGATCTGGTGTAAATGTAAATTATATTACTTGGAGCGATATAGAATCTGCATTTTCTGGTAGAATTAAAACTGGTGTCATCACAAATTTAGGATATAAAGATATTGAACATTTTCTTGAAGCAGCCATTCCTATTTTTGAGCAAAAAATTGCAGAAAGTTTAAAAAAACATACTACAATTAAAATGAATGCAATACTTAATGCCGAGTTTGTTATAAAAAAAATGATGATATATTAAATGAGATAAAACATTTTAATACCAAAAATAAAATATTGGAGAGAGAAGATGATGTAAGACAATATTTTATAGAAAATATAAGAGAACCACTTATAAGTAAACTCCAAGATTTTCAAGAGCGGGATAGTAGATGGAGTTTACACAAAGTGGTCAATTTGGTTATAAATATTAATAAAAATGAACGGTTTTCTGGATCAACTTACATACTACTTTCAAAAGAAATAAGTTCTAAGAAAGGATGCATTAATATTGAAAACATTGATAACAAATGTTTTGCATGGGCAGTTGTGTCAGCACTTTATCCTTCAAATATACATTCTGAAAGAGTGAATAGTTATCCTCATTATTCATCAGTTTTAAATCTGGATGGTATAAAATTTCCAGTCTCTATTAAAAATATTACAAAATTTGAAGCAAATAATAAAATTTCAATAAATGTATTTATATTAGAAAAAAAGAAAAATCATTTTTTCACAATTCCACTGCGCTTAACAAAACACAAACATGAGAAGCATGTCAATTTATTGATGTTCCAAGATGAATATAAATATAATGAATATGATGATGATGATGATAATAATGATGATGATGTTGATAATGAGGATATTGATGAAGATGAGGATAACAAATACCATTATTGTTGGATTAAGAACCTATCTCGGTTAGTAAGTTCAACACTTTCTAAAAACAACTGTAAGAAGATTATTTGTGATAGATGTATCCATTATTTTAAAAATGATAATTTATTAAAAACACATACAATTGATTGTGAGGAGAAAAATAATTGTCGTATTATTTTACCAACTGATGAAAAAAAATGGGTTTATTTTAAAAACTACTACTATAAACTGGAAGTTCCATTTTGTATATACGCTGATTTGGAATCAATATTATTGCCTCTTCAGAATGATGGTGGATTGAATACGTATAAGTATCAACAGCATAAAGCCTATAGTATTGGCTATTATTTTAAATGTGGATATAATGACAACAAGTCCTATTACAAATCAAACCATGGAAAAGATTGTCATATATGGTTTGCCAAGGAATTACAAAAAATTGGTGAAGACATTGAAAATATATATAATGATATTAAACCAATGATATCATTAAATTCATTAGAAGAAGCAGAATATGATAATGCATCCTTATGTCATATATGCGATGAGATTTTCTCGGTAGATGATGTAAAGGTTAAAGATCATTGTCATTTAACAGGAAAATTTCGAGTAGCAGCACATAGTACTTGTAACATCAATTATATATGTTCTCGTAGTATACCGGTAATATTTCATAATTTATCAGGTTATGACGCACATTTTATCATATCTGCAATAGCCAATACATTTGAAGGATCAGTAAATCTTTTACCGATAACCAAGGAACAATATATATCATTTACAAAAAATATTAATGGAAGTAATATTAAATTCAAATTTATTGATTCTTATCATTTTCTGGCAACTTCATTGGATAAACTGATATCTTATCTTCCCAAAGAAGATCTTATTACAACAAAAAAGGAATGGTCAAATCTAAATAATGATAAATTCAGTTTATTGATAAGAAAAGGGGGTTTTCCATACGATTTTATTGATTCATGGGAGAAAATGTCTTATTCCAAATTGCCAGCAAAAGAACAATTTTACAGTAAATTAAACGATCGAGAAATATCAGAAGAAGACTATATTCATGCAAAAAATGTATGGGATCGATTTAATATTAAAAATATTGCAGAATATTCAGATTTGTACCTTAAAACTGATGTTTCATTATTGGCAGATGTGTTCGAAAACTTTCGTAAATGTTGTATGAAAACTTACAGTTTAGATCCTGAAAATTATTACACTTTACCTGGTTTTACGTGGGATGCCATGTTAAAATATACTAAAATTAAATTGGAGTTATTAACTGATATTGACATGCTGCTGTTTATTGAACGAGGTATAAGAGGAGGTGTAAGCCAATGCTCTAATAAATACAGCAAAGCCAATAATAAATACATGGAAAACTATGATGCTAAACAGGATTCAAAATATTTAATGTATTTTGATATTAACAACTTATATGGTTGGGCTATGTCACAACATTTGCCAATATGTAATTTTAAATGGTTAAATGAATGCAATATTAAAAAATTTGCTTTATCTTTGATTAGAAGTGATTCAGAAATTGGCTATATTTTAGAAGTAGACCTTGATTATCCTGAAGAAATTCATGACTATCACAGTGATCTACCATTTTGCCCATCACATGATATTCCACCAGGTGGTAAAACAAAAAAATTATTAACAATATTGTTGCCAAAAAAACGTTATGTTATACATTATTTATCATTGCAACAATGTTTAAGAAATGGATTACTTCTAAACAAAATTCATCGTATACTACAATTTCAACAAAAACCATGGATAAAACCATACATAGAGCTTAATACATCAATGAGAACGGTTGCAAAAAACGATCATGAAAAAAACTTATTTAAATTAATGAATAATGCAGTTTTTGGAAAAACTATTGAAAATGTGCGAAAACATAGCATTATTAAATTAGTTACAAAATGGAATGGTAGATATGGAGCTAAAGTGATGATAGCTAAACCAAATTTTCATAGCAGAACAATTTTTGATGAAAATTTGGTTGCAATTGAAATGCTAAAAACACAAGTAGTAATGAATAAGCCAATTTATATAGGAATGGCAATTTTAGATATTTCTAAGAACAAATTATATGATTTTCATTATCAGTATATTAAAAATAAAATGACTAATAACATTAAGCTGTTGTATACTGATACTGATTCATTAATATATGAAATTAAATGTTATGATATTTATGATATAATCAAAACAGATATTAAATATTTTGACACCAGTGACTATCCTTATAACAACAGATACAATATACCTCAAGCAAATAAAAAAATTCCTGGTTTAATGAAGGATGAGAACAATGGTGAAATAATGACTGAGTTTATTGGATTAAAGTCAAAAATGTATAGTATTAGAATTAATAATATTGATGTTTTTAAGAAAGCTAAGGGTTTAAAAAAGTCAGTTTTACAGCAGACAATAGATTTTAATGATTATTTAAACTGTTTACAAAATAATTGTTCAATAAGTAGAAGACAATGTAGAATAGCTTCTGAAGCACATAATGTATACACCATAAGTCAAAAGAAAATAGCTTTAAGTTTTAATGACGATAAAAGATGTCCTATAAATCAATCGACAGATACTTTACCATGGGGACATTTAAATAATATTGAATAAAAACACTATAATAATAAAATGTAGAAATATTGTTTTATTGATATTTCAAAAATTCTTTTAACAGATAAATATTTTGTAAAGAACAGGATTGTGTTGTAATGTGTTGGTGACAAGTATTAATATTTAAATTTATTAAACTTAAATTCGCTTTTCACAATAAAATGGTTCTTCATTAATTAATACAACAATTTCTTTCAGTGAAAATTTATTTCATTCAATACGAAAACCTTGTAAGTCAACAATTATACTCATTTATGTTAATTTTTTAACTTCGCTGGTCAATGGATTGTATTCAACTATTCTATCATGCAGTAATAAGCAAAATGCTGTTGTTTTCTGTGGTATATTTTTTGAAGCTTTAAACTCAATTCTAACATCCACAGGTCCTGCTTTTATTACTTCATTTTGATAAGAACAATCAATAACAATGATAGATCCTTTATCTAGAAAGTCATTACTAGATAGTAATGGTTGACCTGTTCTATTATAATACGACTGCTGAAACTTAGCATACATATCATATAAGATGCTATAATAACCTTTTTCAAAGTTGAGATTTAAATCTTCATATGGAAATACATCTGAATTTAAAAATATTTTAAAATCTGTTATATTGCAATGATTAAAGGTGTTGGCATCTTTTGTAAATAGACCTCGTTTATCCGTTTGTAATGCAAAAATTATATAGCGTGGTTTTTCTATTTGATTTGTTGTTTTTACAGTCCATATATGACTTGTTGTTTGTGGTAATATTGGGTATTCATACATATCCCAACTGCGAAAGCTCATTTTTATTGGTTTATTTTTATCTATAAATTTTAATTGTGAAAGTTTTATACTATCCGTAACGATTATGTGTGGAATTTTCCACTGGATTTTAAAAATATCAATTTTGACTTTTTCATTTTCATTTGTATTAATAATTGCATTACTATCATCTTTTGATCTGGTTAGAATAAGCTCATGTTTAGCATTAATTATAATTTTCTTATAATCTTCAGCAAATCCTAATAAGAGTTTTAACGGTACGCAAAAATTAAAAAATCCTTTACATAAATTTAAATCCTTTTCAATATTCCAAGCGGCGTTATTTGCTTTTATACTTTCATTTTTATTAAAAGAAATATAATTTTTCAGTGTAGATGAAAAGCCTAGTCTACGAGTAGTATCAATTTCTACACCATTTAATTCATAACGAATATCATCAAATAGATGTGCAATAGTATTATTGGCTAAACAAGCAGTAGTTGAAAGTAAACCAGCCTCTGTTGTAAGTGCTCCTTCTATATATATATAACTTTCACACGGTAATACATTGAGATTCTGATGCTGTATTAATATTTGAATGATATCACAGTTTTTAAAAGATTGTTGAAATGGTGAATAGCTATGATATTCAATTTTTGAAATACTTTCATCATAGTTAATATTTTGAGAAATACCTAATATTTCATTCATTTTAATTTTAATCCAAGAGACTTTAAAAAAAATTTATTAGCTGGTGTTAAAAGTTTTTTAAGCTGTCCGCCACTTTTAGGTCTTAACCGGTTCACTCCTTTTGATGTATTGATATTTATTTTACTTTTTTGCTGATATTTATTTAAATTATACACAAGCATTTCAACGTTTTAAGTGAAGTCGAATAGTTAAAGTTTCCCCTCTAAAATTTATTAAGTTATTGTCTTGGTCAACTAGCCTTAATGTGATAGAACTTATTCGGTCAGTATTCAATGGTAAATAGATCACTTTTCTAGGAACTTCATTTATTTTATAACCTGGACTAACTTCTGGACAAAATTCATGTAATATATGCACTTGCTTATTATTCATATATGATCCCTGTATTATATTACACTGAACATGTATAGTGTTGACATTTGATATATTTACTGGTAGATCCGAAAAATGCCATTCATTAGGAATCAATTTTCGTTTACTGAAACCAAGAAGCTTTCCCAATGAATTTGAAGTATCAAAATAAATATGTTTAGAACTCATTATTTGACATTTCATTGTGTTATTGTTAGCGATTAGTTGAATATATTCAGCACCATCATATAATAAATCAACAGCACTTTGTAAATATGAATCTATATCATCAATTTCATATGAGCCTATAGGAAATTCAATTATTTTATCATCTATTTGAAATATATTGTTGTGAATGTCAATATTTGGTATAGAATTATAAGTAACTAATTCAACAAGACCACAAACATAATCATCACCTAATTCTAAAGGTGGAAAATAATCTGTAGTTAATATGGATTCATTACCAGTAAATGTTAATGTGAATGACATTATTAGTAAAGAAACAATGAACTAATTTATTTTAAACAGTTCTTTTTATTCATTATTTTAACAGTTGGTTTAAGAAAGCTAAACATAGATGGCCACATATTATTGTATAGTTTTGGTAAGAGTTGTAGTTATACTGCAAATTATAACCTAAATATTTAATTAATTCAATAGGTGGCTGCAAGTTTCCAAAGCTATCAAAATATGTTACATTATTTTTATTTTTATTGTATGCTACCCAATGAGTATCAGAACCTGATGAATTATCCAAATTAACAATACCGCTCTCTTTATTTAGTGCTTTTATAGGTAAACTATCACACATAAACACTCCACGAAAATGTGGTATAAATTTAGCATAATTATGTAAATCAATTTCGCTTAAGGCTCTCTTGGGTAGGATTTCTATTAGTTTTTTGGTTTTGGATTCAAATACAGCCCTAAACCTGTTTTGTATGGTTTGAGATATAAACCTTTACCCATAGCTATACTTTCCATTGTTTGATTATGACGTTTATTCTCAATTAATTCATTTTTAGCATTCTTTACATCCTTTATCGCTTTAACTATACCAGTTACACCACCAGACAATGCTCCAACAGCTGATAATCCTGCAAAAAGAGGTACTAGAAATGGTATGACTCCACCAGTTTTAGGTACTGAAATAATTCTAGGTGATATAACTCTTCGTCGCTTAATCACATTTTTAGCAGTGTGAAGGGCTAATTTTATAGCATCGTTATTGTTACTAGGTTTTTGTAATTTTATAGCATTTTTAGCATCTTTTACAGCTTTTTGAAATAACTTTACAGTTTTTTTAGTTTTATTAAATTTCATATGTTTTTTTACACCCATTCCTAATTTAATTTTAGCTTTCATGGTGTTTGTTACTAATAAAGCGTTCGTTCGTTCTAAGAAATTAGAATCTTTAGCAAGCACACGTTTCCAAGCTTTTTCTGCTAAATCTTTATCGGCAATGTGTCGATCTTTGATATTTTTAAATTTAGAATATTCTATATCATGCTCTTTACAAGCTGCATCTAATGGGTTTATACCAGGATCACCTCTGTCTAATCTTTTTTGTAATTTTGTACCAGGTCCACAATATTGATAACCACCGGGTAAATGTAATTCAAATGGCAACTTATTTATAATTTTATTTAGAAGACCTTTTCCTTTAACAGCTTTTTCTTGACTGATATTAATTTTATTATAATCAATCATTATGGATAGATTAACTTATTATGAATGATTAATGTTTTGTATATTTCAATATATAAATTTAAAACTTATGAAAATTTATCAGTAGTCAAGATGAAATTCATTAAACAACACAAATCTTTACCTGTAAATAATTTAGATATAAAAATAAAAGGAAACTGCTGTAAAACAAAAAAACATGGTGAACTATTACCAAATAGTATACGAGGACTAATAGTGGGTCCATCTAATTGTGGAAAAACAAATGTCATATTAAGCTTATTAGAACAACCCAATGGATTGAAGTTTGAAAATATTTACATATATTCTAAGTCTCTACACCAACCAAAATATGAGTTTCTTAATCAAGTTATGGCAACAATACCAGAACTCGGATACTATACTTATTCTAATAACAGTGATATAATTCCACCTGAAGAAGCAAAATCACATTCTATATTTATTTTTGATGATGTCGCATGTGATAGACAAAATAATATTCGGAAATATTTTTGTATGGGTCGTCACAATAATATTGATAGTTTTTACTTATGTCAATCTTATACCCATATTCCAAAACATCTCATACGAGATAATGCAAACTTTTTAATAATTTTTAAGCAGGATGATATGAATCTAAGACATATTTATACAGATCATGTCAGCAATGATATGACATTCGTACAATTTCATGAAATGTGTCTTAATTGTTGGGAAAAAAAATATGGTTTTTTAGTTATAGATAGGGATAGTGAAAAACAAAATGGTTGTTATCGTAGAGGGTTTGATGAATTTTGTTATATAGATTAATCATAAAATATATAATCAGAACAGTTCAACAGCTAAACAGCTTAACAGCTAAACAGATTAACAGCTCAACAACTAAACAGATTAATTGAATATGAATGAGAAAATTATAAAAGATATTATTAAGACTAGTAAAGCAGTAAAAAGAAAATATCGAGCTTTAAAAACTGGCCAGATGGATGCAGAACATGTATTAGAAGAACATTTTAAACCAATTACATTGCCACTAAAAAACGTTGCAAAAGCAATTGAACAAAAATCAATTTATCCTGAAATAAAACAAGAAAAATCAATGATGATGTTTCTAGTATAAAACAATCAAACAAAACTGATTCTGATGATAATGATGATGATAGTGTAGATGGATCAAATACTTTATTTCATACATCTACTCCTAAAAAATTTTCACCAAAATATTTATTAACCCCAACATCTACAAAACATTTAATTGGGAAACCTAATACTATATCAAAATATACTAAAATATTTGAATCTACTACTTCTATACCGAACATTTTTGATACAACTTTTGGTCCATATTTTGATCAAAGTTCTGCTGAATGGAAAATTGGTAATAAAGAAATAGAAGTAAACCAAAATGAAATAATTATTGATAAAAGTTCATATAAAAGCACAATTGGATTGCAAGAGTTAATATTTATGAAAAATCCAGATTCAACTAAATATACTGATGGAGACTTAAACACATATAAAAAAATATTAATAGAAACCAATGCACATAGACGCAAATTTGATTCAAATCAACAAATCCGAGGAAATAGTGGTAATAAATATAATTCAATAATTAAAAAATTATTTCCACATCAGTATAATACTCGAAAGACATCATCATCAACAAAAACAGCATTAGGTAAGGGTCTTATGATGAAAGTTTCTAAAAGAAAGCTTGATTATGTTTACTGGGATGATCCAAATGAGCTAGTTGATAGATTGCAGTTGTTAGTAGGTTCTCAAAAAGCTGGTCATAATAATCATAATAATGAAATTATTTGTATTTTGGAAGAGTTGAGAGAGGCTAATATTATACAATAAAAAGAAGATATTTTAGAGAAATCACATCATTTGTAAATATGCCTATTGATAAGTTTGGTCGTACTGGTCAACCAGTCAGAAAACCTTTACGAGGACTAGTAGGACCTGCTGGGCCAGTAGGACCTATTGGACCTGAAGGACAAATTGGACCAGTTGGACCTATGGGGCCCACAGGACCTTATGGAATTGGATTTATATTGGATGAGAAAAATGACTATGACGTACAAAATAAACGAATTGTTAACCTTCACCAACCAGCTCGTAAAAATGATGCTGCAACAAAAGGCTATATTGATGATATAATTGAAAAAAAGGTTAAGCTTTGTATTAGATGTTTTACAAAAAGAACAAAAAGCTTTGCTAGAAAAATATGAAACATTTGAAACTTTTGTATTTAATCATATAAAAACAATATCAGATGCGAAAAAGACTGATGAAAACAATACAATTATTACTAAACCTTTTAAAATTAATACTGAACCAAAGTATGGGTGAAGTTCATCAAAATACATATAAAAAAAACTAATAGTATAGTAATCATTTTACATCAAAATGAGTAAGAATGATGTTGTTAACGAATTACATAAACCAGCTCGAAAAAATTTTCACAGACAACGTGTTATTATTAAAGGTTTTGATGACCATTGGCAAGCTGATTTAGTTGAAATGGGTGTATATGCGAAATCTAATAAAAACCATCGATATCTTTTAACAGTAATTGATACATTTTCAAAATTTGCTTGGGCAATTCCAATTAAAAACAAAACTGCTAAAGAGGTGACTAAAGCAATGAATACAATATTCAAAGCTGGAAGAAAACCCAAAAATATTCAAACAGATGATGGAACTGAATTCTTTAATAAAATATTTCAAGATTTAATGCAAAAAAATCACATTAATCATTATTCTACATACAGTTCATTAAAAGCATCAATAGTTGAACGTTTTAATAGGACTTTGAAAAATATGATGTGGAAAAACTTTAGTTTGAATGGCTCTTATAAATGAATTCATATATTAAAAGAACTAATTAATGAATATAATCATAAAAAACATAGAACAATAAAAATGCGACCATATGATGTTACAAAAGAAAATTCTAAATATTTACTTTCAACTGTGTATTCACATATAAAACAATTTACAGCAGGCAAATATAAAATTGGTGATAATGTTCGCATAAGTAAATACAAGCATGTTTTTGAAAAAGGTTACACACCAAATTGGACAACAGAAATTTTTAAAATATGTAAAATTCAAAATACCTATCCCATAACATACTTACTTGAAGATTATCAAGGTCAACCTATTCAAGGAGGATTCTATGAATTAGAACTAAATAAAGTAAAACATAATAATATGTATCTGATTGAAATTTTTTTAAAAACAAACAAAGATAAAGTATTTGTGAAATGGCTTGGTTTTTCAAGTCAACATAACTCATGGATAAATAAAACAGAAATTCTAAAATAAAAACATATTTTCTTTTATTCAATAAAATTAGATTATTTCACAATTTCAAATAATAGTTTTAATTAATATATAAATTTAAAAAAAATTCAACCATGGCCCCGGTAGAGTGTTGAACCGGAGCCTAGCTGCCTATATTTTGAAATAAATTTTATATATTATAATTTGAATGAACTCACTCATTGAGCCATGGTTGAATACAAACAATAACCATAATTTAAGAAATACGTTCGAAAACTCTAATCATAATTCCACATCTTCTGACTCATATTAATAATTATTATTATGTTTAAACAATAATATACATGTTTAAGATATTTCCATGTAATATGTTTGTTTCAATTTATTCACATCGATTATCACCAATTCTGATCTATAGGATGTATCATAATTTGTAAACTTTTCCATTTCACCATTACTCAAAATTCTTTGACTTTCAATTTCCATATATTCAAGGCAATTTATTTTCAACGTTCGTTTTTTAAAATTGCTGTCATATGAACATCGTATTTTGATTTTTTCTTCATCACTATGCTCCAATTGAAAATGACGATAGAATATATTTTCACTTTCGATAAAACCAGCAATTTCTTTTTCTTTTTTAATTAAATCACGTCTAAATCCTTCAATCGCTTCTTCAACGGTAACATATTTTTTATCTGATTGTAATGTTTGCTCATTTGATGCTGTTGTTGTTGTTGTTGGTTTGATTGATGATGTTATTATATCAAGTAATTCATCGGGGGGGTTTACATGTTTCATTAGTTTTATTGATAGGGTTACTTGAATTAATTCATTACTAGGAAGTATAACATTAAATGTAGCATTTCCATTATTTTCATCATTTAATGCAATAGTAGGAGCAATAACAGGAGCCCCATAAATTCTAATAAATAGTAAGCTGAAAATAGTGATAGGTGAAAACTTCTTCATATTTAATTGATTGAATTCAAGTTAACTCTTCAAGGTTTATCTGCAGAATGAAATATTTTTTTGTTTTTCCTAGATCATTGTTTAAGTAATATTATTATTACAATCGTTGTTTTTGTAAGTACTCTTGATAAACATCTTTGTAATCTTCCACTAATATTAATAAACGTAAAACATCATCTTCTACAGTAGAATTGTTTACATTTTTATTGTAAATTATTTGAATTGTATTTAATTTATCTATTAAACCAATAATTTGCGGTTTCAGTGAATATTCTCCATCATATTCATAAGATTTTTTTACACTCTCTAAATATTCAAATGCTTTAGTAAGTCTATCTTGCAATTCAAAATTTTTATTAGGTTCAATTTCTTCTATTTTTTTTTTTTCATTCATTTTTCATTTCATTTTTTTCTTTATTTTCAATAAAAACCAAATACATAATTTTTACAGAAAATAGATAGGAACATTCTGTGTAATACAGTGTCGAATGTAACTAAATTTAAATTAACATAATAAAGTTGTTGATGGGGAAATCAAATATTATAATTAAATTCAAATTAAAGTTAATTTTAAGTTAAAGATAGATAAAAAAGAAAAAAAACAAAAATTTATTAGGATTAACAAAATCAAAATAAAATCAAAAGCAAAGTCTAACAAAATTACAATATAAATTTAAAAACAACTTATTGATATAAAAGAGAAACTCTATTCAAAAATATTTTTTACTAGAAGAAACTATACAAGAACATCCAAATACATCAAATTACAGGTCTTAGTAAATTTTCAATTTCAGAGTGATAAAACTCTAATAACCACAATTTAACATATTTTAAAAATTTCGATTTTACTCGTTCACACCGGTACAAAATTGGTAGCTTATTAAATAGACGAGGTGCAATAACATTATAAAACTGACAATAGTGCATTTTCCGAAATATGGGGACCATCACAAGATTTCTGGTATTTACTCTTAAGTTATGAGTTACACTAATTCTAGGTTCATCATAACCGGAACGTAAAAAAAACAATTTTAAACATTTAAAATAATATAGATGTCTTAATGGAAGAACTCCCAGCATTTTAAAAAGGTCAAAACTATGTGTTAAACGACTACACTTCATTACTACCCTAATGGCATGTTTTTGTTTAATTAACAATGGTTCAATTTTATTAAAATTAGTACCACCCCAGCAGCTAATACCATATTGTAGCTTAGAATTGAAAAGACCATAATACACAAGCATTGATAATCGTAAAGAGCAGTATAAGCTCAGATGATATAACTGTCTAACCACTTGATTAAAATATTTTTGAAGGTACGTTGTATGATCTTTCCAATTTAATTTGCTGTCTAAAAATAAACCTAAATACTTAAAGCTATCAACAATCTCAATTGCAAAACAGTTAGGTGCGCAATTCACAAACTCAGCATAGGTTTGTTCTTGCGAACAACATTTATGTAGTGGTAACTTAGGACAGCAAGGAGAATGATACCAAAGCGACACACTTTTATACATGTGACCTAAGACATTAAAAAACATGAATTTAGTTTTATCGCTTATAACTAATTTATGAAGCTGAAACCAGCGTCTAAGAATATTTAAATCATGATTAACGTTAACAATAGTGTCAAAACAATTGTGATTAGAATAAGATAGAGCTGTATCATCAGCAAAAGCTGTTAATTTGCCAATAAAACATTGAATAAACAACGAATTGACATAAATTAAAAATAAAATAGGACCTAAAACGGAACCTTGTGGAACACCAATATTCTGAAACAAAAAGGAGCTGAACATATTTTTAATTTTTACTTTATGCTTACGGTTTCTTAAATATGACGCAAACCAATCATAAATAAAGCCTCTAAATCCAGCTTTATGCAGTTTACTCAACAACAAACTATGATCTACCATGTCAAAGGCTTTCGTGATGTCGATAAATAACGCAGATGGAAGTTTGGAATCATTTATCGAATTATAGATTTCAGTACATAGTTTTAAAAGTGCATCTTCAGTCGATTTATCCTTTAATTATTATTAAAGGTTTTGATGACCATTGGCAAGCTGATTTAGTTGAAATGGGTGTATATGCGAAATCTAATAAAAACCATCGATATCTTTTAACAGTAATTGATACATTTTCAAAATTTGCTTGGGCAATTCCAATTAAAAACAAAACTGCTAAAGAGGTGACTAAAGCAATGAATACAATATTCAAAGCTGGAAGAAAACCCAAAAATATTCAAACAGATGATGGAACTGAATTCTTTAATAAAATATTTCAAGATTTAATGCAAAAAAATCACATTAATCATTATTCTACATACAGTTCATTAAAAGCATCAATAGTTGAACGTTTTAATAGGACTTTGAAAAATATGATGTGGAAAAACTTTAGTTTGAATGGCTCTTATAAATGAATTCATATATTAAAAGAACTAATTAATGAATATAATCATAAAAAACATAGAACAATAAAAATGCGACCATATGATGTTACAAAAGAAAATTCTAAATATTTACTTTCAACTGTGTATTCACATATAAAACAATTTACAGCAGGCAAATATAAAATTGGTGATAATGTTCGCATAAGTAAATACAAGCATGTTTTTGAAAAAGGTTACACACCAAATTGGACAACAGAAATTTTTAAAATATGTAAAATTCAAAATACCTATCCCATAACATACTTACTTGAAGATTATCAAGGTCAACCTATTCAAGGAGGATTCTATGAATTAGAACTAAATAAAGTAAAACATAATAATATGTATCTGATTGAAAATTTTTTAAAAACAAACAAAGATAAAGTATTTGTGAAATGGCTTGGTTTTTCAAGTCAACATAACTCATGGATAAATAAAACAGAAATTCTAAAATAAAAACATATTTTCTTTTATTCAATAAAATTAGATTATTTCACAATTTCAAATAATAGTTTTAATTAATATATAAATTTAAAAAAAATTCAACCATGGCCCCGGTAGAGTGTTGAACCGGAGCCTAGCTGCCTATATTTTGAAATAAATTTTATATATTATAATTTGAATGAACTCACTCATTGAGCCATGGTTGAATACAAACAATAACCATAATTTAAGAAATACGTTCGAAAACTCTAATCATAATTCCACATCTTCTGACTCATATTAATAATTATTATTATGTTTAAACAATAATATACATGTTTAAGATATTTCCATGTAATATGTTTGTTTCAATTTATTCACATCGATTATCACCAATTCTGATCTATAGGATGTATCATAATTTGTAAACTTTTCCATTTCACCATTACTCAAAATTCTTTGACTTTCAATTTCCATATATTCAAGGCAATTTATTTTCAACGTTCGTTTTTTAAAATTGCTGTCATATGAACATCGTATTTTGATTTTTTCTTCATCACTATGCTCCAATTGAAAATGACGATAGAATATATTTTCACTTTCGATAAAACCAGCAATTTCTTTTTCTTTTTTAATTAAATCACGTCTAAATCCTTCAATCGCTTCTTCAACGGTAACATATTTTTTATCTGATTGTAATGTTTGCTCATTTGATGCTGTTGTTGTTGTTGTTGTTGGTTTGATTGATGATGTTATTATATCAAGTAATTCATCGGGGGGGTTTACATGTTTCATTAGTTTTATTGATAGGGTTACTTGAATTAATTCATTACTAGGAAGTATAACATTAAATGTAGCATTTCCATTATTTTCATCATTTAATGCAATAGTAGGAGCAATAACAGGAGCCCCATAAATTCTAATAAATAGTAAGCTGAAAATAGTGATAGGTGAAAACTTCTTCATATTTAATTGATTGAATTCAAGTTAACTCTTCAAGGTTTATCTGCAGAATGAAATATTTTTTTGTTTTTCCTAGATCATTGTTTAAGTAATATTATTATTACAATCGTTGTTTTTGTAAGTACTCTTGATAAACATCTTTGTAATCTTCCACTAATATTAATAAACGTAAAACATCATCTTCTACAGTAGAATTGTTTACATTTTTATTGTAAATTATTTGAATTGTATTTAATTTATCTATTAAACCAATAATTTGCGGTTTCAGTGAATATTCTCCATCATATTCATAAGATTTTTTTACACTCTCTAAATATTCAAATGCTTTAGTAAGTCTATCTTGCAATTCAAAATTTTTATTAGGTTCAATTTCTTCTATTTTTTTTTTTTCATTCATTTTTCATTTCATTTTTTTCTTTATTTTCAATAAAAACCAAATACATAATTTTTACAGAAAATAGATAGGAACATTCTGTGTAATACAGTGTCGAATGTAACTAAATTTAAATTAACATAATAAAGTTGTTGATGGGGAAATCAAATATTATAATTAAATTCAAATTAAAGTTAATTTTAAGTTAAAGATAGATAAAAAAGAAAAAAAACAAAAATTTATTAGGATTAACAAAATCAAAATAAAATCAAAAGCAAAGTCTAACAAAATTACAATATAAATTTAAAAACAACTTATTGATATAAAAGAGAAACTCTATTCAAAAATATTTTTTACTAGAAGAAACTATACAAGAACATCCAAATACATCAAATTACAGGTCTTAGTAAATTTTCAATTTCAGAGTGATAAAACTCTAATAACCACAATTTAACATATTTTAAAAATTTCGATTTTACTCGTTCACACCGGTACAAAATTGGTAGCTTATTAAATAGACGAGGTGCAATAACATTATAAAACTGACAATAGTGCATTTTCCGAAATATGGGGACCATCACAAGATTTCTGGTATTTACTCTTAAGTTATGAGTTACACTAATTCTAGGTTCATCATAACCGGAACGTAAAAAAAACAATTTTAAACATTTAAAATAATATAGATGTCTTAATGGAAGAACTCCCAGCATTTTAAAAAGGTCAAAACTATGTGTTAAACGACTACACTTCATTACTACCCTAATGGCATGTTTTTGTTTAATTAACAATGGTTCAATTTTATTAAAATTAGTACCACCCCAGCAGCTAATACCATATTGTAGCTTAGAATTGAAAAGACCATAATACACAAGCATTGATAATCGTAAAGAGCAGTATAAGCTCAGATGATATAACTGTCTAACCACTTGATTAAAATATTTTTGAAGGTACGTTGTATGATCTTTCCAATTTAATTTGCTGTCTAAAAATAAACCTAAATACTTAAAGCTATCAACAATCTCAATTGCAAAACAGTTAGGTGCGCAATTCACAAACTCAGCATAGGTTTGTTCTTGCGAACAACATTTATGTAGTGGTAACTTAGGACAGCAAGGAGAATGATACCAAAGCGACACACTTTTATACATGTGACCTAAGACATTAAAAAACATGAATTTAGTTTTATCGCTTATAACTAATTTATGAAGCTGAAACCAGCGTCTAAGAATATTTAAATCATGATTAACGTTAACAATAGTGTCAAAACAATTGTGATTAGAATAAGATAGAGCTGTATCATCAGCAAAAGCTGTTAATTTGCCAATAAAACATTGAATAAACAACGAATTGACATAAATTAAAAATAAAATAGGACCTAAAACGGAACCTTGTGGAACACCAATATTCTGAAACAAAAAGGAGCTGAACATATTTTTAATTTTTACTTTATGCTTACGGTTTCTTAAATATGACGCAAACCAATCATAAATAAAGCCTCTAAATCCAGCTTTATGCAGTTTACTCAACAACAAACTATGATCTACCATGTCAAAGGCTTTCGTGATGTCGATAAATAACGCAGATGGAAGTTTGGAATCATTTATCGAATTATAGATTTCAGTACATAGTTTTAAAAGTGCATCTTCAGTCGATTTACCACTTCTGAAACCAAATTGAAAGTTACTGAAGAAATCATTTTTATTTAAAAAAGACAAAATTCTGGTTTTCATGCCTTTTTCAAAATTTTTTGAAAAAACAGATAAAAGTGAAATAGGTCTGTAGTTATTTAAAGATGTGCTGTCACCTTTCTTATGTAGTGGTATTACTATAGCAGTTTTAAGATCATCAGGAAATATTCCTGTCTGTACACTAAAATTGAAAATATAAGTCAATACATCAGCAATATAAAATGAGATTTTTTTAGCTGTATTACTTGATATATCATCACAAGAAGTAGAATTAGAAGATTTTAGCGAAATAATTAATTTGTGAATTTCCGCACTGTTAAAATTATCAAAGAAAAAACTACTTGGATTAATAGGTTCACTCTTAATAAAATTTTCACAATGACAAGAAGCTAAACCATTACTAACAGCAATATTATTATTATTATCATTATTATTATAATTACTATTTAATAGTGTACTACTTATTTTAGAAAAATAGTTATTAAATAAGTTAGCGACTTCCGCAGGATTAGAAACTATACCATTACTGTTAAGTAGCACAATATCACTATTCGGTGCATTTTTATTGAGAATTTCGTT
The DNA here is from genome assembly GCA_963920725.1 of Rhamphomyia laevipes. Classification (NCBI taxonomy): domain Eukaryota; kingdom Metazoa; phylum Arthropoda; class Insecta; order Diptera; family Empididae; genus Rhamphomyia; species Rhamphomyia laevipes. The sequence goes on from OY987255.1 coordinate 83,612,424, forward strand.
AACTACTTGCCATTCTTTTTTCGGATTACCCGAATTTTTTGTTAACTTACTACTATAATAATTATCACGACATTTTTCAATTTCAACTTTTAAATTACGACATATTTTGTTATAGTAAACTTTCAATCTAGAATCAGAAGGATATTTACGAACACGAATACTGATTAAATTTTTTTTTTTATTTTATTTAACAATGACAAGGTCATCCAGGGTTTAAGCCTTTTAAATTTGTTGGTATTTTGATTAGTGCTATGACTGCAATTCGAAATATGCCTATTTAACTTATTTATAAAAAAACTAAAAGCTGTTGAAGGATCAGGAGCTGAATAAACTTCATCCCAGAACTCCAAAATTAAAACAGATTTTAATGCTTCAAAATCAATGGTTTTGGTTGTATTATTTACAAAAAAATCTTGCCTACTTACTTTATGATTTAGCTGAATAGTAGTTTAGCTGAATAGTAGTTCTCCTATATACAGATGTAGTAAGAGATAATGATTCTATTTCTTGTTCTGATTTGTTCTTTGCAATCTGCTCCCAATCTTCTCCCAATATGAATGGACAATCCATTGGAAACTTATTTATTTTGTTTTCATATTTCCTAGGTGTATTAGTTATTTCACCAACGATTCCTATGTCCCCACCCATAACTTCGATTTTCACATGCTGCCATTCAAGAAATTTAACATCCCAGTTAAGATATGCTGGTAACGCTTCACCATTTCTTATAAATAATAATAAAACCCTTTCACCATTTTCAGGTGTTACCCAAATCTCTACTATAGAACCCAAATATTTAATATATACTATTTTGAATGATTTCCATTTTCTACAGCAGACACAATATCTATGACCATGACGGATATTTTCACACCAAAACATCTTCACTGTGGCTCTATTAATTTGTTACTATTTATTAATTTATATGGATTTATCTAGATATTTATAGTAAGCCATTAATTTCATAATTTGACACTGTCTTAAATATTCAATAACACATGCACATGTATGTATACATTCACATTTTATTTGCTCACATTTGTTTGTGTTATTTGGAAATCTTATATAAAAATCAATGATTAAATCTTGGTGTTCACTTAGAAGAATAGTATTGTATTTTTCCAAAAAATCTTTTATATATTGATCCCCCATTGCTTTGTTAAATGATCAAAAACGACTAATTATAATTATTTTTTCTAGAAGATAATCTCAAATATAATTTCATAAGCTTTAAACATTCCCCCTCATAGAACTTTAAATCAATACAGAGACAAGTATCAGAACCGGATGTAGCATTATCAGAAGACCACAAACAGCTTGAGAAGTGATATCCATGTATTGACAGTATTATTTCATCATCATTATATAATTTCATCAATAACTTTCGATAATTTTTAAATTTTTCTTTATGTTCCTCAAGTAAAAAATTATTATATTCATATAAAAACTTATTTATCTTATCTAATGAAGATGATGATTCACAATCAAGATCAAATTCAGCAATTGTTTGAAGATCTTCAAACGATATCATCGTATCAGCATTGGCCATAAAATGCTAGAAACCAAGAAAGTATCTGATTTAAAAATTATCTAACACAAAAATGTTATGAACACAAAAACCACAGACACAAAATCCAATACACATTACGGACACAAACCACAGACACAAAATCCAATACACATCACGGACACAAACCACAGGCACATCACGAACACAAACCATCCAATACACCAAGGAAACAAACCATCACATACACATACCAATTAAACAACAAAACGAAGGGTTTGTTAAAAGCTGGAGTAGAACCCGCTTTGCTTAACTACTTTCGTTAGATAAACTTTCATCATATCTTCCACTAAATGATAAATTAATAACACGAAAGGAATGTTCAAATTTAACTAATGAACAATTTAATTTGATTATAAGAAAAGGATTTTTTCCATATGATTTTTTGGATTCAATAGATAAATTAAATGTCAATCAATTACCCAGCAAAGATGATTTTTATAATCATTTAAATGATGCTAATATATCAGATGATGATTACAATCACGCAAAAAATGTTTGGAACAGTTTCAATATAAAAAATTTAGGTGAATATTCTGATATATATATGAAAACAGATATTTTACTATTAGCAGATGTTTTTGAATCGTTTCGAATTAAATGTATGAATACATATGATCTAGATCCTGCACATTATTATACAACACCAGGTTATACATGGGATTGTATGCTGAAATATACTAATGTAACTGATATTGATATGATACTATTTATTGAACGAGGAATACGAGGTGGTTTAAGTCAATGTTCAAATAGATATAGTAAAGCAAACAATAAATATATGCCAACATATGATTCCACACTTGAAAGTACATATTTAATGTATTATGATGTTAATAATTTATATGGTTGGGCTATGTCTGAATATTTGCCAATTAATGATTTTATATGGTTAAATGAAAATCAAGTAGAAAAATTTGATGTTGAAAAGATTAATGATAATGATTCAAATGGGTATATTCTAGAAGTGGATCTCGATTACCCACAAGAAATACATGATATTCATAGAGATTTACCATTTTGCGCTGAACATTTAACTTCTCCAAATAGTAAAACTAAGAAATTATTAACTACTTTGAATTCAAAGAAAAGATATATAATACACTATCGAAATCTGAAACAAGCTTTAAAGCATGGTCTTGTTCTAACTTGTATACACAAGATTTTAAAATTTAAACAATCTCCTTGGTTAAAAAGTTATATTGATTTAAATACTGAAATGAGAATTAAATCTAAAAATGATTTCGAAAAAAATTTATATAAATTAATTATAAATGCAATATTCGGTAAAACAATGGAAAATGTAAGAAATTATAGAATTGTGAAATTATTAACAAAATGGAATGGGCGATATGGAGCAAACTCATTAATATCTAGACCAACGTTTCACAGTTCAAAAATATTTGATTCAAATTTAGTTGCAATTGAACTAAATAAAACAGAAATCTATATGAACAAACCGATTTATGTTGGATTTAGCATTTTAGATATATCAAAAACATGTGTTTACGACTTTCATTATAATTATATGATTGAAAAATTTAAACTTGATTGTAAAATGATGTATACTGATACTGATTCACTAATTTACGAAATAAAATGTGATGATATATATAAAGTTATAAAATCAGATATTCATAAATTTGATACGAGTGATTACCTACCAAATAATGAATATGGAATAGAATTAGTCAACAAAAAAAAACCTGGTATAATGAAAGATGAAAACAATGGAAAAATAATGACTGAATTCGTTGGTTTAAGATCAAAAATGTATTCAATTAGAGTTAATGGAGAAGATGCGTTTAAAAAAGCAAAGGGTATTAAAAGTTCTGTTGTTAAAAAATCTATATTTTTTCAAGATTTCTTAGATTGTTTGCAATCCAAAATAATATTAAGATGCAAACAGAATAATATAATATCACGTAAACATGTAGTCTATTCATTAAAACAAAATAAAACTGCTTTAAATGCAAATGATGATAAGAGGAAACTTCTAACTAATTCACACGATACATTACCATGGGGTCATTATAAAATAGTTGATTAATAAATATATTATTAAAGCATATATTTTATAACAAATAAAATGATTAAATAAAACAAAAATTTAGTATTTCAAATTAAAAAAATATTCTTTTATTTTATTTAAATGTATAATCAATAGTTTCTAAAAATTTCTTAAATAGATAAACATTTAGTAATGAACAACATTCTTTTCCTACTGCTATACCATTATGCTGTAGTTTAGTTTAATTTTTTAACTTCGCTTGTTAATGGATTATATTCAACTATTCTATCGTGAATTAATAAGCAAAAAGCTGTTGTTTTATCGGGAATGTTTTCAGAAGTTTTAAACTCAATTCTTACATCAACAGGCCCTGTTTTAATCAATTCATTTTGATGTGAACAATCTACCACAATAATCGTTCCAAGTGCAAGAAATCCTTGATTACCGAGTAATTGTTGACTAGTTTTATTATAATAAGATTGTTGAAATTTAGCATACATATCATACAGAATTGCATATTGACCTTTTTTAAAATCTATGTTTAAATTATCATATGGAAAAACTTCAGAATTCAAAAACACTTTGAAATCGGTAATGTTGCAATGATCAAAATAGCTAATATCTTTTAGCAAATGATTTTGTCTATCTGTTTGCAAAGCGAAAATTACATAGCGTGGTTTTTCAATTTGACTTGTAGTTTTCACAGTCCATACATGACTTGTTGTCTGAGGTAAAATTGGGTATTCGTACATATCCCAACTACGAAAGCTCATTTTAATTGGTATACCTTTATCAATAAACTTTAATAATGATAGCTTTGAACTGTCTGCTACAAGTATATGTGGAACTTTCCATTGAATTTTAAATATATCAAGTTTAACTTTTTCATCTGCTTTTGTGCCTACAATTGCATTATTATCATCTCTAGCTCTAGTAATAATAAGCTCATGTTTAGCATTAACCAATATCTTTTTATAATCTTCAGCAAATCCTAATAAAAAATTTAATGGTACACAAAAATTAAAATATGCGTTATGTAACAAACTACTGCTAGCAGTATCCCATCCAGCATTAAATGCCATTTTACTTTCATCTGCATTAAAGGAAATATAGTTTTTCAATGTTGATGTGCATCCAAGTTTTCGTGTTGTATCAATTTCAACACCATTTATTTCATAACGAATCTCATCAAATATATATGCAGCTATGTTATTAACTAGGTGAGCAGTTTTTGAAACTAAACCGGCCTCATCTAAAAGTCTTCCTTCAATATACAAGAAACTTTCACTCGGTAATATATTAAGATTTTGATGTTGAATTAATATTTGAATGACGTCATTGTTTTTAAAAGATTGTTGAAATGGTGAATAAGTATGATATTCAATTTTTGAAATACTTTCATCATAGTTAATGTTTTGAGTAATATCTAATATTTCATTCATTTTTTAAATTTAATCCAATTGACTTTAAAAAAAATTTATTAGCTGGTGTCAAGAGTTTTTTAATCTGTCCACCCCTTTTAGATGTTAATCGATTCACTTCTTTTGATGTATTGATATTTATTTTACTTTTTCGTTGATATTTATTTAAATTATATAGAAGCATTTCAACGTTTTATATGAAGACGAATAGTTATAGTTTCCCCTCTAAAATTTATTAAGTTATCGTCTTGATCAACTAATCTTAATGTGATAGAACTTATTCGATTAGTATTCACTGGTAAATAGATCACTTTTCTGGGAACTTCATTTATTTTATAGCCTGGACTAACTTCTGGACAAAATTCATGTAATATATGTACTTGCTTATTATTCATATATGATCCATGTATAATATCACACTGAACATGTATAGTATTGATAGTTGATATATTTACTGGTAAGTCTGAAAAATGCCATTGATTTGGAGCCAATTTTCGTTTACTGAAACCAAGTAGCTTTCCCAATGAATTTGCAGTATCAAAATAAATATCTTTAGAACTAATTATTTCACATTTCATTGTATTATTGTTAGCGCTTAGTTGAATATCTTCCTCACCATTTTAAAATAAATCAACAGCACTTTGTAAATATGAATCTATATCATTGATTTCATATGAACCTATAGGAATTTCAACTATTTTATCATCTATTTGTAATATATTGTTGTGAATGTCAATATTTGGTATAGAATTATAAATAACTAATTCAACAAGACCACAAACATAGTCATCACCTAATTCTAAGGGTGGAAAATAATCAGTAGTTAATACAGAGTTATTACCAGTAAATGTTAGTGTGAATGACATTATTAGCAAAGAAACAATGAAGTATTTTATTTTAAACATTTCTTTTTATTCATTTTTAATATAAAAACTTAAATTATTATTATAACAGATTGTTTAAGAATGCTAAACATAAATGACCACATATTATTGTATTATAGTTTTGATAAGAGTTGTAGTTATATTGTATATTATAACCTAAATATTTAATTACTTCAATAGGAGGTTGTAAGTTTCCAAAGCTATCAAAATATATTACATCATTTTTATTTTTATTGTATGCTACCCAATGAGTACCAAAACCTGATGAGTTATCCAAATTAATAATACCGCTCTCTTTATTTAATGCTTTACCTGTAAACTATTTCGCATAAACACACCTCGAAAATGTGATATAAATTTTACGTATTTATGTAAATCAATTTCGCTTAATGCTCTCTTGGGTAGGATTTCTATTAGTTTTTTGATTGTGGCTTCAAATACAACCCCAAACCTGTTTTACATGGTTTGAGATATAAACCTTTACCCATAGCTATACTTTCCATTGTTTGATTATGACGTTTATTCTCAATTAATTCATGTTTTGCATTCTTTACATCGTTTATCGCTTTAACTATACCCGTTACACCACCAGACAATGCTCCAACAGCTGATAATCCTGCAAAAAGAGGTATTAGAAATGGTATGACTCCACCTGTTTTAGGTACTGATATAATTCTGGATGATATAACCCTTCTCTCTTTAATCACATTTTTAGCAGCATGAAGTGCTATCTTTATAGCATCATTATTGTTACTAGGTTTTTTTTAATTTTATAGCATTTTTAGCATCTTTTATAGCTTTTTCAAATAAGTTTATAGTTGTCTTAGTTTTATTAAATTTCATATGTTTTTTTACACCCATTCCCAATTTAATTTTAGTCTTCATAGCGTTTGTTACTAATAAAGCATTCGCTCGTTCTAATAAATTAGAATCTTTAGCAAGAACACGTTTCCAAGCTTTTTCTGCTAAAACTTTATCAGCAATGTTTCGATCTTCAATATTTGTAAATTTAGAATATTCAATATCATGCTCTTTACAAGCTCTATCTAGGGGGTTTATACCAGGATAACCTCTGTCTAATCTTTTTTCTAATTTTGTACCAGGTCCACAATATTGATAACCACCGGGTAAATGTAATTCAAATGGCAACTTATTTATAATTTTATTCAGAATACCTCCTTTAACATCTTTTTCTTGACTAATATAAATTTTGTTTTCAATATATATATAATATATATATATATATATTAATTTAAGACCTATGAAAATTTATCAGTAGTCAAGATGAAATTCATTAAACAACACAAATCTTTACCTGTAAATAATTTAGATATAAAAATAAAAGGAAACGATTGTAAACCAAGAAAGCATGGTGAACTACTACCAAATAGTATACGAGGATTAATAGTGGGTCCATCTAATTGTGGAAAAACAAATGTTATATTAAGCTTATTAGAACAACCCAATGGATTGAAGTTTGAGAACATTTACATATATTCCAAATCATTACATCAACCAAAATATGAATTTCTTAATCAAGTTATGGCAACTATTCCAGAAGTCGGATACTACACCTATTCTAACAACAGTGATATAATTCCACCTGAGGAAGCAAAATCATATTCTATATTTATTTTTGATGATGTCGCATGTGATAGACAAAATAATATTCGAAAATATTTTTGTATGGGTCGTCACAATAATATTGATAGTTTTTACTTATGTCAATCTTATACTCATATTCCAAAACATCTCATTCGAGATAATGCAAACTTTTTAATAATATTCAAGCAGGATGATATGAATCTAAGACATATTTATACAGATCATGTTAGCAATGATATGACATTTGCACAATTTCATGAAATATGTCTTAATTGTTGCAGAAAAAAATATGGTTTTTTAGATATAATAGATAGGGATAGTGAAAAACAAGATGGTTGTTATCGTAGAGGGTTTGATGAATTCTGTTATATAGACTAAGAATAGCATATATATAATCAGAACAACTCAACAGCTCAACAGATCTACAGATCAACAGCTAAACAGATTAACAGCTCAACAGCTAAACAGACTAATTAAATATAATATATATTAACAAATATGAATGAGAAAATTATAAAAGATATTATTAGAACTAGTAAAGCAGTAAAAAGAAAATATAGATCTTTAAAATCCGGTCAGGTGGAAGCAGAACATGTATTAGAAGAACATTTTAAACCAATTACATTGCCACTCAAAAATGTTGCAAAAGCATTAGAAGAAAAATCACTTTATCCTGAAATAAAACATGAGAAATCAATTGGTGAAATTATAAAAAAAAAAAAATCAAGATTTTATGATGATGTTTCTAGTATAAGACAATCAAACAAAACTGATTCTGATGATAATGATGATTATGATAGTGTGGATGAATCTAAAACTTTATTTCATTCATCTACTCCTAATAAATTTACATCAAAACATTTATTATCCCCAACACCTATAAAACATTTAATTGAAAACCCTAATACTATATCAAAATATACTAAAATATTTGAATCTACTACTTCTATACCGAAAAATTTTGATTCAACTTTTGGACCATATTTTGATCAAAGTTCTGCTGAATGGAAAATTGGTAATAAACAAATAGTAGCAAAACAAAATGAAATAATTATTGATAAAAGTTCATATAAAAACACAATTGGATTGCAAGAGTTAATATTTATGAAAAATCCAGATACAACTATATATACTGATGAAGACTTAAACACATATAAAAAAATATTGACAGAAACTAATGCACATAGACGTGGATATGATTCAAATCAACAAATGCGAGGAAATTGTGGTAATAAATATAATTTAATAATTAAAAAATTATTTCCACATCAGTATAATACTCGAAAGACATCATCAACATCAACAGCATTAGGTAGGGGTCTTATGATGAAAGTTTCTAAAAGAAAGCTTGATTATGTTTACTGGGATGATCAAAATGAATTAGTTGACAGATTGCAGTTGTTACTAGGTTCTCAAAAAGCTGGCCATAATAATCATAATAATGAAATTATTAGTATTTTGGATGAGTTGAGAGAGGCTAATATTATACAATAAAAGGAAATAATTTAAAGAAATCACATAATTTGCAAATATGCCTATAGATAAGTTTGGTCGTACTGGTCAACCAGTCAGAAAACCTTTACGAGGATTAATGGGACCTGCTGGACCTATTGGACCTGTTGGATCTGAAGGACCTATTGGATTAGTTGGACCTATGGGACCTACAGGACCTTATGGAATTGGATTTATATTGGATGAGAAAAATGATTATGACATTCAAAATAAACGAATTGTTAACGTTCACCAACCAATTCGCAAAAATGATGCTGCAACAAAGGGTTATACTGATGATATAATTGAAAAAAAGGTTAAGTTTGTATTAGATGTTTTACAAAAGGAACAAAAAGCTTTGCTAGAAAAATATGATACATTTGAAACTTTTGTATTTAATCATATAAAAACAATAGCAGATACAAGAAAGGTTGACAATACAATTGTTACTAAACCTTTTAAAGTTAATACTGAACCAAAGTATATATATATATATAAATAAAATATATTCAAATATATATATAAATAAAAAATCGAATAGTATAATAATCATTTTACATCAAAATGAGTAAGAATGAAGTAGTTAACGAATTACATAGACCAGCTCGCAAAAACTTTCACAGACGACGTGTTATTATTAAAGGATTTGATGATCTTTGGCAAGCGGATTTGGTCGAAATGGGTGCATATGCGAAATTTAATAAAAATTATCGATATCTTTTAACAGTAATTGATACATTTTCAAAATTTGCTTGGGCAATTCCAATTAAAAACAAAACTGGTAAAGAAGTAACTAATGCAATGAATACAATATTCAAAACTGGTAGAAAACCTGATAATCTTCAAACAGATCATGGAACTGAATTCTTTAATAAAATATTTCAAGATTTAATACAAAAAAAATATATAAATCACTACTCTACATATAGTTCTTTAAAAGCATCAATAGTTGAACGTTTTAATAGAACTTTAAAAAATATGATGTGGAAAAACTTTAGTTTGAATGGTTCTTATAAATGGATTCATATATTAAACCAACTAATTAACGAATATAACCATAAAAAACATAGAACAATAAAAATGCGACCGTATGATGTTACAAAAGAAAATTCTAATTATTTACTCTCAACTGTGTATTCACATATAAAACAATTTACAGCAGGCAAATATAAAATTGGAGATAATGTTCGCATAAGTAAATACAAACATGTTTTTGAAAAAGGTTACACAACAAATTGGACAACAGAAATTTTTAAAATACGTAAAATTCAAAATACAAATCCTATAACATACTTACTTGAAGATTATCAGGGTCAACCTATTGAAGGAGGATTCTATGAACTAGAACTAAATAATGTAAAACATAATAACATGTATTTGATTGAAATTTTTTTAAAAATAAATAAGGATAAAGTATTTGTAAAATGGCTTGGTTTTTCAAGTCAACATAACTCATGGATAAATAAAACAGAAATTCTAAAATAAAAAACATATTTCTTTTATTCACTAAAATTAGATTTCACAATTTCCAATAATCGTTCTAATTTATATATAAATATATCAATACATTGACAGGTATCAGGACTGGTTGTAGCATTATCAGAAGACCACAAACAGCAGGAGAAGTGATATCCATGTATTGATAGTTTCATTTCATCATAATTAGATAATATTGTTAATAACTTTGGATAATTTATAAATTTTTCTTTAAATTCCTCAAGTACAAAATCATTATATTTATATAAAAACTTATTTATGTTTTCTAATGAAAACGATGATTCATCATCATCATCAAGATCGAACTCAGCAAATGTTTGAATATCTTCAAACGACGTCATCACACCAGCTCAATTAACAATAAAACTCATAAATTATTCACATAATAACTTTATACATATATTCAGGCACCCTTAAAATCCCATACAAAACAAACCATCTCAAACAAAAATTACACCCAAACAAAAAACACCTAAAAATATGCAATAAAAATTAATTCACATAAATTATATTTAAAAAAAATAAAAAAACCTACAAATATGCAAGAAAACATAATTTTATCCAGAACCGGCCTAGCCTTCACTACTTATATTAATAAATTAGATCTTAATGTCAATAAATGTCATGCTATTAACTTCTCTCGTAAAATATCTCCGCTCTGTCACAACTACCATATAAATGGTACTAAAATGCATAGAGTTACTCAAATTAACGACTTAGGTATCCTGTTAGATGATAAACTTAATTTTAAACTTCACTATGACAAAATTATCGCAAAATCCAAAAAAATGCTAGGCTTTATCAAAAAAAGAGCAAGAGAATTCAATAATGTGTGGGTTACAAAATCTTTATTCTGTGCTTTAGTCCGCCCGATACTTGAATATGCTTGCCAAATATGGAACCCTTACTATCAAGTCCACATAGATAGAATAAAGTCAGTGCAAAAACATTTCTTCTCCTTGCACTTTGTGATTTATATAACCCTAGAGATTTCGAAAGTCTGCTGAACTATTCGAACAGACTTAAGATTTTAAACCTAATTTCACTATCTTCTAGGCGATCTATTCTTACTTCTTGTTTCATGTTTGACGTTTTAAAAGGTAACGTTGATGTTTCTTCAATTCTTCAAAAAATAATATTAAACGACAACGTAAGACAAACTCGACATACTAGCTTTCTAAAAACATACCCTCATCATAAAGAATATGCTAAGAATGAACCTATTAATAGATGCTGCATGATCTTCAACACTCATAGTGAACATTTTTCACTTAACATATCAAAAACTACATTTAAAATAATCTTTTCCGCTCTTTAACATACTTACTCCTTGAGGTATTAATCTAAGCCATTGAATTAAATGTTATATAGTTTTCTAAGTTCATAATATTTTTTTTTAATTTAACTAACATTTATAATTGCAAATATATGTATTTTTGTTTCTTTTTTTTTATTTTTATATTGCTATATAAATAAGATACTGTTACAGTGCCTGTCAAGGTACTGTAACCAAGAGTAATGTAATGAAATATAATGTAATTAAATATAATGTAATTAAATATAATGTAATTAAATATAATGTAATTTACTTTGCTTGGTAAATAAATAAATGTAAAATATTTCTTCGGGTGGTAACAACAGTACACCCACGCCAGTTTGTTAAATAATATTTTTGGTGGTAACATGAGTACACGCACGCCAGCTTCTACGAGTTGCCGGTGCAGAGGAACTCTTGCGAGATACCCTCAACAGTACAACCGCGGATTTTCCAACCCGAGAAATTACCAGATAAATTTTTTACTACAGTCAAAAATCTCTAGGGAACCTAAAAAAGTTTCCATATAGAGAGCATTTCGAAATAGAGAATCGTTTAAAAATTGTAATATGAATGAAAGTAAATAGTAATTATAACACCATTACAAAATATTTAAAAATTTATTAAATAGTATTTTGAAGCAATTTTATTACACTATTTTACTATTTTTTTTTAATTTATTAAAGATAAAAATTAGTAGTTAAAATTGAAAGTTAAAATAGAGAATTTATTTTACATGGATTTTTGATTGAATTATTTTTTGACATAGAGGAAAATTTGAAATATAGAATTTCAATATAGAGAGATTAATTTCAATGCATACTTGACGGGTAAATAGTTTTATTTCGACATAGAGAAAATTTCATGATAAAGATATTATGAGATAGAGAGATTTGACTGTATTTTATTTTTTATTTTTTGTAGTACTATATAGACCTATTTTTTTAATTTTTCTTATTCATACATGTAATTTTGATTAACTAAATAACTTCATAGTTATTTAATATATATAAATAAGTAAATCCCAACCAATCCGTTAAAATTATTTACTGTTGCCAGACCACGTTAAAATCTTTTTTTCTTATTAATCATATAAATGCTAAATTGTGGGTGATTGATTCATGTATTCGATTATTGTAAGATTTTTAGGATGTGCTAGGTGATTTAGTTTCCAAACCCATGCAGGTATGACGATGCCCTGATGACTCGGTTCCATATAAAAAAATTTCTAGTTCCTTTTAAACCAATTAATGTCAAGTTTTCTTATTTTTGTTTTATTTTTTATATGCACGGAAATTTTGCTTGTAATGTTATTCGCAATTTTTGAACCTCCCTATTTTCCGGCCAGAGCAAACCCAACCAAGTCGTACATCGCGAAGTCGATGTCACAGTTCTTTTTTAGTCAGTACAGTGATGGCACCTATCTAGGGACCATAAAATGAAATGAATGATAGTAAGGTACAAAAATATCATGAGAAAGAAGAATATAAATATAAAGTATTTTATTTAATAATATTGAAACATATAGAGAGCATTTCGAAATAGAGAATCGTTTAAAAATTGTAATATGAATGAAAGTAAATAGTAATTATAACACCATTACAAAATATTTAAAATTTATTAAATAGTATTTTGAAGTAATTTTATTACACAATTTTACTATTTTTTTTAAATTTATTAAAGATAAAAATTAGTAGTTAAAATTGAAAGTTAAAAATTAGTAGTTAAAATTAATTGAAAATTATTTTTTGTTTATAAAAGAGTCAATGTTATAAAAGCAATCAAATATCGTTTGGCGTATTTTGGGTTGTTAGTAGTCTGTTATAAATAATATTAAGCGAATCTCTTGTTAATTGTAAATTTGTAAGATAATTTTAATTTTTCGCGAACAGTTAAAATATTTAAACCTTTTTTTCCGCATTTTGAAATAGAGAATTTATTTTACATGGATTTTTGATTGAATTATTTTTTGACATAGAGGAAAATTTGAAATATAGAATTTCAATATAGAGAGATGAATTTAAGTGCATACTTGACAGGTAAATAATTTTATGAGATAGAGAGATTTGACTGTATTTTATTTTTTATTTTTTGTAGTACTATATAGACCTATTTTTTTAATTTTTCTTATTCATACATGTAATTTTGATTAACTAAATAACTTCATAGTTATTTAATATATGTAAATAAGTAAATCCCAACCAATCCGTTAAAATTATTTACTGTTGCCAGACCACGTTAAAATCTTTTTTTCTTATTAATCATATAAATGCTAAATTGGGGGTGATTGATTCATGTATTCGATTATTGTAAGATTTTTTTTTAGGATGTGCTAGGTGATTTAGTTTCCAAACCCATGCAGGTATGACGATGCCCTGATGACTCGGTTCCATATAAAAAAATTTCTAGTTCCTTTTAAACCAATTAATGTCAAGTTTTCTTATTTTTGTCTTATTTTTTATATGCACATAGTATATGAAGAGATTTTATGAGAATTAACAGAATTTATCAGAATCAATGATATTTAAAAGGGGTCTACTTCCCTTTTACTATAATTTACCTTTACTGAATCTCTAATCTAGTACGCTTGCAGTTAACCCTACTACAATTGACCATTACTGAAACTCTAGATACAAGAATATAAAATTATATAATTATAGTATTCTTATTTATTATTTTTTACTCACATTATACGATTTATAAAGGAAAGTATTTTTTAAAAAAATTATTTTTATTTATTTTTTATTTCATACATTTTAGTCGGTCAAATATTGTAAGTTTTAGTCAGAAACTGTAGAATTTTTATATTGTTAGTATATGTATTATTATATATATGTATATATATATATCTATATATACATATATATATATATATATTTGAGCGGTTAGTAATAAATAGCTCTAATACCGCGATTACAATTGACGCTTTCTAGACGTATTCTAGACATAGCATTTGTCAAAATAAAGTTGAAATGTATGGAGTTGTATGAAAGTAGTTACAATGCACGCAGTCTAAACGTAGTCTACGTTGGCCAACTTTTAATTTTTTCGCTTTCATCGCGCTTTGCAATGTCAAAATATACAAAAAATTTAAAATGTAAAAAAAAATTTCAATTCAATTCAAAATTTCAAAAGGAATTTTAAAAATTTAAATTCAAGAATTTAAGAATTTACAAAATTAAATTTAGAAATAATATTTTTCTGTGAAAAAAATATAAACAAACAGTTGTTATTTACCACATCTACGTTTTCTATTGTGTCTACTCTTTTTGTACACCGCGTTCGAACGCGTTTAGAGAGCGTAATGAAAGCGACAATGTAACTCAAGCATAACTCCGCGAAAAGTTACTTATGCCACTTGCAAAATTAACGGCTCATATATATATATATATATATATATATATAATATTTTTATATATACATACATATGTATATTATATTTTTTTATTTTTGGCCCCATATGGCCCTATTTACCTGAAACTTTACCCAACGAGATGTACTCGTCGAGACCTTTAATTTCATACCCCACATGATTTTTATTATTTTTGGCCCCATTTTCCAGGCCCCCACATGACCCTTATTACCCTAAATACTACCATTACTTGCCCCAAAAATATCTGTTCTTCCAGACCTCTAATTTGATACCCCATATGTTTTTTTTATTTTTGGCCCCATTTTTTGGGGTCCCACATGGTACTCTTAACCCGAAACACTACCCAACCAGATATACCCATCAATACCTTTAATTTGATACCCCATATGACTTTTTGAAGATAGGCCCCCTCACACGCCCCATCTCCCGGCCATATAAATTATGTGGCGCTAAATGGGTCATAGCACGAGCTGAAGTTTCAAATTTGAGTTAAATCGGTACAGCCGTTTAGTAGGTATGCTCAGGTGAAGAAAACATGAATTTTTCAGGCTCTCATATGACCAATTTTTCCGGCCCCCACATGACCCACGATGCCCCAAACACTAACATTACTTGCTCCAAATATATCTACTCTACCGTACCTTTAATTTGATACCCACATGTTTTTTTTCCTTTTTGGCCCCATTTTTTTGGGGGCCCCACATGGTCCTAGTTACCCGAAACACTACCCAACGTGATGTACTCATCAATACCTTAAATTTGATACGCCACATGACTTTTTAAAAAATAGGACAAACCCCCCCGCCCCCTCGCTGGACCTTGAAAATTATGTGGCACCGAATGGGTCATAACACGAGCTTAAGTTCCAAATTTCAATTAAATCGGTACAGCCGTTTTGCAGCTATGCATAGGCGAGGAAAACATGAATTGTAAATTCAATAAAAGGAAAATAAAAAAGGTTGATTTTTTTTTAATGTGATTTTTAAGTTATTATAAAAAAATTATATTGCATTTTAAATAATTGTTGAGTGAGATTTTATTGTTTTTTATATATTTTTTTTGTTAAATATTAAATTTTAAAATATGTAAGTGTAATTATAGAAAAGTACATAAAAATATTTATATAATATGCAATATTTATATAAAAAAATATATTTTTAAAATTTTCAAATTATTTTATTTTCAACGTCAAATATGATTGAATATGAATAATTCTATGCTGCTCATTTTTAAACTTTATTGTTTAACAAAATACAACAAAATTTGAAAACTATTTTTTAAATTTTTTTTAATTTAAATTTATTTAACACAAATTTCTTAACAATAATATATTGTAAAACAGTTAAAAAATATTTTAATTATTTTACTTTAAATTTAAATTCTACAATTCTACACCATAAAAATTAATATAAAAAAAATTAAATAAAAACCTCAAAATTAATGTCAAAAACAGCTGTGCTGCCAATGAAGCAAAATAATAAGCAAACGAGTTGCCGATTTTTTTAACATTCGGCTCGCCTAATAGCGAGGCGACTTACATCAAACCAAATTATTCGTCGGTCGAGTCGAATGGCGAGGAGAGAGTCGAGTCAACTTTTATCATAGGGGTGTATAAGAATTTCACATATATGGTTCAATATTATTAAATAAATTACTTTATATTTCTTTCTCATCATGTTTTTGTCCCTTACTTATCTATCATTCACTTATTTTCTCAAAATACATAAACGAAAAACAAAATTACCGAAAATAAAAAATATTTTGTGTTAAAAAGCACATCAAATTATCTAATGTCAAAACCATGGTCCGGATTCTCCAACTGTCGTAATGTTCGAGTAACGAGTAAATGTTCGAAATTTCGACTAATGTCACGGATTTATTTACTCGTAATAAAATTTGGTTGCGAGTTGCGAGAACTTTTTTTTGATTTTCTTTGTTATTTTTTAATTTGTTTATGATTATTTATTAAAAATGTAAGTAATAATAATTTGTATAAAAAGATATTAGTTATTTTGTACCTACATAATATATATTGAATTAAATTTAAAAAAATTTATATTTAATGAAATTGGAAATAATTTTTTTTAGGTCAAACAAAACCAATCTGCAACAATTTTCAATTTTAATACAGTATATGGAAGATAATCCGGATTTTGCTAAAGGACGATTTGTTGGACCTGAACCTAATGGGAAAGAGCGAATATCTCATTGCTGGGAAGAATTGGTTCACAAACTTAATAGTAATGGGCCACCTGTAAAAGATTTTAAGGCTTGGAGGAAGGTAATAAATAAATTTCTATTATAAAATGAAGAAAGTACAAATTTTGTTTCGCAGGTATGGTACGATAAGATGACATTCGAAAGAAAATTCGTTCGGAAGTTGTGTACCGAAATGGAATTCTTCCTCGTGCTCGGCTTCCAAAAACATGAAATCGTCCATAAAAAAATCCATTATTATTTCCACCAAAATTATAATTTAATAATAAAAAAAAATTCTGTCAAAAACTATATAATTTTACTTCGCGAGTAGGTTCAAAAAATAGATTTTCCTTCGCGGGTACGTTCAGAAAATTGTCGCTTCGAAACATTTTACAGAATCGTACATTAGGCGTAATTACGACTAAGTAGATTACGAGTATCCGTAATCGAAACTCGAATTACGACAGTTAGAGAATCCGGACCATATGTGGAAAGGAAATAGTACTTTTTAAACTATGTATATTTGGTACTATTTTCTCTTCCATTAGTACTAGGTTTTTTAACGTTTGCGAAAATGAGAATGAATACGTTACAATTGTTTATAAATTATGAAAGAAGATCATAAGTAAAATTTAATGTATAAGTTTAATATAATGAGAAGTTGATTTTTTTTGCTGACTGATTCTGATACGTTTTATCTTCTTCAAGCTCGGTTACATTATGCCCGTATGTTTTTTATCGTGTTCAGTTCTTTCAGTCTTTGTGTGGAGAATCTATGATGGGTGTTAATTAAGTGTGAGGTAGAATGCATGACGGTGTGAGTGGTGAGTAGTTGTTATGCGTTATATTCCCACAATCGGCCATCCTGATAATTATTTTCGCCCTTGAAAATTGATTACTTTTGCACATGTGTTTACACCATAAATGTTTTAATGTCGTCTCAACTTGTTTCTTGGGCATCTTATGTGTTATCAAAATTACGGAGTTGTGACGGATACCTACTGAATGTATGTATGTATATATAGATATATAAATATATATATATATATATATAATATATATATATATATATATATTGTAAAAGCCTTGTGCTTTTTAAAAAAATAAAATCCAATTTTATTTTTTCCTTTTATAAAAATTCTTTTATTTATAGTTTATATTCTTCAAAAACAAAATTTTACAAATTAACTTTTCCTTCAATTAGCTTCTTCCTCATATAACGTATACATTTCGAATAATCTTCTTCTTTTAAAAATTTTTAAACTCTCCTTTTCTTTTGGTAAAAATTTCCACTTACAATGATATATATGGTCTGATTTTACCGTACTTTATTTTTTTGTAAAATTAATAATGATGAGTAAGAAAAAGACAACAAATTATAATATTATATATTTTTTTAACATGCAAATATGTATATGTGTATATTACCTTCAGTGACATGACAATCAATATAACAACTTAACAAAACAAAATAAAATAATAAAGCCGTATATACATGATTCCCTTACAGTTCGGCTAACCTGACAAGTTGAGCGACCCGATCAACTACACTCTAAGGACGTCAATGAATTCTGTTCAAACTAATTATTTTTTATAGGTTCGAGCCATTTTCGAATGTGATAAGCTTCCACTATACCTTTATATGGAATTTGTGTAATCTGACAATTATCAATATCTTTAATCACGTATCTATCATTTGGAAGTATTTTCGAAATTACATACGGCCCTTTATATTTAGGTATAAGTTTTTTGTTCGGAAAGAAATTCATTAAACTCATTTCACGTGAAGTACGTACCTCGATTTGTTATAATTCTAGCTGGCCTACTGTAGTATTCAAAATATTTTTTTAATGAGCAAATTACTTCTCTAGCACTAGTGGAAGAGGCTGGATAAAACTTAATAAATTTCGTAAAAGAGTCGATAATAGCTAACACGTATTTACGTTTAGATTTAATGGCTGGCAATGGTCCTAAATGGTCTAAATGCAATATATCATATGGTATGGGTTATTCAGGGATACTATGTAAATTTCTCTCATTTTTATTGGTTTGACTGGAGTACATTATACATTTGAGGCACTTTCGTATAAACTTTTCAATTTT
The DNA here is from genome assembly GCA_963920725.1 of Rhamphomyia laevipes. Taxonomy (NCBI): domain Eukaryota; kingdom Metazoa; phylum Arthropoda; class Insecta; order Diptera; family Empididae; genus Rhamphomyia; species Rhamphomyia laevipes. The sequence goes on from OY987255.1 coordinate 83,631,890, forward strand.
TAATTTCATATTAGGAAACCAATAATATAACTTAATTTGGTCATAGCATTTATTTACTGCCATATGGCCTAGGTTTTCATGAATTAATCGAATTATATTAGTTTCCATTTCTTCAGGGACATAAAAGTACCGGTCACCTTTCATATCTTTTCGATACAAAACACCATTTTCAATTATATACAATTTAGAGTGTCGAATTTTCAATTGTTCCTTGATCTTAATAATATTTTCATCACGATTTTGTGTAACAATTAGTTGAAACTCTACATCATTTTCCTCAATAGCGTTTACTGTCATTTGCCTACTAAAAGCATCTACATGTGTCATGCTTGTACCCCCTCGATGTTGTATTTTATAATTATAATTCTCTAATTCAAGTGCCCACCTAGCTATTCGTGGGTTAAGAGTTTTTTTTTTGAAGTGTCAACGTCAATGAATTACAGTCAGTTATAATTTTGAAGGGTATACCCTCCAAATATACATGAAATCTACGAAGAACGTATATTATAGCTAGAGTTTCCAATTCAAAACTATGGTACTTGGATTCTGCATCTGTAGCACTTTTTGAAAAATAAAAGACTGGGTAAAACTTATTATCGTTCTGTTTCTGGAGCAAGACAGCTCCAAATCCCACTGAACTAGCATCACAATGCAGTTCTGTTTCTTTCAATGGATCGTAAATGCACAGTACTGGAAATTCTACAAGTTTTTTTTAGTTCATTTAATGCAATAAAACATTTTTCATGAAATTTAAATTTCGTATTTTTCCGTAACAATGATCGTAAGGGCCGGGCAATTTCGGCAAAATTCGGAACAAATTTCCTAAAATAACTATCCGTAATCGAAACTCGAATTACGACAGTTAGAGAATCCGGACCATATGTGGAAAGGAAATAGTACTTTTTAAACTATGTATATTTGGTACTATTTTCTCTTCCATTAGTACTAGGTTTTTTAACGTTTGCGAAAATGAGAATGAATACGTTACAATTGTTTATAAATTATGAAAGAAGATCATAAGTAAAATTTAATGTATAAGTTTAATATAATGAGAAGTTGATTTTTTTTGCTGACTGATTCTGATACGTTTTATCTTCTTCAAGCTCGGTTACATTATGCCCGTATGTTTTTTATCGTGTTCAGTTCTGTCAGTCTTTGTGTGGTGAATCTATGATGGGTGTTAATTAAGTGTGAGGTAGAATGCATGACGGTGTGAGTGGTGAGTAGTTGTTATGCGTTATATTCCCACAATCGGCCATCCTGATAATTATTTTCGCCCTTGAAAATTGATTACTTTTGCACATGTGTTTACCGGGCAATTTCGGCAAAATTCGGAACAAATTTCCTAAAATAACTACTTAAGCCTAGGAAGGAATGTACTTCTTTAGCGGTTTTTGGTACGAGATATTTCAGTATAGTTTCTTTATGATGAGAATTTGGTTTTATACCAGTACTACTTACTTGGTATCCCAAATAATCTAAATCATTATAGGCAAAAGGACATTTTTCAGTTTTCAATTCTAATCCATTAACAGCAAGGCAGTGTAACATATCTTTCAAGAATTTCATATGTTCTTCAATAGTTTCTGTAGCCAATAAGACATCATCAATAAATACTGTAATAAGTTGTTTTTCTATAAACTCACGAAGCACTTGGGTAATAAAACGTTGAAAGATCGAAGGGGAATTTTTTAGTCCAAATGGCATCATTGTATATTCAAATTGGCCAGCAGGTGTTACAAAGGATGTTTTTTCTATTGAATTAATATCGACTTTCACTTGGTGGAAACTATTTTTCCAATCAAGTAAAGTAAAAAAGTTCTTATTTCTCAAATATTCAAGGCAATCTTCTATTAATGGCAATGGGTAATTATCGCGTAACGTTATTTTATTTAATTCTCTATAATCAACGCACATTCTTGTCTCTCCGTTTTTCTTTTTAACTAATACTATCGGGGAGGCATAAGGAGATTCACTTGGACGTATAATGTTTCTATTCAATAAGTCACTAATAATGTCTTGTACAATAATTCTATTCTGATATGACAATCGTCTAGGACAACATCTCACTGGATTATCTGTTGTCAATCTAATTTGCATTTTTAGCAAACTGCTAGATGGTGTCTTTCAGTTACTTTTTCATACGAATCACTAATTATTTCCAAAATTGACTGACGAGTTTCTAAATTTATTCCAGGGTTAATATTATACTTTGTTAATTCCTGATCAATATCTAAATTAATATTAAAAATATCCGGTAAATTTTCTACACCGATTTCTGTGACTTTATTACTATTATCAATTTCATGTAAGCTATCACTTTTTTTTAGTTCAACAATGCTATCAGGGTTATTTCCTTTATCTAATCCTATTTCAAATATATTATTAAAATGATTCAATTTAACTAGATTTTGGTTATTTTGTGTAAATGGAAACTTATCACAATTGCGCTCTAAATTATCCGAAAATTTTCTTTTTAAACAATAATTAGAAAAAAACCCCATTATCGGAAGGAAATTTTGTTTTTATTAAATCTATTAAATTTGGAGTGAATTTACAATTCTTATGACTTTTATAATTCATATTATATTTCATGACAAAGTTTATATTAAATATTTTCACAAAATTTCGCCCAAGTAGCAATGGTTGTGGTAAAACAGTGTTGTGCGACGTAGACTACATGATGTAGACTACCTCATTGTCTACGCGTCGACAATTCCATGTAGACAATATTCTATTGTCTACTTCGATAGTTTACACGTAGACAATGTCGACAATATAAAATTATTGCATCATTTTTTTAAATAATTTTCCTAAAATTGTGTTAAAATATAAAAAAAAAACATATTTGTATATTACATATATATATATTGACATTTATTGAATGAAAAATCGAATTTGTAATACAAATTCATTTTAAATGTTAAATTCAATTTTATTTTTGTACATATTTTATATACTTTAATGGTTTTTCCTGTATTAATATTATTTTATTTTAAATTCAATAACAAATTTTTCACATTTTATATTTTAAATGGTATATACGAGAATATATTTTTTACAAATTCTTCTTTGTTCTTTTTATTTTAAGTTTAATACAAAAAATTTAATTTTAATATCGAATTTGTTTAGTTTTAATTTGTTTTTCATATTAGATATAATTAATAAATATCCAATTAAATATTGAATAATATAAATTTTAAGAAAATTAAATATTCATCTGTATTCATGGAGGCCTTAGCAGATGAAATACACTTTTTATATTCATTATCAAGTAATGTAGTTGATAATGCTTTCCTACCAGAAATTTTATCTTCATATGCTGGTCGTAATTTTCTAATAAAATTTTTAAAATGAACAGAATCCATCAACCGCAATGGTAAATTGCATCCAAAAATTAATTTTGAAAGAGCTTAATTTAAATCGTCTTCTTCGTTATCGGTTAGTTTGTCAATAAAATTTGACATTAAATTTGTATTGTTTTTTCCCAACGATCTTTTATTACTTTTGCTTTGGGAAAGTGAAGATGATGATGACAAAAAATTTGGTGAAGTATTTCCAGAGTTAATTGACGATGTGGAAGTTGATGAAAATTGAAATTGTTTTGCTAATACACCAGGTGGATATGATCTTGGAAAGGAAAATATATTGGTACTTGATGAAGATGCTGATGAGCATGGTTGTGGAGTGGTTAAATCTTCACTAACTAAAATATCATCGTTTGAAAAATCCATATCCTATAATTTTATCACAAATTTTATTTTAGTTCTAAAATAATAATAACTTAAACTAAGTTCTTGCCATTGTATTTGGTATTGGATCCAAAGATAAATTATCATTGTTGATAATTTGATTCTCAATATTTTCATTGGCTATATTTTCGTTTTTTTTTGGATCTTCTAAAATGATGTAAACAGTGTCTTCTTGATGCGTTTGCATAGCAGTAATTTCTGCTTCTACATTTTTTTGTTTACAAATATTTCTAAGGAAATATAAATTAAAAAAAATACAATACAAAATATTACTTATCTGTGTCCCATTTTAAAATACAAAAGATTACTATTTTAAATATTTTAATTCATCTTACCTATGTCCTCTTAGTCGGCTTTCAGCAGTATTAAGCAAATATTTTTTGCATTGATTGCACATAGCGGCATATTTATTATTAATTTTTATTAAATCAAATCCCAGCTCTTCAAATGCTTTGTTTTTTGGTCTGTTTGGCATGTTATAAATATATTAAATACACTTGTTATACGTAAAGTATATATATTTTATAAAATTAATATAATTTGTCACTTTTTATTTTACCAAAGTTTTTTAATTTATTTAGAACAAATTTATTTAGAACAATTAAAGTTAATTCTTAATTTTTTGAATAAATATATTTATGAAAGACAATTTTTATTCCGTTTTAATAAATTTTAACACAAAATCTTTTTATAAAATCAATTTCACATGCTGATGAAAATGTACTAATAAATTTGTGTTTGACAGTTCTCACAAAGTCGACATTGTATACATCATAGTCGACGTTGTCGACATTGTATACACCATAGTCGACATTGTCTACACCAAATTTGTTGTCTACGCTATTGTCTACATTAAAGTGTCGACAATTAAAGTCTACGCGTAGAGGAACAACACTGGGTAAAAGACCACTTTCAACAATAAATAATGATAATTTCAGTTGCAGTTTAATGCAACAATTGATTTTGCCATAAGTTTCTAATTTCACTCCAGACAATGTATTGTAATTCGAATACACAGTTTTTTCACTTCCGAAATCAATGGGTACTATATCCTTTGAAATGAGATTGACCGGACTCCCACTATCAATAAGAGAGTCGTAAAGAGAAAAATTTAATTTACTATAATTGTATTCTAAATCACTGAAAGCAATACTCAATTTTTGAATAAAAGATATTTCTTCATCATCAGGTTCATTTACGACTACAACTACGTTCTTCTTGTTACAATCCTTAAGTTTGTGGTCCGTTGATCTGCACTTGAAACAGCTACCGATTGGTCATTTAGCTTTTGGACACTGGTTGGAGAAGTGACCGTGTTCACTACAATTGTAGCACCTGACAGTAGTTAAATTGGTACTAGGTACTTTAATTTCACTTTTTTGCTGCCTGGGAACATTTTGCTGTTGGACTTTATCAATTTCATTAACTCGCTGTTTATCATATTTCATCAGCAATTGTTTCAATTCATCAAATTTTTTTGCAGTGTACAAAAAAGAGACGTAAGCAGAACGATCACGTAAGCCTTCAATAATAGCGTTTACCAATTCATTTTCACTTAAAATCACCTTGAGCTGCTATTTCTCTCATAGCGAACATATAGCTTAAAATGTTTTCATTTCTTGATCTTGTACGGCTACGCAATTGTTTATAAATATCTGTCAATGTAATTTGATTTTTGAATTGCTTTAATAATTGTTCACGCAGTTCTAAATAATTCTTTGCAGCATATGTTCGCAGAAATATTGCAGCTGTCCCTCTTAACATTTTCCTCATACACATGTACTTAAAATGTTCGTTGCAATTATTAATATCAATAGCATTATTAAAATCAATTAGCCATTTCTCAATTGGATAAGCATCATCGCCAGTGTAAACTGGTATCAAATATTCAATATCAGTAATTCTTAGTTGTTGTAATTTATTACTGTTTTCGTTTTCTAATAATCTCAATTCTTTTTCTAATAAACGTATTTTTTTTATGTTCCAATCGACGCAATAATTCTTCTTCAGCTAAATCGTCACGATCAATGTCAATATTACCAGCACCTGCATTATCATCAGCACCAGCAATGTCATCACCATTAACAGTACCACAATTACTACCAGCATCATTATTATCACCATTATTATCCCCGTCACTACAATCAAAACCAATTATGCCAGCGTCTCTAGCGACAATCCTTAACTGTCGAATTGTTGCTGTTGTTGGATACTGGACATTAGCATCTCTCAACAAATTAATTATTTCAGCACGTGAACTCATTGTGAAAATTATACTTAAAATATATATAAAATTTCAAATAGGTTTCAATTTTAAATTTTCAATGGTAGATTTTCAATATTTCAATTTTAAATAGTTTCAATTTCACTTCACAAAGTAAATTATGTTCAATGTTAGGATCTTAATTTTCACTTTGCAATTTAAAATATTCAGCACGTGTAATCCCACTTCTGAACTGTAAAAGCCTTGTGTTTTTTTAAAAAAATAAAATCCCATTTTATTTTTTCCTTTTATAAAAATTCTTTTATTTATAGTTTATATTCTTCAAAAACAAAATTTTACAAATTAACTTTTCCTTCAAATTTTAGCTTCTTCCTCATATAACGTATAAATTTCGAATAATCTTCTTCTTTTAAAATTTTTTAAACTCTCCTTTTCTTTTGGTAAAAATTTCCACTTACAATGATATATATGGTCTAATTTTATCGTACTTTATTTTTTTGTAAAATTAATAATGATGAGTAAGAAAAAGACAACAAATTATAATATTAAATATTTTCAACATGCAAATATGTATATGTGTATATTACCTTCAGTGACATGACAAACAATATAACAACTTAGCAAAACAAAATAAAATAATAAAGCCGTATATACACGATTCCCTTACAATATACATATATCAAACTGATAAATATCATACGATTAATTGAAAAACATATACAATTATTATATTCAAAAATATAATATGTATCGTTTAATATTTTGGTGAAGGTGTCACAATATTTTTATATACAAAGCGACCTACCGCAAATGTGTGCATTGTACATATATACATATTTGTACGAAAGTACTTATAATTAAAAATATGTATATATGTACATATGGATTTCGGGTTATGCACATTTATTAAATATTAGAATGTGCATAATAGGCTAAATGGCACATTTGGTTGCTATTATATTTTTCCCAAGAAAAAGGGTTTTTTGCTGGTGCAAGCAGATATTAGAATTCATAAGAATTAGTTAAGTATTATTGTAATGTTAAATACAACAACACTGTAATTAGTTTTAGGGTATAAAAAGAGCTGTACTGAAATAAATAAAATCACTTGTTTGTCAACCAGCAAACTGTGTTTAACTTCTTAATTGGCTACTCGCTATTAAGACTAAACTAACTTGCTGAAACCAACTGGCATTGGCTCTAATAGCTAGGTCAGATTAACTATAGGTGATCCGCTGTAGTTATTGGTAAAAGCAAATAAGACCAAGTAAAGGCTATAATAAGATATAGCAATTCTTAGGTAAATAACTATAGGCTATCCGCTGTAGTGAGTTACTGCATACTATAGGTACCGAGCAACGTTGGGCAGAGGACCAGCCAACGTTACATGGCGATCCTGCCAAGAGCTGGCAAACCACTGAAGGAAATATTACGCGAAGATAAAGCCGCTGGACCACGTCCAATTACAATCGAAGAGTACCGCAGTAGAGTTCAACCGGCTCCAGAAAAGACAACGGCACCGGCTGAGCCGATAAAAATCAAAAAACGAGGAGGAAGACGGGTAAAGGCAAGGAAGGCCATAGGAGAATTAAAACGATTACAACGCCTTGCGGTGACACCAGCAGAAAAGGAGAAGTTAACATCCAGAAGAAAGAACTACGGAAAGCCGAAAAATTACGGCAAGAAGAAAAACGAAAATTGGACACCCTGTTCAATAATTGTTTTCAAGCAATTTCAAAATAACTTGAAACGTTTTGTATGTATATATATAAAAAAAAAATCAATTAAAAATATATATATGAAAAATATATACAAATTAAAATACATACAGGAACATATATATCTTCCACATATATAAATATATTTTTTTTTGTAATGGATTACCGGGTGGTTCAGTACGGATCCCCGTTATTTTTAGTTATCATCATTAATGATACCATCATATTTATTGAAAACACCAATATATTTGGGTTCTCAAAATCATCATGAATAATATATATATACACATTTATACAATATTAACAAACAAAATAATTTAATTATAAAATTTAATAATCATTAATGAATAAATAAATAAATATGCTCTAATTTAATATTTTTTTATACAAATGTATCATATGTTGAAAAAGAATTAAAAATATATAGATATATATATATATCAATAAAATGAAATATCAATAAATAAAAAAAAAAAAACAAATAAATATATATATCTTAAATCATTTCTGAAAAATATTTAATCATTCATTTACTTATTATTCTACTTTCGAAAAAAAATTTCTTTTTAAGATCTCCACTCTTCCGCCATGGGCCAAACAGCCACAAAAGAAGAGGAAATTTTTATAAATAATAACGCGGGTATTTCTAATAATAATATTCAAGAGAAATATAAAAGAGGATATACCGATATCCAATTAATCATTATCATAATAGCATTAGTTGTTCTGTTGTACTTCTTATACGTATTATAAAGCAAAATACTACTTAGAAAAGAAAATTCAGAGGCAAATCGCTTTGCCAACGTTTAGATATTTTATTAAGAAAAAAAATAGACTACGAGTCTTAAATATAAATTTAAATTTAGAAGAAATAATTACAGAAGAATTTCAATAGTAAACATATTGACAAATTAAAAATTTTAGTTTTGAAATTTATTGGTTTTGTCATAACATATGTTGTCCACTTGAAAATTGCGTAAACCCTAAAAAGGTATAATAACAAAATAAAGAGAAAGTATATAAAAAAGTATCATTTTGTGTGGTATATTGTATATATAAAGTTTTTTAGATTTTTGATATTTTAAGAATTTTGTATCTTATAAATCCATACATATTTTTCTTTTGTTTGATATATTTTTGTGTATAAAGAAAAAGATAAAATTTATATATATGTATATATATATATATATCAGTCTATTTTTTTTTTATAATAATTCTAGGGAAAAGTAATAAAAAATTATTTTAGTATAGTAGCTAATAATGAAAAAATTCATATTAGATCCTAACACTATTTAATTTTAGATTGAATAATTTTTGTTTATCGCAGATTTGTGAAATGAATTAGGATTATAAATTTTAATAAGGATACATAGAAAACACAGATTTTAGTTGGAATAATAAAAAAAAAAAATATATATACACTAAGAAAAAAAATCTTGGGTAGATATTGTTAAATAAATAACATGATAGCATGATAGTTTAGAGAATTTTATTTTTTTATTAGTATATTTCTTTATTAGTATTTATTTAATTTTATGGTAGAATAACTTTTTATTTCTATGAATAAATTTTAGTATTGGGTAATTTTTAGGAAAACTATGATAAGCATATTAGATAATGAATTAAAAAATTTAGAAGATATTTTAAAGAATTTTAAGAAAACATCTAATAGAACATATTCATCTGGGTACATTCTAGGAAAATTAAATTTTATTAAAGAAATTAAAGAAACTTTCTCAACAACTTGGCAACTGTTATATAAGACAGATAAAGATTTAGCGTTAAGTTATAAAGACAAATTCGATAGGATATATAAGGAAGTAAAGGAAATATTAGACAAAAAATCAGCGGAATATTTAAATACAACTATTGGAGAACATTTTGATGAGGAAGAAGAATATAAAGAATTAGAAGTAGAAGAAAAATTTAATATTACAGAAATTAATATAGGATCTGAAAATATGACTACATTCAATTACAGTGTAGCTCAAAAGCTACCCACGTTAATTATAGATAGAGAAGATACACGGGAAGAGAAAATTCGGGATTTTCTTAACAGTATAGAATTTTATCATGACATACTGAAAACCGAAGATAAAAACATATTAATAAAGTTTTTAGTTAAATGCAAGATTCAAGGCAAGGCATTAACGGAATTAGGAAGTGACATACCGGAAAATTTAAATGATTTTAAAAAATTGCTAAAAACAAAATGCGGTTGCAAGGATTCGATTGAGGTAATCCAAAGAAAATTGAGTAACATAAAACAGGGAAGTAGACCATTAAGGGAGTTTACTAACGATATCGAGAATTTAATAACTCGTATGACCGATTTGGAGGTCAGTGCACAAAGCGAACATGAAAGAGCCGTTTTTTTTTAAATTTTTTTTTATTACTTTATTTTCTTTATTAATTCTCTTAAAACTACAAAACAATAATATCTGCAAATGAATTCAAATACAAACTTTAAGTACAATAATTTTTTTTTTAAAGAATTGTAAATACCATATTAAAAAAAATAAGAAAATTAAATAAATCGTCGGTTGGCAGGAAAAAGTGACCAAGTGAAAATATTTAGATACTAATTTAATTTGAATTTGTTTTGCAGATAATGTAAACAGTATTAATTTATTAGTTTATGACGTATTATGTCTATAACATATTATAGATGTTATAGACATAATACGTCATAAACTAATAAATTAATACTGTTTACATTATCTGCAAAACAAATTCAAATTAAATTAGTATCTAAATATTTTCACTTGGTCACTTTTTCCTGCCAACCGACGAAATAGTTAAGAACATTATTTTGCTAATTTAGCAAGTATCGAATGAACTATCCTTTCAAAATTCCCAAATTATACATGAGCAATGGTTGGGGTTTAACAAAAATAGAATATACTAATGTAAAAAATATTAAACAGATCAAATTATAAACTTACTATAGAATTCGTTATTTATTTTAATTTATAATTTTTAACAAACTTTCCACATCTTCATAATTCCACTTTAAAAACCATATTTTAATTTTTTCAAGAAATCTGGATAAATTCTTGATAGATCTGATATCATCAGGTAGTTTATTATATATTCTGGGTGCAACTATTTTGTAGAAATGACAAAAATGTGATTTATTAAAACGAGGAACAGTAACAATATTTCTGCTATTTATTCTCAAATTATAAGCAGTAGTGTGTCTGATGTCAAGAAAACCTGATTTTTTAAAAAACAAATTCATTATTTTACAGAAATACAAATGCCAAACTGGAAGGATATCAAGCATATTAAATAAATTTAAAGTAGGTGAGAGTCGACTTCTCTTACATACTAATCTGACAGCATGTTTTTGCGATATTAATATCTGTATTAGTTTATTGAAATAAGCACCACCCCAACAAACTATACCATATTGAAGTTTAGACTGGAACAGAGCATAGTAAACCATCTTAGATATTTTAACAGTACTATATAAACTGACATGATTCAGTTGTCTTATAACATTATTGAAATACTGTTTTAAATATGTGGTATGCTTAGACCAAGCTAAATTTGAATCTATATAAAGTCCAAGATATTTAAATGAAGCAACATTCTCTATTTTAAAGCAATTTCAATTACCATGACCGAAGTAAGTACCAGAATTACCAATATTTGCAAAGTTATTACAAATCAACGGATATTTTTCACAGTTAGGAGCATGATAAAAAAGATTAAAATCATCGGTGGTATTATTATATATGTTAAAATTCATGTACTTAGTTTTATAGCTAATAATCAATTTATGCTTGCTAAACCAACGTCGTAATAAATCAATATCATAGTTCATGTTGACGACGATATCAAAGTTATTTTTGCATGAATAAGTGAAAGCAGTGTCATCAGCAAAGGCAGTAGAATTACCCTTGAAAGGTTGCATAAATAATGAATTTATAAAAACTAGAAATAAAATTGGTCCAAGTACCGAACCCTGAGGAACACCACTACATACTTCCAACAGACTACTGAAATCATTTTTTATTTTAACTTTTTGTTTGCGGTTAGTAAGATATGAATTAAACCATTCGTAAATAAACCCTATAAAACCGGCATTGTGAAGTTTTCTTAGCAGTATATCATGTTTAACCAAATCAAAAGCTTTAGTAATATCAATGAATAAAGCAGATGTAATATTACTAGTATTTAAAGATTCATATATTTCCTCGCAAAATTTCATTAAAGCACCTTCTGTAGATTTACCTTTTAAAAAACCAAATTCACTATTATGAAAGAAATTATTTTTATCTAAGAAATTGACAATTCTACTTTTAATTGTTTTTTCGAAAATTTTTGAGAAAGATGATAATATTGAAATTGGTCGATAGTTATTGGATTCTAGAGAATTACCTTTTTTGAATAACGGAAGAACTTCAGCAATTTTCAATTTTTCCGGGAATTTACCAGATATTACACTTTTATTGAATATGTGTGTTAGAACATCTACTACCTGGAAGGAAATTTTTTTAAGAATGTTACTAGACACGCAGTCCGGAGTCTTGGAATTAGAATTTTTCAAACTCATTATAATTCTATGTAGTTCAAGCGCGGATATAGGTTCAAAGAAAAAACTTTCAACTTGATAGGGTTCATTAATAATAGTTTCATCATGATAAATTGATGAAGAATCATCCAAAGCAAATTGTTGCGAAATATTTACAAAAAACTCATTGAAGTGATTAGCAATAATTTTGGGATTTGAAACTATATCATTATTAATGTTTAAAACTAAATTATTATTCGTACTATTTTTATTTAAAATGTGATTTACTAACTCCCACTCTTTTTTTGAATTACCTTTATATGTTTCAAATTTATCTCCAAAATAATTATATTTTCAATTTTCAATTTCACTTTTAATTTCTTTACAAAGTTTATCATAGAATTTATTTAAACGAATATTATTAGGATGTTTTTCTACAATATATCTTAATTTATTTCGTTTATTAATGTTAATTAGAACCCTATTAGTTATCCACGGTTTAAGTTTTTTTAATCTTTTACATACATGCTCCGTACTGAATGTACTTTCTGTAATGTGAGTAGATAAAATTGAGATGAATTTATCAAAGGCCAAAGAAGGATCAGCCTCTAAGTATACTTCATTCCAAAATTCAAGATTTAAAATAGAATTCAATTTAGCATAATCAACATGCTGTGCAGAAATACTAACATATTTATCTTTTGCTTTTGTATAAATATTTTTAAAAACAACATCTGTCATAACATGATCAGTAACTCTAATATCATTTATAAAGCTATGCACACAAAGTTCAGTATTCTTATGTGATCTAGAAAAAATATGATCAATACATGTTGAACTGTTCGAAGTAACCCTAGTAGGAGTATCAATTAATAAAACAAACCCATTAGATGCCAGTAAAAGTTTATAATCATCGACATCTCTAGATTTTGATAACAGATCAATAATTAAATCACCTAGAATTATGCAATTCTTTGATTTTATATCATTTAGATAATTATAAAAATCATCTAAGAAAACATTTATTCTATGTTGATTCAATCTATATATACATATAAAACAATAGCTAATCTTATCAATTTCACATACTACTTTTAATATATCAGCCGTATTCAAATTAATAAAAGATACGTCACACATAATGTCATCTCTTACAAAAGCACCTACACCACCAGATGCATAGTTATTATTACAACAAGCAAAAAAATTGTAACCTGGAATGCTATAATTAGTTTTTTCATAATCATAAATCCAGATCTCACTCAAATAAATAATATCAGGAAAATTATGAAGAGTTAATAAGTTTGTTAAACAAGAATCAAAATTACTACGCATACTTCTTATATTCTGATGAACTACAGAGAAATTTGGGAGATTTGAATGATTAGATTCAACAATATTACTATTACTAAAACTATTAGTATTTACAAGATTTGCAGAAGGCACAATATCAAAATTACCAAAATCAAAATTTACTTCATTATTTAAATTTAAAGGATTCATCAAATATTACAAGATCCTTATTTATAAAATTTTATCTAAATCAGCAAATGTTTTAATTTTAATTACCCTGTCACCTTCTTTTTTCCTTAATAATATTGTAGAATTTCTCATCCAAACATATTTATAATTTTTCTGTAGTTTTACTTCTTTTGTTTTTTTAGAAGAGATCTCGAAAACGCAGTGAGACTATCATTTATAAATAGATCATTCTCTTCACCAAAAATACCAGCATTCATTTTTTTTTTTTTATTCACCGAAAGCTTCTTCTTCATGATTCTCTCTTTAATCGCATATGAAGCAAACTTAACGCAGACAATACTAGTCAAAGCTTCATTTTTATTCTCAGAAGAGACAATCTCAGAAAACGTATTGTTATTGTTAATGTTATTGTTATTGTTAATATTTTTGTTCTTATTTTGTTTAACGTAACAATACTCAATATCAGCATCCAAAATTTGCTCACACAAACCATTATTAATTAATGTTAGAACTTTATCTTTTGCATTATCAGGTTCAATATTAGGAATACCTACAATATCAATGCAGTTTTTAATTTTTTCTTGTTCCAACATATTAACTCTATGTTCTAACTCATTAATCTGGTTTAGCATCATATTTTTTTCTAACCGCAGTGTATTAATTTCAGAAATAAAATTTGATAACATTAATTTTAAATCTGTGATTTCTTGATATAAAAGATTATTTGATATTGATGATTCATCAACCTGTATATCATTTACCAACTCGATATTTTTGTTAACAATTTTGTTATCAGTATTTTTGCATATACTGGAAATCGATACCAAAATGGAAACAACAGAAATCAAAGTTATAACTCGAGAAATACATACAATACGAATTCACCAAATGCAAGAATTTTAGCAATAACAGAAAAGGGAAACGAACAACCCACCGAGGGGGAAGCCAACCTATCGGTAGAGGATTACACAATGTAGGCAACATTAATAACGTAATTTTTACAGTAAATATTTCAAATGGACTATACGTTAATATTAAAACAAATAACATAAATTCAACATTCTTAATAGATACAGGGGCATCAATCTGTACTATTAAAGAAAAAATTTTAGGGGACAGTATAATAAATATAAATAATAAAACGACAATTCATGGTATTTCAGGACACCTCAATACTTTAGGAACTTGTGTTAGCCAATTAAATTTTCAATCAATAAAAATTGTACAAAATGACTTTCCCGTACCTGTAGATGGTATTTTGGGGGCAAACTTTTTAAAATTTTATCAAGCTAAAATAAATTTAGAAAAATGTATTCTTGAATTAACTATAAATCATGAACAAATTACTTTACCCATATCGAGTAAAGACAATTTTAATACAATTACACTCGCACCGCGATGTGAATCGACTTATTGGCTAGATACGTACAACCTTTAAACAAGAACGCATATTTTATCAAACAGAGCTATGCGAAGGTGTTTTCATGGCTAGATCTATATCCAAAGGCATAAATAGTAAAATACCAATTAAAATATTAAATACTAGAGAAAGTAACGTAAAATTAAATTGGGTTGAGACAGAGTCTTATAGTCCAAATGACCACTATATTTTAAATTACGAATTATCAAAACAAAACTCAAAAACACGATTAGAAAAATTATTAAAAGAAATAAATTACGATACACTAAATACCAAAGAAAAAGAATGCGTACAAAATATTTGTACAAAATTCAATGACATTTTTCATTTAGATGGAGACTCACTGACAGTAACTAACATTGGTAACGCAAAATTTCAACTTAAAGAAGGTACATCACCGAAATATACAAAACCATACGGAATACCTCATTCACAAAAAAAGGATATACAAGATGAAGTTCAAAAAATGCCAGATAGTAAGATAGCTGAACTATCAATTTCTGCTTGGAATTCACCAGTACTGATAGTACCAAAAAAGAAAGACCCTGTCACAGGATTACAAAAATTTCGAATGGTGATAGATTATCGAAAAGTGAATGACGTCAAAGAAGATGATAAATTCCCACTACCAAATATCACAGATATTTATGACATGGTAGGAGGTGCAAAATATTTTTCATGTATTGATTTAAGTCAAGGATATTATCAAATGGAATTGGATGCAGAAAGTAGACCATGCACTGCTTTTTCAACAGAAAATGGATATTTTCAATTAACTCGACTACCAATGGGTTTAAAAATATCACCTAGCTCATTTTCGCGAATGATGTCAGTAGCTATGTCAGGTTTGCCATACTCTAGATGTTTCGTATACTTAGACCATTTAATAATATTTGGAAATAGTTTAGAAAGTCATAATAAAAATCTTATGCAAGTTTTTCAAAGACTTCGAGAAGTAAACTTAAAAATACATCCTGGAAAATGTAGTTTTCTTAGGAATGAAGTATTATATTTAGGACATCGGAGAATGGCATTTTGCCAGATCCATCAAAATCTGATTCAATTAAAAAAATTTCACAACCTAAAAACGCGGACGAAGTTAGAAGATTTGTAGCTTTCGCTAATTACTATAGAAAATTTATTCCAAATTTCGCTACAATTACAATTCCACTAAATAAATTACTTAAAAAAGACGTTAAATTTACTTTTAATTCAGATTGCATAGAAGCCTTCGAAACAATCAAAGAAATTTTAATAAGTTCAAAAATATTGCAATTTCCAAATTTTGATGAAGAATTTATATTACGAACTGACGCATCGGGTTTTGCTAAATAATGCTGAGAAAAATTATAGCACTATAGAGAAGGAATTATTAGCTATAGTATGGGCTATTAAACATTATATAGACCATATCTATTTGGTAGACGATTCAAAATCTTAACTGACCATAGACCATTAGTTTATTTATTCTCTCTAAAAGAACCATCATCAAGATTGACGAAATTTAGGTTATTGTTAGAAGAATATAATTTTTATGTTGAATATTCACCAGGCAAAGAAAACTTTACTACAGATGCATTGAGTAGAATAAAAACATAATCAGCTGACTTAAAAATTTTGATTGTTTCAATAAGATCTAAAGCAAATAATAAAGAAATTGATAAAACTGATAAACCAGAAGACACATATGAAGAAATTATAAACGAGTTATTAACACCACCACCAACAGTATTAAAACTTATCGAATTAAAAATAGTTGATAGTTTCGATGAAGAAATATCTAAATTAAAAAATCAACAGGATATTATTATGGGTCCATGTAAAGTTTTAGCTTATATTCCAAAGAAAAAATGTTTATTAATGATTAAACCAAACGATAGCACAAAAAATCAATCCGCAACATTCGGCAGATTGCTGTGGAAGGATGTGCAGGAAATCACTGGTCCATTAAAATTAGAAAAGTTATATATTACAAGAAATGAATTATTAAAATAATCAGACGGCCGTCGACAAAATAATTTGAATCGCATACAGCCAGGATTACAATGAAATTACTGCGAGACCTCTTTCCACAACAAGTTATTTCAAAAAATGGTGATGTTGATTGGCCTCCACGGTCGCCTGATTTAACGCTTGAGCAACTCAAACAAAATATTCGTGATGAAATTAATGAAATACCGCGTGAAATGTGTGAGAATGTAATGAAAAATGTGCTCAAAAGGGCTCGCATTTGTGAGGCTAACAGAGGCGGACATTTATCAATATAAGATCCATTCTCTTTCATTTAATCAAAAATTATAAACAAACAAAGTAGTATACCTTCCCGGCGGACACCCTGTATTAGAAATTGTTATGAAGGTAAGAAATTTTTTTATTGTAAGAATAATGTAAGATTCGAATATATGTTTGCGCTAAGGAAGGATATTGCAAAGAAGGAATCTTTTAGTATAAGATTCCTCCTTTTCCGCCAGGAGGGGTGGTGTGACGGATACCTACTAAATGTATGTATATATATATAGATATATAAATATATATATATATATACATATATTAAACTGATAAATATCATACGATTAATTGAAAAACATATACAATTATTATATTCAAAAATATAATATGTATCGTTTAATATTTTGGTGTAGGTGTCACAATATTTTTATATACAAAGCGACCTACCGCAAATGTGTGCATTGTGCATTGTACATATATACATATGTGTACGTAAGTACTTATAATTAAAAATATGTTTATATGTACATATGGATTTCGGGTTATGCACATTTATTAAATATTAGAATGTACATAATAGGCTAAATGGCACATTTGGTTGTCATTATATTTTTCCCAAGAAAAAGGGCTATTTTGCTGGCGCAAGCAGATCTTAGAATTCATGAGAATTAGTTAAGAATTATTGTAATGTTAAATACAACAACACTGTAATTAGTTTTAGGGTATAAAAAGAGCTGTACTGAAATAAATAAAATCACTTGTTTGTCAACCAGCAAACTGTGTTTAACTCCTTAATTGGCTACTCGCTATTAAGACTAAACTAACTTGCTGAAACCAACTGGCATTGGCTCTAATAGCTAGGCCAGATTAACTATAGGCGATCCGCTGTAGTTATTGGTAAAAGCAAATAAGACAAAGTAAAGTCTATAATAAGATATAGCAATTCTTAGGTAAATAACTATAGGCTATCCGCTGTAGTGAGTTACTGCATACTATAGGTACCGAGCAACGTTGGACAGAGGACCAGCCAACGTTACAGAGTGACGATTCGTACCTATAAATATAAATGAGTATTATTTTTTCTTTAGCGTCTTTATTATGGTCATCAGCATCTTTAGTAAGTATTATTTGAACATCTTTAGGTGATTATGACATCCGTGCTATGTATTTCTTGAACATCTTTAGGTAAGTATAAGTATAAAATCTATGGTAAGTATTTTTTTAGCATGCTTTTTTTCATGTTTGTTGAATCACTCGTTCATTAATTTTAATTATTTTACATCTTTTTCTTTAAAAAATAAATTTTTGTCACGTCTTCATCTTTTCTTTTGAATTATTTTACATCTTTTTCTCTTAGTTTTTTACGTCTTCATTTTAATTCATTGGTTCATCTTTTATTTTGACTTATTTTACATATTTTTTACGTCTTAATTTTATTTCATTGTTCATCTTTTTATTTAATTTTTAAATAGCTTTGTTTTGGGTCCATCTTTCTTTAAATACTCGGTTATTTATTTTTAATTATTATAAATCTTCAATTTTATTTGGAATTCATCTTTTTAAGTCTTAATTTTAGAGTTATTATGTCATCTTAAATCAGTAGTTCGACATTTTATTTTAATATTTTACATCTAATTTCTATTTCATTTTCATATTTTTGACATCAGTCTTAATTCAGTGTTAGTTAAAATATTCTTTTTTGTGTCTTTTGTTTAGGTTGATGATTCATTATCGAAGCCCATAAAGTTTATTCCTCGTCGCTGCTGGTAGTTTCGTACTAGTTTTTCATATTTTCTGGTTATAGTAACATTAGGACCATTGCTTGTGCCAACTTTTCCCACGTGATATCGATAGTGTGCGGTACATCTGATAATTTTGTATGGACCTAAAAATTTTTGCGAGAATTTTAGAGTTATTTATGAATTGAGTTCTCTTAATGGCTACTAAATCTCCTAAATTATATTTTTTGGCTACTTTTCGCGTTTGGTTATACGACGTTCGGTTTTCGTTTTGGACTTTTTCTATATTTTTACGTGCTTGTTAGCGTAATTTTTCTCAACTTTCTTCGAATGCTTTTTTGAATTCTTCGTCTATTGTTTCCGATAATATTCTGCTGTTGTTATTTTTCCTTTTTACGCCTGTCAGTAACTCGAACGGTGAGCTACCAATACTTCTTTGGTATGTTGAATTTATGCATCTTTGTAGTTGTCCGATATAAGTATACCATTTTAATGGATCGTTAATTGAAAGTTTTGTAAGTATTGATATTGATAACAGTTTTATCAGTTGTGTTGTGGGGTGTACACGCAAAGATAAAATCGTCTTCATAAAATATTTTCAAAAATTCTTTAAAACACATATTTAATATTTGTAAAAGTCAAATTTCGTAATCATTTAAAATTTAAATTGCAAAGCAATAAAAAAATAAAAATAAAATAAAAAGAAAAACAAAAATTATATTTAATTTAAATTCAATATTCTAAAGAAATTATTTACATATATAAATTTTTTTAATTATGCCGTGTGTATGCAACAAAAAAATTGAGCGTCAGCAATTAAAAATTATGTGTGGTGATTGCAACACCTATTACCACGCAGAATGTGTTAATTTACTAGTAAGCGACATAGATTATATTATGACGAAAAATAAAATTCCATATCGTTGTGAAATATGTACCGGTTTACGCCGCAAATCGTTACATGCACCACAAGCCACATCTAATATAGCACCAACTAATGTTAATGAAAATCTTTTAATGGAAACTGTAACTGTAACGGAATTAAATTTACCAACTAGAAATTTTTTTCAAGAAATTTATAAAGAAATTATAGAGCTGAAACATGTGAATTCTAATGCGCTAACACAAATTAAAAATCTCCAAGAAGAAAAGAAATTCCTTTTGGAAAAAGTCAACGACCTAGAGCAAAAAGTGAACTCTCTAGAACAATTACAGCACTAAAATTCAATAGAAATTATTGGTATACCAGATATTGATAATAAAAATGCTATTGAGAAGTGCAAAAACTTTTTGTTGATGGTGTGGTTGTGAAGATTACAGCTTATAATATTGATAAATGTAATGCAAAAAGAGTGAAAACAAAAAATCCAATTCTGTGAATAATAATGATTCATCATTCTTGGATGTTGTGTCTGTCAAATTTGTTTCTAATATTAATAAAGAAAATATAATGAAAAAAAAATCAGAAAATAAACAACATTTAAATGGTAATATCTTTGGAATTGAATTTGCGAATTTACCCATTTATATAAACGAAAGTTTGACCGCACAGTCCAGGAAATTATTTATCGCCGCTTAAACATCGAAGAAGGAGAAGGAATTCAAATATTTATGGTGCAGAAACGGAAAAATTTTGATGAGAAAAAATGATAATGATGAAGCAATTGTTTTAAATCGCTTGATGATCTTAAAATTCTCTAATTTTTTTTAATTATTATTTAGTATTATATTTATGATATAAGTTTTTTAAATTTTAATTTTGATCCTTAGGAATTTAATAACAATCATTTTTCTAATTTCAATTCATCATTAAATAATTGTGAAAGTGTTTTTCATTCTAACCATACTTTTTCAAACAAAATTTTTATTATCCATCAAAGCATTAGAAGTTTAAGAAAAAACTTCGATTCACTTGTTACGCATTTAGAAAGTTTTTCAAATAAACCAGACTTCATTTTTTTATCTGAAATTTGGATTTATAATTGCGAAAAAATTATTACAGTTTATCTGGTTATGATTTTCACACATTGTGTAACTAACGACTCATATGCATCTGGTGGTGTAGCAGTATTTGTCAAGTCTGATTACCATTGTAAGGTTTCCAAATATAATTTGAATAGTGTCGATATTATGAGATTAGAATGTGATATTGATGATGAAAAAAATGTCTTTATGTGTGTCTACAGATTATATGAAAATAATTTGAATAAAGAAATATTTTTAGGTGAATTTAGTAATGTTTTAAACATTGAAAAACTTAATAATAGTTGGTGATTTTAATATTGATTTATTAACTAAATCTCAAATAACTGACAATTATTTATTTTTGTTAGCTACGCATGGTCTAGATAGTTTGATAAATAATCCTACTCGTGGTCTGTCTGGTATATGCTAGGATCATATTTTTGTTCGTGTTGATAATAGCCAAAAGTTTACATATGAAAGTTTTTTTTTTTATTTTAAAATAACTGATCATTCTATGGCC
Source organism: Rhamphomyia laevipes (assembly GCA_963920725.1). Lineage (NCBI taxonomy): Eukaryota > Metazoa > Arthropoda > Insecta > Diptera > Empididae > Rhamphomyia > Rhamphomyia laevipes. The sequence goes on from OY987255.1 coordinate 83,653,458, forward strand.
GGTTTATTGTTAAATAATATTTCAAAAGAAAATTCTAATAAATATATACCTTTTACTAATGAATGAATTTTGGGGTATTGTATATTCTGAAGAAAACCCTTCAGTCGCCTTTGATAAATTTCTTCACATTTTGCGAAATAAAATTAAAGAATGTAGTTCTCAATCCGTATGTCAGGGTAAACTTTAAAGATTAAAACCGTGGATGTCAGGTAATTTGTTAGGTAAAGTTTCTAAAAAAAAATAAGATAAGGCAAAAATTAATTAAACATTGAAAAAATATTACTTAAAATTATGGTGATGATCTAAAAAACGAAATTCCTGCTTGTAAAAATAATTATTATTTTGATGAATTTAACTAAAATAAGGGTAATGTTAAAGGTGAATGGAAGGTAGTAAATAGTATTCTGAATAGAGCTCAAACAAAAAATAATGAATTTGAATTGGTAATTGGTGTTGTAGTCTGCCGTAGGTACAATGTTGGTTGATCGTACAGTTCACCTTACCTTGGGTAGGGGGTGAACTAAAAAATATCTGTATTGGAAATGATGAAGACTTGGTTCTTGTTTTACTAATGGTTTTTTATTGTAAAAATCGATATAGCTATAAAACTATAAACTCTTAATACAATTTTACTAGGTTTCCAATTAGAAAGCTTGATTCCAAGTGACTTTTCCAATTTAGAACAACCATTTATATATGGTTTTGACTTTGTGTCGTCATCGCTAATTTACATACAAATATAATTTCTGTATTAAACAGTAAAATGCTGAATATGCATTATCAGCATATTCGCATTTCACTGTTACAAAATCATATAGTACACAAATATAAATTTATTTTTATATGAATTTAGAGCATTAGTGTATTAACCTTTTGATTTTGCAATCGGTCAATGAACAGAAATTCATCATGGTGTGCAATGGACTTTAATTAGACCATTACACAACATACCTCCCAATTCACAAGTTGAAAAGATGAGTCCTTGAAGAGGACTTACCTTTTCAATGGAGTGTTGTTCCAGATTGGTCCAATTGAAATGAAACCTTTTTACAAATTTAATCTTAATTTCTAATTTACATTTCTCAATTAGTTATTATTTTTTTTTATTTTATTTTTTTTTAAATAAAAACCAAATTGTTGTAATTACCGAATTTGGCACTCTCATTTCTTTTGTTGAGAAATTTCACCTTCCCGTAATGGGATAGGCTCGGACGTTTACATTTAGAAACAATTTTACAAAAACAAATATTTATTTAATTATTCAAACATTATTTTTCAACTAAAATTTTTTTTTACAGTGTAATAACAATTTCATTTAATAATTTAAACATTTTTTTCAATAATCGTATAATAATTGTAACGTGACAACCTATAAAAATAATAATTATCTGTAAATAAAAAGAAAATAAATAAACAAAAATTAAAAATAAAAAAAACAATATACTTATTACTTATCAAAATGGACGACACGACATCTGACCTGACTGAATTGTTGACGACTTGACATGACATTCCAATTAGGAAGGCGGAAGTGGACAGATTTTGACAAAGCTTTGTAGAACATAGATAGCGCATGCCATCATGCAATTTTATTTGCGCATGTTGGTAGTAGATTATAGGCGCCGAAGAATAATAATTAGATTCAAATAGGAAATAGGAAAAGGTATAGGGTTAGGGTTAGGGTAAACTGAACTACTTCCTTCTTCTTAATTGGAACTTCAAACAAGCAAGACAGTAAAGATTTAATTAATGTCGGATTTTTTTTTTATTTATGATAAAATAAAATAAAATTAAAATATACATAATATAGATACATAGATAATATTAATTATCAATATAAATTGGAGTACAGTAGAAAAAAAATATAAAAATTCGTGAAAATTGGACATAAGTCCAAATCTACGAATAAGACCAGGACAGGAGTAGTTAAGGTATTAATTAATTCACGTGGTAAAATTATAAATTTTTTTAGTAAATAGATATTAAATATTTTAGTGTCAGGATTCCATTAGAAATTTTTAGCAGTAATCAAAAAAATAAAAGAAACAAAATAGAAAATAGACATAATTCAAGCCATCACCGCAAATCAGAACATCAAATTTTTCCAGTTTTTTTATTGAGTTGAATCTTGTATTATATAGTACAAGAAATATTATTAGAAAAAAAACGTATACTTATGTATACATATATATAATATTTTTTTTATTCAATTTCGTAAAATAATAAACGACATATAAATTTAGTTTTGGAATTTATTTGCAATTTTTTTATATATTTAAAATCTAAAATCTAATTAATTCTATTGTAAAATTGTTGAAAACTATTTTAATTAATGTAAAAATTGAAAGAATATAAAATTATAATATTGTAAAATTTAATAGAATTTAAAAAAAAAAAAAAAAAAACAAAAAAACAAAATAGTCGCTAAAAATTAAAATAATATTATAATAATAATCAAGAATCAGCTCCTGTTTGCGCAATCAGCTACGCTGGAAAGTTTATGTAAGTACAAATAAAAATTTAAATAAAAAAAAATACAAATAATTCTATTAAATATTATAAAATATTATATACAAATAAAAATTTCAAATACATATATATGTATGAATAGTAATCAGTGAATTTAAAAATACAAAAAAAAAATAATTAATTCATTTTAAATTAAAATTGAAATAAAATAATTAGTAAAATAAAAGTTTAAAAACTTAATGAATAGAATAAAAATAAAATAAAAAGTAAAATTGAATTCTAGAAATCAAATCAAAATTAAAATTGAATTCAAATAAAAATAAAATTTAAATTTAAATCTTGAATTCAAATAAAAATAAAATTAAAATTTAAATCTGATGAAAATTGAATTAAAATAAAAAAAAATTAAAGTATATTCCTAGAGATATAAAATTGTAAAATTCAATTTACATTGTAATTCAAACAAAATGATTATGATTAATATTCAAATTTAAATCGATAAAAATTGGTGAATTCAAATTCCAATAAGGATATTCAAAATTCAAATAAAAAATTATTAAAATTTAAAGATATACTTTAAATAAAATTCCAAAAAGATTATAAAAGTAAATAAAATTTATTAAAATTCAAAATTAAATGAAATCAATTAAAATAAAAAAGAATTATTAAAATTCAAATCATATAAAATTATTATTCAATTTAAATAAGAATTAATAAAATTCAAATAAAATAAAAATATTATTCAATTCAAATAAGAGTTAATAAAATTCAAATAAAATAAAAATATTATTCAATTCAAATAAGAATTAATAAAATTCAAATAAAATAAAAATATTATTCAATTCAAATAAGAATTATTAAAAATACAAATTCAAATAAATTATTAAATTAAAGTTTACTTTAAAAAAGCAAATTAAATTCCAAGAAAAATTCAAAACAAATATTATATGAAATTAAAATAAAATCAAATAAGAATTACCAAATATAATTATAATAAAATTTAAACTTTAAAAAATTTATTCAAATTAAAATCTAAAGATTTAAATTAGTTTATTTTTGGCTATACCAGATTCAATTCAAATCTGATCTTCATTAAAAAGAAAATTTATTAATTATGAAAGATAAAATTTAATTCAAATTATTAATAACAGAAAATAAAATCAATAATTATTGCAATTTAATATTATAAATAAAAATTAAAATTCCAAAAAAATTTATAAAAATAAAATGATTTAGGAATATTTTATAAATAAAATTTGATAGTATGTATTATATTTCTTTATGAGTATTTATTTATTTAGAGGATGAGTCAATAAGTGAAAGTTATTCGGTGGGGAACTTCTGAAACAGTTCCGAAATGAAGCATGGCGATATAATCGAGTTTATAGGTTTATATTAATTTTTGCTATCGATGTCACGAAAGGGACAATACATTTAAAGTTCGCGCCGAGTATTGTCAAGGCAGTTTATTTATTAAAATAAACTTGACTAGGGGTGGGTAACGCGATGTGCTAAAACAACATCATTAGCTCAATATTCTTGTCGATTGCTGGGAAGACATTACAACGATTATATATTTTTATTTTAAATTAATTTCAAGTTGAGTTAAGTAAAATTAATTGATAAATTTACAAAGAATCATTTATTTAGAACTCGGGAGTTAAAATCAAAAAAAAAAAATATATAAATAAATTAATGTCGTCTCAGTGTGACTAACCTTTGTTTATTTAATGTTGTTGAAGTTTTTATAGGTTCAAGTCTGGTTATTTATTCCGGAGTCGCAAATGCAGGTGAAGTAGTTACACACTTCGTCTCCAGCCTGTAAACTCCTCCTGACATGCAAAAAAAAAAATGTTAATAATGTGCCTCTCATAAAAACAACAAACCCCCCCAATCCGGCGAGCTAAGCTGTGCTTAATGCAAGGCATGTCAAAAAGTTGCTATGAGGGTACAACAAGCGCTTGACGTAGGTTATTCCGGATGTAACCCTATGTGTTAAGCGGTTCTATTAGAACTATACGTTTCTGAACGCTGGCGTAAATGTCAGTCTTGTGTTTTTTTTCGGGAAATGACAGTACATAAGCAATTATTAACAAAATGGCGCCCAACGTGGGGCTCAATAAACCGATCACTCAATGGAAAGGAAATCCTATACGGAACTAGAGCCCAGAAAAATAAATTTAAATTCTTATAAGCTTTGTCTTATAAATATATATATTAATATATTTCTATTATTTTTTTTTTAGTTATTTTGTTTTTTGTTTTGTTTTTATTGAGTAAAGTAGAGTAAATAATAGTAGAGTAAAACTAATAAATATTTTAAAGCTAACGTAAAATTTAATTTTCAAAACATTTTTAATTTTTTTATCATTTTTATTAATTTTTTTTTTGTAAAATGTAAAGTAGAATCAAATATTATCACTATTAAAAACTGAACAACATTTATAATTGAGGTTGGAATTGATTTGAAAAATTGTATTTTATTCGTAACAAATCCGCAACTGTAGGCTCAGCTAGCAGTAAAGCGTTGTTTGTGGGGTAATCACAATGTTTCAAAGTCAATTCTTAACCAAGATGATTTTTGTAAATGATCAGGAAAATTACCCGATTAGTTGGATCTCTATGCCACCAAACGGAAGTTTTTTCTGATGATTTATTATTAGTTATTTGGGTCATATCGAAGGTTAAATAAATTTCGAAAAATTCAAATATTCATCGTATCTAATAAATCTTATAGATAATTAATACATGTTGAATATTTGAGAGTAGAAATTTAAAACAAATAATCTTCGACGTCGGCAGGAATATATTAAAAATTAGTAATTTGGAAGCAGAATTAATATAAAGTTTATAAAAAAAAAAAAAAAACACACAGGTATAGATCGAAATATCGAACAAGCCATGTTTCATTAGGGATTGGTTGATTTAGGGAACCACCGGTTAGTCAATCTAATCAGAATCCATTATTTAGTAGTGTTTTTATTAGTACAACTAATTAACACTAATTAGGTAGAAAAGTTATTTTGAATTGAGGTAGATTTAGAACTTTTATATTATATTGAATTTTTTTTTATTATATTAAAATATAAAAACAATATTATATTATATTGAAGTTTTTAGAGCAAAATTTAAATACAATTTTCAGATATATTTTTTTTATATATTTTTCCAATATAAATAAAATTGACAGTGACTGACTACATAAAAGTATAGTTTTCAAAACTGAAACTTTAATTTTTTTTATTCCTATCGCGTAAGTTTATTCTCTTTATATCATGGGTAAATCTACAAACACAAATCCACCAAGAGTTAAAACCCGTAGTGCCACGACTCGCGAAATTTTAGAAAAACAATTAGGGAAAGATATTCCATCGACGAGTGCCACAACAATTAACAAGACAAACCAACGAAAAGATTCCGAAAGTAGTATGTCGGAACTTGAAAATTCCATAAAATCGTTTGACTGTCAAGATAAGCAGGAATTAAGTAGTGTTGAAGATTGGGATAAAGATTTGAGAAAAGAAGCTGAACGTAAAAATTTAAAAAAGGCAGCTAATCCTCAAAAACAAGCTCCAAGGTATGGTTCAGAAAACGATGTTAACCGTGAAATAAGCAGACAAAACACAGAGATAAATAATAGCGAAATTCACAATATCAAAGCTAGCATTGCCCATCAAGCAAATAAAATTAATCAAATGCAGAATATAATGATGAATGTCACGGATCGATTAAAAACTTTAGATGCTGATTCAGTAGAAACTAAGTCGGGAATCGCACAAATTCTTCAACAGCTATCAGTAATGACAGCTACAAATATACAGAACGGAAATAATGGACGTAACCAAATTTCGGACAATACGTCAGATTCGGTGACAACTCAGACGGTTATAGACAGACCAAATAGAGGACAAACTATAAATAACACAGAAATCGTGGACAATGACCAACAAATTAATTCAGGACATAAGAATAAATTTCAAACACCAATAGGCGACATTAACTCTGCTGACTTTCGACAAAATGAAAATACTATTCGTAGAATCGACTACAGTGACAACACACCGACTTCGAGTAATGACAGAGAGCGACCATACATGACAGTACAACCACCATTACAATTACCCGGACAACAAATTAATGTACAACCAATACGACAAAATAGTGAACAACCCAGACAACAATTTCAAGTAAATGCGAATGGACCATCAGAGAATGACAGGTTTGCTAGGTTAGAACAGATGTTGTCGGATCTGATGATTTCTAATCAAGAAATGCGATTGGATCATAGTAATCGGAGACTCCAAACTAATCCAAGACAATCTACGTACCCAGACAGAAAGTCACCAATGTTTGATTGGGGAATCACATTCGACGGAAAAGGACCAATGTCGGTAATAGATTTTGTAGAGAGCATTGAAAAAATGACTAAGGATGACAATTTAGACTGGACGCACGTGACTAACAAATTACATGTATTACTTAGAGGACAGGCTAAAACTTGGTACTTTCAATACGTGACGCGACACAAGAACATTGACTGGACAACATTAAAAACAGCTATAGTGAACCAGTACCGCATTTTAGACTCAGACAGCGAAATTTTTATGACAATGATGAGTAGGAAACAGCAACCAGGAGAGACATTTGACGAATTCTGTACGGACATGACGGCATGGAGTTTGCAATTCAAAGCACCGATGAGTGAAGCGCAACTAGTTGATATTCTACGGAACAACTTAAATTTAAGAATTCAACAAATGATCCTGACAGCGGAAATATTCTCTGTAGATCACTTACGTAGCATTGTCAGAAAAGCAGAGCGTGTGCTGAACAAGACGAAACAGCCAACTAGATATGTTCAAGAATTGAAACAAGAGCAAGATGAAGATGATGAAAGTTCTGAAATGCAACTTGACGAACTAAAATACATTCGGAAAGAGAACAGAAACACGCAGAATTATATATGTTGGAACTGCGATCAACAGGGTCACAGCTTTCAGGATTGTGGCGAAGTGCAACGAAGGCTATTTTGTTACAAATGTGGAACGAAAGAAGTAGCTAAGCCTTTCTGTCCCAAGTGTTCTCCGGAAAACGCCAAGAAGCACGTGATGAACTCGGAGTCAGCGCGTGTAAAATTCGAAACTCCGAAACAGTAATGAACTCGAAACTGACAACACAATCGCCACAATTATTTGACGGAGACAGACAAGATAAAATAGTAATTGAACAGACAAATCCTCAAAACAATCAGTCAGAAACACCATCAAACGCAACAGCGACAAATTTAGAACAGAAAAACTACATTAAAATTTTACCCAGGCAACAAATATCAGTAGAACCGACAGTAAATAAAATCAAGACATACGAACAGAGACTTAATGAATACGTAACAAAACGGAACGAAATATTTAAAGACTTTTCACCAACAAATTCAAATAAGACCAAGAAACAAAAACAAATAGACAAGTGTAGATTACGACATAGAACAGAAAGAAAATGCAGAAAATGTATAGCGTCAACAATTTTAGAGACGAACGGTAAAGATCCTCGTTGGTATTTGACAGTACAGATTAAGGACGAAAACATACGCGGACTTTTGGACAGCGGAGCAAATGTCAGTATTTTAGGTACAGGGTGTATGCAATTAGTTGAAAAACTAAACTTGTCATACACGACAATGTCAACAACAGTACGGACAGCTGACGGGACACCACAAAACATTATAGGACATGTTTTTATTCCGATTGCGTGTAACAATATCGTACGAGACGTAAGACTATACTTATGCCCTGCGCTGCAACAGGAGTTATATTTAGGGACAGATTTTTGGAAGGCATTTGATTTAAAACCATCATTTGAAAACCAAGTAACAAATTCAGCACAAGGTCGACATGAACTGACTAAAGACGAAGAAAAACAAATTAACGCAATAATCGCCAAATTTCCGTCAATGAAAACTTGTGGACTTGGACTGACTGATATGGACGAACATAAAATAGACTTGATTGAAGACGATTCAAATCAGACAGTAACGGAAACAGACGATAAACTGAAACATCAATACGTACTTTCGAACACGGACCAAAACCAACTAGACACAATAAAAACTAAATTTCCATCGTGTGAAACTCAAGGACTGGGAAAAACACAAATCGAAACCCATATAATCGACACCGGTAATGCAGAGCCGATTAAGAGCAGGCATTGGCCAGTCTCACCGGCTATTGAAAAATTGATGTATGCGGAAGTAGATAGGATGATTAGTCTAGGAGTTATAGAAGAGAGCAATAGTCCATGGAACTCACCAGTTGTGTTAGTAAGGAAGCCAAATAAAATAAGATTATGTTTGGATTCGCGAGCTGTAAATGCAGTAACAAAAAAGGACGCTTATCCGTTGCCGCATATTGAAGGGTTGCTAAGCAGATTACAGGATACTAGGTACATTAGTAGTATAGATCTGAAAGATGCTTTCTGGCAGATACCGCTGGAAGAAAAATCTCGAGAAAAAACTGCATTTACAATACCTGGTAGAACATTATATCAGTTCAGAGTAATGCCGTTTGGGCTATGCAACGCTGCGCAACGAATGTGTCGATTAATGGACAAGGTTATACCACTACAACTACGTGACAGAGTTTTTGTATATTTGGACGACTTACTAATAATTTCACCGGACTTAAAATCACACTTAGACACTTTGAACGCAGTAGCGATCCAATTACGTAAATCTGGACTGACAATTAACGTTGACAAAAGCAAATTCTGTTTTCAAGAACTGAAATATTTAGGCTATATAGTATCGAACGGAAGTCTGAAACCCGATCCGTCGAAAGTAGAAGCGATCAGTAATTTCGCGACTCCGAAAACGCTGAAGCAGGTTAGAAGATTTTTGGGAATGGCGGGATGGTACAGACGCTTTATTAATAACTTTGCTATATTAGCGTCAGCAATTTCTGATACACTTAAAACTACAGATAAAACAAACAAAAAATTTATGTGGACATCGGCAGCACAAGAATCGTTTGAAAAGTTAAAAGCAGCACTGACATCAGCACCAGTGTTGGTAAACCCTGATTTTACGAAAAGATTCTATGTTCAGTGTGACGCGTGTACATCAGGAGTTGGAAGTGTATTATTTCAAATGTCTGACGATGGAAAAGAAAATCCAATTGCGTTTTTTTCGAAAAAATTAAATTCGGCGCAACGCAACTACAGCATTACAGAACTAGAATGTCTGGCTGCAGTGCTAAGCGTCAAAAGATTCAGACCATACATAGAGGGATTACCATTTACGATCATAACCGACCACGCAAGCTTAAAATGGCTGATGGGACAAAAGGATTTAAGTGGACGCTTAGCACGGTGGAGCTTAAAATTACAAAGTTTTGACTTCAATATTGAGCACCGGAAAGGCAGCCAGAATGTAGTTGCGGACACTTTATCACGTGCCGAATGTGTAGATGAAATCGTGATGATGGTGACAGAACTAGACATTGAAAACAGTGACAATTTTTCGGACCCTGAATATTTGGAAATTATAAAGACAGTAGTAGACAATACGGAACGACTCCCTGACTTAAAGGTAATTGACGGACGAGTGTACAAACGGACGGAAAGACGGATCGGAGACGCAGACCAAGACGCGAATACGTGGAAATTGTGGATACCGAACGGACTGACTAAATCCATAATTCAGAACTTTCATGACCCACCCAATGCAGCTCACGGCGGGGTGAGCAAGACAATTTATAGGGTAAAACAATTATTTTATTGGCCAGGAATGGCGAAACAAATACAAAATTTTATTATGAACTGCGATGCATGTAAAGAATCGAAAGCACCGAACGTTGTTTTACGTCCGGAAATGGGCCAACAAATCCTTGTAGAACGCCCGTGGCAGCGTCTTTACATAGACTTGTTGGGACCATATCCCAGGTCGAAAAGAGGATACACATCGATACTTATAGTATTGGACCAATTTTCTAAATATGTCTTGTTAAAACCATTCGGTAGTCCAACGTCTCTAAATGTTTGTAGATATTTAGAAGAGGACGTTTTCAATGTGTTCGGTGTCCCACAGTCTATATATTCAGACAACGGTGTACAATTTACAGCCAAAAATTTCCAGAACCTACTAAACGAATATGGAATAAAACATTTAAGAACACCAATCTATTCTCCGCAGTCAAATCAGTCTGAGCGTGTGAACAGATCCATTTTAGCTGCAATACGAACCTACATTACAAACGATCATCGTGACTGGGATCTGAACCTCCAGAAAATAGCTTGTTCACTTCGTAATTCAGTGCATGAATCCATAGGAACATCACCATATTACGTGTTATTTGGTTGCAACATGGTCACTCATGGATCCATGTACCCAATTTTGAAGCGTCTTGATAGTTTGAATGAAAATATTGACGTTTTACCAAAAGAAGAAAAGATAAGGTTAATCAGAGATAAAGTTTTAAAAATGTTGGAGAAAGCTCATAAGAAACATGAGAAAATATATAATCTGAGATCGAAGCAGCGTAAATTTGTAGTTGGCCAAATTGTTTTTAGGAGGAATTTTATCCAAAGTAATTTCGCTGCGAAAATAAATGCAAAATTGGCGAAAAAGTTCCTAAAAAGTAAAATTTCGAAAACAGTTGGACAAAATCGTTATGAACTGACCGACATGGATGGCAAAAAAATAATTGGTGTCTTCCATGCAAAAGATTTAAAATAATAAACACACTGATATGACGATCTCAGGGTTTCATGTGGGTCGATTCCATAAATAAAACAAACTGCAAATCGTATTTTTTTTTTTTGTCCAAATTTGTCATTATTTTTGCAAATACAAAATTGAATATCATTATAATCCAGAATTTGCAAATACAAAATTGAATATCATTATAATCCATTTCTTCTATCAGCGTAAAATTGTAATGTACATCCTAAAATAAAAATAAATACGTTAAAATTAAGATAGTTAACTTCCACAATATATTATATGTTATACTATTTCTAGGAAGAATTTCTCGTGATTCCGAACAACAATTAATTTTTTTATCGTAGAGAAACTTTAAATATATTAAAATATTGGATAATATAGTAAATAATTGGTCACGAATTTTCAGATCCTTTGGTACAACGGGTGGTACATTTGACCAAAGTACCTGCTTTGTAACGTGACAACCTATAAAAATAATAATTATCTGTAAATAAAAAGAAAATAAATAAACAAAAATTAAAAATAAAAAAAACAATATACTTATTACTTATCAAAATGGACGACACGACATCTGACCTGACTGAATTGTTGACGACTTGACATGACATTCCAATTAGGAAGGCGGAAGTGGACAGATTTTGACAAAGCTTTGTAGAACATAGATAGCGCATGCCATCATGCAATTTTATTTGCGCATGTTGGTAGTAGATTATAGGCGCCGAAGAATAATAATTAGATTCAAATAGGAAATAGGAAAAGGTATAGGGTTAGGGTTAGGGTAAACTGAACTACTTCCTTCTTCTTAATTGGAACTTCAAACAAGCAAGACAGTAAAGATTTAATTAATGTCGGATTTTTTTTTTATTTATGATAAAATAAAATAAAATTAAAATATACATAATATAGATACATAGATAATATTAATTATCAATATAAATTGGAGTACAGTAGAAAAAAAATATAAAAATTCGTGAAAATTGGACATAAGTCCAAATCTACGAATAAGACCAGGACAGGAGTAGTTAAGGTATTAATTAATTCACGTGGTAAAATTATAAATTTTTTTAGTAAATAGATATTAAATATTTTAGTGTCAGGATTCCATTAGAAATTTTTAGCAGTAATCAAAAAAATAAAAGAAACAAAATAGAAAATAGACATAATTCAAGCCATCACCGCAAATCAGAACATCAAATTTTTCCAGTTTTTTTATTGAGTTGAATCTTGTATTATATAGTACAAGAAATATTATTAGAAAAAAAACGTATACTTATGTATACATATATATAATATTTTTTTTATTCAATTTCGTAAAATAATAAACGACATATAAATTTAGTTTTGGAATTTATTTGCAATTTTTTTATATATTTAAAATCTAAAATCTAATTAATTCTATTGTAAAATTGTTGAAAACTATTTTAATTAATGTAAAAATTGAAAGAATATAAAATTATAATATTGTAAAATTTAATAGAATTTAAAAAAAAAAAAAAAAAAAAAAAACAAAATAGTCGCTAAAAATTAAAATAATATTATAATAATAATCAAGAATCAGCTCCTGTTTGCGCAATCAGCTACGCTGGAAAGTTTATGTAAGTACAAATAAAAATTTAAATAAAAAAAAATACAAATAATTCTATTAAATATTATAAAATATTATATACAAATAAAAATTTCAAATACATATATATGTATGAATAGTAATCAGTGAATTTAAAAATACAAAAAAAAAATAATTAATTCATTTTAAATTAAAATTGAAATAAAATAATTAGTAAAATAAAAGTTTAAAAACTTAATGAATAGAATAAAAATAAAATAAAAAGTAAAATTGAATTCTAGAAATCAAATCAAAATTAAAATTGAATTCAAATAAAAATAAAATTTAAATTTAAATCTTGAATTCAAATAAAAATAAAATTAAAATTTAAATCTGATGAAAATTGAATTAAAATAAAAAAAAATTAAAGTATATTCCTAGAGATATAAAATTGTAAAATTCAATTTACATTGTAATTCAAACAAAATGATTATGATTAATATTCAAATTTAAATCGATAAAAATTGGTGAATTCAAATTCCAATAAGGATATTCAAAATTCAAATAAAAAATTATTAAAATTTAAAGATATACTTTAAATAAAATTCCAAAAAGATTATAAAAGTAAATAAAATTTATTAAAATTCAAAATTAAATGAAATCAATTAAAATAAAAAAGAATTATTAAAATTCAAATCATATAAAATTATTATTCAATTTAAATAAGAATTAATAAAATTCAAATAAAATAAAAATATTATTCAATTCAAATAAGAGTTAATAAAATTCAAATAAAATAAAAATATTATTCAATTCAAATAAGAATTAATAAAATTCAAATAAAATAAAAATATTATTCAATTCAAATAAGAATTATTAAAAATACAAATTCAAATAAATTATTAAATTAAAGTTTACTTTAAAAAAGCAAATTAAATTCCAAGAAAAATTCAAAACAAATATTATATGAAATTAAAATAAAATCAAATAAGAATTACCAAATATAATTATAATAAAATTTAAACTTTAAAAAATTTATTCAAATTAAAATCTAAAGATTTAAATTAGTTTATTTTTGGCTATACCAGATTCAATTCAAATCTGATCTTCATTAAAAAGAAAATTTATTAATTATGAAAGATAAAATTTAATTCAAATTATTAATAACAGAAAATAAAATCAATAATTATTGCAATTTAATATTATAAATAAAAATTAAAATTCCAAAAAAATTTATAAAAATAAAATGATTTAGGAATATTTTATAAATAAAATTTGATAGTATGTATTATATTTCTTTATGAGTATTTATTTATTTAGAGGATGAGTCAATAAGTGAAAGTTATTCGGTGGGGAACTTCTGAAACAGTTCCGAAATGAAGCATGGCGATATAATCGAGTTTATAGGTTTATATTAATTTTTGCTATCGATGTCACGAAAGGGACAATACATTTAAAGTTCGCGCCGAGTATTGTCAAGGCAGTTTATTTATTAAAATAAACTTGACTAGGGGTGGGTAACGCGATGTGCTAAAACAACATCATTAGCTCAATATTCTTGTCGATTGCTGGGAAGACATTACAACGATTATATATTTTTATTTTAAATTAATTTCAAGTTGAGTTAAGTAAAATTAATTGATAAATTTACAAAGAATCATTTATTTAGAACTCGGGAGTTAAAATCAAAAAAAAAAAATATATAAATAAATTAATGTCGTCTCAGTGTGACTAACCTTTGTTTATTTAATGTTGTTGAAGTTTTTATAGGTTCAAGTCTGGTTATTTATTCCGGAGTCGCAAATGCAGGTGAAGTAGTTACACACTTCGTCTCCAGCCTGTAAACTCCTCCTGACATGCAAAAAAAAAAATGTTAATAATGTGCCTCTCATAAAAACAACAAACCCCCCCAATCCGGCGAGCTAAGCTGTGCTTAATGCAAGGCATGTCAAAAAGTTGCTATGAGGGTACAACAAGCGCTTGACGTAGGTTATTCCGGATGTAACCCTATGTGTTAAGCGGTTCTATTAGAACTATACGTTTCTGAACGCTGGCGTAAATGTCAGTCTTGTGTTTTTTTTCGGGAAATGACAGTACATAAGCAATTATTAACATAATATAAAAAATTTTTTAAAATTTGTTTACAATAAAAAACAAATTTTTTTTTTTTTACAGTGTAATACAATTTCATTTAATAATTCAAACATTTTCTTTTTCAATAATCTTACAGTATAAATTTTTTTAAATATTTGTTTACAATTTTTCTATTTTTTCATATTAAACATATTATCTTATACAATACAAATTTTATCTTATACTTCCATTCTCATATATGTATTATTTTATATAAATGATCTATTAATTACCATTTGACTACATTTCCTTATACTACCTCCTTCCCTTCTAATACAATTTTTTTTTTTTTTTTTATGTATTTTACATAATTCATATTTTTAAATTGTTACCCAATATATAATTCTAATTAAATTTTTAAAATATTAAAATGCCGTATGTGCAAAAAAAATCCTTAAAAACTCATAATTTACTGAATTTATTATTCATTATGATTCTAATTGTTGAATTAAACGCGTCAAGAATTTTACTACGCATTTCACGTTTTTAATAATTAAAAATAAAAATTATAATTTTAAAAATATTAAAATCAATCAAAATTTTAAATTAAAAAAATCAAAAATTTAATATATTTCAACAATGGAAACCATCATCGTTTCGATCTCTTGTTTTGCCAACGGAAGAAGCGCTCGCATAGGACGCAAATATAATTGTGATCTGTGCGAACGTTTCTTCCATACACTGACAGATCAAAACAAACACTATGCCGAAACAGGTCATAAGCGTATATATTTAACAGCTATGGTAATATTTATAAATTTTTCAATATTAAATCTTTTCTTACATTTTTTTCTTTATTTCAGAATAATATATCATCAACTATTAAAAAAAATATCTAAGAATTCATTAAAATTTATACATGTATTTTTGTTATTAATTTTTTTTTTTGTTAATATAATAATAAATATAATAAAAAATACTTAAAATTGTATACATTTTGTGTTTTTTTTTTTTTATTTGTTACTGTTGACTGTCTATCTGTCCACTGTTATTTCGTCCGTATCTGTCCACTGTTATTTGGTCTTCCTAAAATCCTCCCTCTTTAAAAAATTTAACTTCAGTGTTGCATCAAAAAATTTTGTTGTGCATAGAATTTGTTATAACTATAAATTTTTATTTATTCGTTTCATTATTGACGTACATACATTTATTGTGACATATGGAACAAAAGAATATGTGGCACATGAGAGTGTCATATATATATTTTTTTATATATACAAAGGAATTCCAAAGCTAATACAAGTGTCTTCATTTAATGTTTAATTAATTTTCATAAAAAAAAAAATGAAAATCAATTAAACCGGGTCCAAAGACACTGCAAGGAACTAATACATATTTATTAGGAACTGGTCAAAAGCGAATTTTAATTGATACTGGCGATTCAAATATTCCAAATTATATTGATAATTTACGAAAAGTTTTAAATGATGAAAAAACACAAATTAGTACAATTATATAAACACAATGTATTTTGTGCTGTTAGTAGTTAAGCAAAGCGGGTTCTACTCCAGCTTTTAACAAACCCTTCGTTTTGTTGTTTAGTTGGTTTGTGTATGTGATGGTTTGTTTCCTTGGTGTATTGGATGGTTTGTGTTCGTGATGTGTCTGTGGTTTGTGTCCGTGATGTGTATTGTATTTTGTGTCTGTGGTTTGTGTCCGTGATGTGTATTGGATTTTGTGTCTGTGGTTTGTGTGTTCTAACATTTTTTGTTAGTTATATAATTAACCTGATAGGATGACATCGTTTGAAGATCTTCAAACAATTGCTGAATTTGATCTTGATTGTGAATCATCATCTTCATTAGATAAGATAAATAAGTTTTTATATGAATATAATAATTTTTTACTTGAGGAACATAAAGAAAAATTTAAAAATTATCGAAAGTTATTGATGAAATTATATAATGATGATGAAATAATACTGTCAATACATGGATATCACTTCTCAAGCTGTTTGTGGTCTTCTGATAATGCTACATCCGGTTCTGATACTTGTCTCTGTATTGATTTAAAGTTCTATGAGGGGGAATGTTTAAAGCTTATGAAATTATATTTGAGATTATCTTCTAGAAAAAATAATTATAATTAGTCGTTTTTGATCATTTAACAAAGCAATGGGGGATCAATATATAAAAGATTTTTTGGAAAAATACAATACTATTCTTCTAAGTGAACACCAAGATTTAATCATTGATTTTTATATAAGATTTCCAAATAACACAAACAAATGTGAGCAAATAAAATGTGAATGTATACATACATGTGCATGTGTTATTGAATATTTAAGACAGTGTCAAATTATGAAATTAATGGCTTACTATAAATATGTAGATAAATCCATATAAATTAATAAATAGTAACAAATTAATAGAGCCACAGTGAAGATATTTTGGTGTGAAAATATCCGTCATGGTCATAGATATTGTGTCTGCTGTAGAAAATGGAAATCATTCAAAATAGTATATATTAAATATTTGGGTTCTATAGTAGAGATTTGGGTAACACCTGAAAATGGTGAAAGGGTTTTATTATTATTTATAAGAAATGGTGAAGCGTTACCAGCATATCTTAACTGGGATGTTAAATTTCTTGAATGGCAGCATGTGAAAATCGAAGTTATGGGTGGGGACATAGGAATCGTTGGTGAAATAACTAATACACCTAGGAAATATGAAAACAAAATAAATAAGTTTCCAATGGATTGTCCATTCATATTGGGATAAGATTGGGAGCAGATTGCAAAGAACAAATCAGAACAAGAAATAGAATCATTATCTCTTACTACATCTGTATATAGGAGAATAGAAGAAATTGAACCTAATAAAAATTTTGAATTGCAAGATAGACTTACTAAAGCATTTGAATATTTAGAGAGTGTAAAAAAATCTTATGAATATGATGGAGAATATTCACTGAAACCGCAAATTATTGGTTTAATAGATAAATTAAATACAATTCAAATAATTTACAATAAAAATGTAAACAATTCTACTGTAGAAGATGATGTTTTACGTTTATTAATATTAGTGGAAGATTACAAAGATGTTTATCAAGAGTACTTACAAAAACAACGATTGTAATAATAATATTACTTAAACAATGATCTAGGAAAAACAAAAAAATATTTCATTCTGCAGATAAACCTTGAAGAGTTAACTTGAATTCAATCAATTAAATATGAAGAAGTTTTCACCTATCACTATTTTCAGCTTACTATTTATTAGAATTTATGCGGCTCCTGTTATTGCTCCTACTATTGCATTAACTGATGAAAATAATGGAAATGCTACATTTAATGTTATACTTCCTAGTAATGAATTAATTCAAGTAACCCTATCAATAAAACTAATGAAACATGTAAACCCCCCCGATGAATTACTTGATATAATAACATCATCAATCAAACCAACAACAACAACAGCATCAAATGAGCAATCAGAAGAATCAGATAAAAAATATGTTACCGTTGAAGAAGCGATTGAAGGATTTAGACGTGATTTAATTAAAAAAGAAAAAGAAATTGCTGGTTTTATCGAAAGTGAAAATATATTCTATCGTCATTTTCAATTGGAGCATAGTGATGAAGAAAAAATCAAAATACGATGTTCATATGACAGCAATTTTAAAAAACGAACGTTGAAAATAAATTGCCTTGAATATATGGAAATTGAAAGTCAAAGAATTTTGAGTAATGGTGAAATGGAAAAGTTTACAAATTATGATACATCCTATAGATCAGAATTGGTGATAATCGATGTGAATAAATTGAAACAAACATATTACATGGAAATATCTTAAACATGTATATTATTGTTTAAACATAATAATAATTATTAATATGAGTCAGAAGATGTGAAATTATGATTAGAGTTTTCGAACGTATTTCTTAAATTATGGTTATTGTTTGTATTCAACCATGGCTCAATGAGTGAGTTCATTCAAATTATAATATATAAAATTTATTTCAAAATATAGGCAGCTAGGCTCCGGTTCAACACTCTTCCGGGGCCATGGTTGAATTTTTTTTAAATTTATATATTAATTAAAACTATTATTTGAAATTGTGAAATAATCTAATATTATTGAATAAAAGAAAATATGTTTTTATTTTAGAATTTCTGTTTTATTTATCCATGAGTTATGTTGACTTGAAAAACCAAGCCATTTTACAAATACTTTATCTTTGTTTGTTTTTAAAAAATTTTCAATCAGATACATATTATTATGTTTTACTTTATTTAGTTCTAATTCATAGAATCCTCCTTGAATAGGTTGACCTTGATAATCTTCAAGTAAGTATGTTATGGGATAGGTATTTTGAATTTTACATATTTTAAAAATTTCTGTTGTCCAATTTGGTGTGTAACCTTTTTCAAAGACATGCTTGTATTTACTTATGCGAACATTATCACCAATTTTATATTTGCCTGCTGTAAATTGTTTTATATGTGAATACACAGTTGAAAGTAAATATTTAGAATTTTCTTTTGTAACATCATATGGTCGCATTTTTATTGTTCTATGTTTTTTATGATTATATTCATTAATTAGTTCTTTTAATATATGAATCCATTTATAAGAGCCATTCAAACTAAAGTTTTTCCACATCATATTTTTCAAAGTCCTATTAAAACGTTCAACTATTGATGCTTTTAATGAACTGTATGTAGAATAATGATTAATGTGATTTTTTTGCATTAAATCTTGAAATATTTTATTAAAGAATTCAGTTCCATCATCTGTTTGAATATTTTTGGGTTTTCTTCCAGCTTTGAATATTGTATTCATTGCTTTAGTCACCTCTTTAGCAGTTTTGTTTTTAATTGGAATTGCCCAAGCAAATTTTGAAAATGTATCAATTACTGTTAAAAGATATCGATGGTTTTTATTAGATTTCGCATATACACCCATTTCAACTAAATCAGCTTGCCAATGGTCATCAAAACCTTTAATAATAACACGTCGTCTGTGAAAATTTTTTCGAGCTGGTCTATGTAATTCGTTAACAACATCATTCTTACTCATTTTGATGTAAAATGATTACTATACTATTAGTTTTTTTTATATATATTTTGATGAACTTCACTCATACTTTGGTTCAGTATTAATTTTAAAAGGTTTAGTAATAATTGTATTGTTTTCATCAGTCTTTTTCGCATCTGATATTGTTTTTATATGATTAAATACAAAAGTTTCAAATGTTTCATATTTTTCTAGCAAAGCTTTTTGTTCTTTTTGTAAAACATCTAATACAAGCTTAACCTTTTTTTCAATTATATCATCAATATAGCCTTTTGTTGCAGCATCATTTTTGCGAGCTGGTTGGTGAAGGTTAACAATTCGTTTATTTTGTACGTCATAGTCATTTTTCTCATCCAATATAAATCCAATTCCATAAGGTCCTGTGGGCCCCATAGGTCCAACTGGTCCAATTTGTCCTTCAGGTCCTACTGGCCCAGCAGGTCCTACTAGTCCTCGTAAAGGTTTTCTGACTGGTTGACCAGTACGACCAAACTTATCAATAGGCATATTTACAAATGATGTGATTTCTCTAAAATATCTTCTTTTTATTGTATAATATTAGCCTCTCTCAACTCTTCCAAAATACAAATAATTTCATTATTATGATTATTATGACCAGCTTTTTGAGAACCTACTAACAACTGCAATCTATCAACTAGCTCATTTGGATCATCCCAGTAAACATAATCAAGCTTTCTTTTAGAAACTTTCATCATAAGACCCTTACCTAATGCTGTTTTTGTTGATGATGATGATGATGTCTTTCGAGTATTATACTGATGTGGAAATAATTTTTTAATTATAGAATTATATTTATTACCACTATTTCCTCGGATTTGTTGATTTGAATCAAATTTGCGTCTATGTGCATTGGTTTCTATTAATATTTTTTTATATGTGTTTAAGTCTCCATCAGTATATTTAGTTGAATCTGGATTTTTCATAAATATTAACTCTTGCAATCCAATTGTGCTTTTATATGAACTTTTATCAATAATTATTTCATTTTGGTTTACTTCTATTTCTTTATTACCAATTTTCCATTCAGCAGAACTTTGATCAAAATATGGACCAAAAGTTGTATCAAAAATGTTCGGTATAGAAGTAGTAGATTCAAATATTTTAGTATATTTTGATATAGTATTAGGTTTCTCAATTAAATGTTTTGTAGATGTTGGGGTTAATAAATATTTTGGTGAAAATTTTTTAGGAGTAGATGTATGAAATAAAGTATTTGATCCATCTACACTATCATCATCATCATCATCAGAATCAGTTTTGTTTGATTGTTTTATACTAGAAACATCATCATAAAATCTTGATTGCTTCTCTTTTTTAATTGCACCAATTGATTTTTCTTGTTTTATTTCAGGATAAATTGATTTTTGTTCAATTGCTTTTGCAACGTTTTTTAGTGGCAATGTAATTGGTTTAAAATGTTCTTCTAATACATGTTCTGCATCCATCTGGCCAGTTTTTAAAGCTCGATATTTTCTTTTTACTGCTTTACTAGTCTTAATAATATCTTTTATAATTTTCTCATTCATATTCAATTAATCTGTTTAGTTGTTGAGCTGTTAATCTGTTTAGCTGTTAAGCTGTTTAGCTGTTGAACTGTTCTGATTATATATGTTATGATTAATCTATATAACAAAATTCATCAAACCCTCTACGATAACAACCATTTTGTTTTTCACTATCCCTATCTATAACTAAAAAACCATATTTTTTTTCCCAACAATTAAGACACATTTCATGAAATTGTACGAATGTCATATCATTGCTGACATGATCTGTATAAATATGTCTTAGATTCATATCATCCTGCTTAAAAATTATTAAAAAGTTTGCATTATCTCGTATGAGATGTTTTGGAATATGGGTATAAGATTGACATAAGTAAAAACTATCAATATTATTGTGACGACCCATACAAAAATATTTCCGAATATTATTTTGTCTATCACATGCGACATCATCAAAAATAAATATAGAATGTGATTTTGCTTCTTCAGGTGGAACTATATCACTGTTATTAGAATAAGTATAGTATCCGAGTTCTGGAATAGTTGCCATAACTTGATTAAGAAACTCATATTTTGGTTGGTGTAGAGACTTAGAATATATGTAAATATTTTCAAACTTCAATCCATTGGGTTGTTCTAATAAGCTTAATATGACATTTGTTTTTCCACAATTAGATGGACCCACTATTAGTCCTCGTATACTATTTGGTAATAGTTCACCATGTTTTTTTGTTTTACAGCAGTTTCCTTTTATTTTTATATCTAAATTATTTACAGGTAAAGATTTGTGTTGTTTAATGAATTTCATCTTGACTACTGATAAATTTTCATAAGTTTTAAATTTATATATTGAAATATTAAAACAAAACATTAATCATTCATAATAAGTTAATCTATCCATAATGATTGATTATAATAAAATTAATATCAGTCAAGAAAAAGCTGTTAAAGGAAAAGGTCTTCTAAATAAAATTATAAATAAGTTGCCATTTGAATTACATTTACCCGGTGGTTATCAATATTGTGGACCTGGTACAAAATTACAAAAAAGATTAGACAGAGGTGATCCTGGTATAAACCCATTAGATGCAGCTTGTAAAGAGCATGATATAGAATATTCTAAATTTAAAAATATCAAAGATCGACACATTGCCGATAAAGATTTAGCAGAAAAAGCTTGGAAACGTGTGCTTGCTAAAGATTCTAATTTCTTAGAACGAACGAGCGCTTTATTAGTAACAAACACCATGAAAGCTAAAATTAAATTAGGAATGGGTGTAAAAAAACATATGAAATTTAATAAAACTAAAAAAACTGTAAAGTTATTTCAAAAAGCTGTAAAAGATGCTAAAAATGCTATAAAATTACAAAAACCTAGTAACAATAACGATGCTATAAAATTAGCCCTTCACACTGCTAAAAATGTGATTAAGCGACGAAGAGTTATATCACCTAGAATTATTTCAGTACCTAAAACTGGTGGAGTCATACCATTTCTAGTACCTCTTTTTGCAGGATTATCAGCTGTTGGAGCATTGTCTGGTGGTGTAACTGGTATAGTTAAAGCGATAAAGGATGTAAAAAATGCTAAAAATGAATTAATTGAGAATAAACGTCATAATCAAACAATGGAAAGTATAGCTATGGGTAAAGGTTTATATCTCAAACCATACAAAACAGGTTTAGGGCTGTATTTGAATCCAAAACCAAAAAACTAATAGAAATCCTACCCAAGAGAGCCTTAAGCGAAATTGATTTACATAATTATGCTAAATTTATACCACATTTTCGTGGAGTGTTTATGTGTGATAGTTTACCTATAAAAGCACTAAATAAAGAGAGCGGTATTGTTAATTTGGATAATTCATCAGGTTCTGGTACTCATTGGGTAGCATACAATAAAAATAAAAATAATGTAACATATTTTGATAGCTTTGGAAACTTGCAGCCACCTATTGAATTAATTAAATATTTAGGTTATAATTTGCAGTATAACTACAACTCTTACCAAAACTATAATACAATAATATGTGGCCATCTATGTTTAGCTTTCTTAAACCAACTGTTAAAATAATGAATAAAAAGAACTGTTTAAAATAAATTAGTTCATTGTTTCTTTACTAATAATGTCATTCACATTAACATTTACTGGTAATGAATCCATATTAACTACAGATTATTTTCCACCTTTAGAATTAGGTGATGATTATGTTTGTGGTCTTGTTGAATTAGTTACTTATAATTCTATACCAAACATTGACATTCACAACAATATATTTCAAATAGATGATAAAATAATTGAATTTCCTATAGGCTCATATGAAATTGATGATATAGATTCATATTTACAAAGTGCTGTTGATTTATTATATGATGGTGCTGAATATATTCAACTAATCGCTAACAATAACACAATGAAATGTCAAATAATGAGTTCTAAACATATTTATTTTGATACTTCAAATTCATTGGGAAAGCTTCTTGGTTTCAGTAAACGAAAATTGATTCCGAATGAATGGCATTTTTCGGATCTACCAGTAAATATATCAAATGTCAACACTATACATGTTCAGTGTAATATAATACAGGGATCATATATGAATAATAAGCAAGTGCATATATTACATGAATTTTGTCCAGAAGTTAGTCCAGGTTATAAAATAAATGAAGTTCCTAGAAAAGTGATCTATTTACCATTGAATACTGACCGAATAAGTTCTATCACATTAAGGCTAGTTGACCAAGACAATAACTTAATAAATTTTAGAGGGGAAACTTTAACTATTCGACTTCACTTAAAACGTTGAAATGCTTGTGTATAATTTAAATAAATATCAGCAAAAAAGTAAAATAAATATCAATACATCAAAAGGAGTGAACCGGTTAAGACCTAAAAGTGGCGGACAGCTTAAAAAACTTTTAACACCAGCTAATAAATTTTTTTTAAAGTCTCTTGGATTAAAATTAAAATGAATGAAATATTAGATATTTCTCAAAATATTCACTATGATGAAAGTATTTCAAAAATTGAATATCATAGCTATTCACCATTTCAACAATCTTTTAAAAACTGTGATATCATTCAAATATTAATACAGCATCAGAATCTCAATGTATTACCGTGTGAAAGTTATATATATATAGAAGGAGCACTTACAACAGAGGCTGGTTTACTTTCAACTACTGCTTGTTTAGCCAATAACACTATTGCACATCTATTTGATGATATTCGTTATGAATTAAATGGTGTAGAAATTGATACTACTCGTAGACTAGGCTTTTCATCTACACTGAAAAATTATATTTCTTTTAATAAAAATGAAAGTATAAAAGCAAATAACGCCGCTTGGAATATTGAAAAAGATTTAAATTTATATAAAGGATTTTTTAATTTTTGCGTACCGTTAAAACTCTTATTAGGATTTGCTGAAGATTATAAGAAAATTATAATTAATGCTAAACATGAGCTTATTCTAACCAGATCAAAAGATGACAGTAATGCAATTATTAATACAAATGAAAATGAAAAAGTCAAAATTGATATTTTTAAAATCCAGTGGAAAATTCCACACATAATCGTTACGGATAGTATAAAACTTTCACAATTAAAATTTATAGATAAAAATAAACCAATAAAAATGAGCTTTCGCAGTTGGGATATGTATGAATACCCAATATTACCACAAACAACAAGTCATATATGGACTGTAAAAACAACAAATCAAATAGAAAAACCACGCTATATAATTTTTGCATTACAAACGGATAAACGAGGTCTATTTACAAAAGATGCCAACACCTTTAATCATTGCAATATAACAGATTTTAAAATATTTTTAAATTCAGATGTATTTCCATATGAAGATTTAAATCTCAACTTTGAAAAAGGTTATTATAGCATCTTATATGATATGTATGCTAAGTTTCAGCAGTCGTATTATAATAGAACAGGTCAACCATTACTATCTAGTAATGACTTTCTAGATAAAGGATCTATCATTGTTATTGATTGTTCTTATCAAAATGAAGTAATAAAAGCAGGACCTGTGGATGTTAGAATTGAGTTTAAAGCTTCAAAAAATATACCACAGAAAACAACAGCATTTTGCTTATTACTGCATGATAGAATAGTTGAATACAATCCATTGACCAGCGAAGTTAAAAAATTAACATAAATGAGTATAATTGTTGACTTACAAGGTTTTCGTATTGAATGAAATAAATTTTCACTGAAAGAAATTGTTGTATTAATTAATGAAGAACCATTTTATTGTGAAAAGCGAATTTAAGTTTAATAAATTTAAATATTAATACTTGTCACCAACACATTACAACACAATCCTGTTCTTTACAAAATATTTATCTGTTAAAAGAATTTTTGAAATATCAATAAAACAATATTTCTACATTTTATTATTATAGTGTTTTTATTCAATATTATTTATTCTAAAATGTCCCCATGGTAAAGTATCTGTCGATTGATTTATAGGACATCTTTTATCGTCATTAAAACTTAAAGCTATTTTCTTTTGACTTATGGTGTATACATTATGTGCTTCAGAAGCTATTCTACATTGTCTTCTACTTATTGAACAATTATTTTGTAAACAGTTTAAATAATCATTAAAATCTATTGTCTGCTGTAAAACTGACTTTTTTAAACCCTTAGCTTTCTTAAAAACATCAATATTATTAATTCTAATACTATACATTTTTGACTTTAATCCAATAAACTCAGTCATTATTTCACCATTGTTCTCATCCTTCATTAAACCAGGAATTTTTTTATTTGCTTGAGGTATATTGTATCTGTTGTTATAAGGATAGTCACTGGTGTCAAAATATTTAATATCTGTTTTGATTATATCATAAATATCATAACATTTAATTTCATATATTAATGAATCAGTATCAGTATACAACAGCTTAATGTTACACAGAGAGAAATGTGGCACATTTTTTTAAAAAGATTTTCATATTATTCAAATATATAGAGCTATCTGCTTAAAATTGGTCAATCAATTAGTAATCTATTTAAAATTTAATATGCAAACCATTTAATTTAAAAAGTAAAATCGACTTAAAAAAAATAAAGAATTTTCTTATTAATAACAGTAAATACTAAGACCTATTTTCATTTGAAGTAGAGAGAATCAGTAAAATTATATGGAATTTTAGAATTTAAGAAGAAATACTCATTAACTTATATATTTTAAAAATAAATAATAAGACAGCATATCGTTTCAAGTAGAGAGTCTTCTTAAAAATATATTTTGTTTTATAATTTAAAAAGAAATTCTTATAAACTGTTTAACTATTCAAAAAGAATGCACTTTTTTCTACTGTGCATCATTTCCATTTGGTTTAAAGTTTTCGTTGATGGCGGATGTAAATTATCGTAATATTTTTCAGTGGTGTAAATTAACAATCATAATTGTAATTTTTTTGTGAATTTAAGTGACAACTTAAACATGAATACGGAAAGTGATTTTTGTGAAGAAGAAATTATAAATTATGAAAATTGCATTGTAATTCCTGTTAATACGGACGGTTCAAACGACCTAAATGATAAAGCGGCTGTACAAGAACTTTTTAAGTCTTGGGGGTTATCTGATAGCGTTTGCGCCATACTTGACACATGGGGATTAAATATGACAAAACATTTGGAAGCATTAGAACTAAACCAAATAGACATAGTTTTTAAAAATATTGATGAGTGCGGATTTTTTGGAGATAGGGTGCTTTTTACAAGTGGTATAAAAAAATGGCGTAGAGAACAGGTAAGTTATTCTTATTCACTATTTTATAATGATTTTATTATGCCATTTCAAAGGGTATACCAATGGTATGCGATGCGGATACAGTTTCTGCGGCCACAACGACCAAAATATTTGAATGGCTAGAAAAAATATCTAATAGTCTTTCATCATCCAGAGGTACATCTCCTGGGCCGGTATTTCCAGAAGGTGATTATTTAGTTCCCACAAAAGTGCAAGTTCGTAATTTATTGAGTATGACAGTTAAGGGACAAATGATTTTATCAAATTATGAACAACATAAAAAGCTAAACAGTAAGCAACAAAATCATTTAACTCACTGTATCGTCGATCGTTTTGTCACAACAAAAACTCGCATGACATACACCGACATGAGAAATTGGGCGAATGCAATACAGGATTGTTTTCCAACTGAAACAGCTGTAATTATATTCAAATTATAAAATATTTTTAGTTTATATTAACATTTAATGACGAAAAATTTACTTTAAGGAAACATACTTTATGGATCGAAAACCTGGAAAAAAAAATCCTACTGGAAAGCTTCACGCTAGATGGTGTAATGTCAATTCTGAATTTCCCAAAGCTACTACGTCCAAGGACATGCAGCTTGCTGAGGAGGATATAATTCAGAATGAACCAATATCAGGTATGTTAAACTAGATACGATATAATCACATTATTGAAAATTTTATTGAAGAAATCAACTTAGTTGAACTAAAGTGCTGGCTAAAAAATAATTGTTCGCCATGGGAAACTGTTTGCGAGTATTGGAAAAAACTGCAATTTTAAGAATGCCACAATTTCAAAAAAGTAGTGTTAATAGCTTGACGGATTTATTATTGGAATGGCCACGTTTCAATGATGCAAATGGTTATCAGCTGGTATGAATTTTTAAACCTAATATTTCAAGCTCTGTTTATTTTAAAAGTTTAATTTTATAGATTGAAATAGATTTTGAAAATCTTTATCCTGAAAAAACTAATTTATTGTTACTTAACTACGATAATTTTGTATTAAAAATTATTGACTACTATGATGAAGAAATCAAAGATAAAGCATCTAAAGACTTGCTTATATTAGCCAAATCGGAAAATACTGAAAAAAGTAATTGAATTAAATTTTTTGAATCTTTATTTTTATGTGATTTTTTTTCGTTTCGCCATAATTATGATTCACATTTTAAATTAAAATCACACATGTAGTAATATTTCTCTAAATTTGATTTATTTTTTTAGATTCAAGAGATTGCATTCTTGCACTTTTACTAAGTTCAGTACTTCATCCTCCAAGAACGAGTAAGAAGCACAAGCCAACAATTGCTGATGCACAATCAGATTTTATTTTACATATACGTAATATAAATGATTTGCAACCAAAATTGGATAAATTGCGAAATGATCTTGCTAAAGAGAAGAAAAAATTACAACCAAAAGTTATTGTGGTAGGACCAGAGCTACAAGACCTCAAGGAATTTTATATTTTCTGTGACGGCGTAAAATATAAGCTTTGCACCTTTACAAAATGTTTGGACGTAATTATAAAATTATTTTATGTTTATCAAATTCAGTATTCACACATAAGCAAATTAACTTGGGTTTTTATGGAGCAGTATTTTTTTGACTTGAAATCTGAAAAATTTTCAGAAGTTTCTAATCTAATAAATAAATTAAAAAATTAACATTCGTAAAGTAAATTATACAACAACAATGTCTAAATTGATTTGTTTTATGTGTGAATCTAAATTTTCAACTTCTAAAATATTAATTAATCACATGAAAGTATTTCATGGTATCCCAACAATTTATAAATTTAAGTGCAAACAAAATAGCTGTAGACAAAAATTTCAAAATATTCATGCTTTCAAAAAACACATGCATAAGCATGAAGAAAATACAAATATATTATTTACAAATGAAAATTTAAGTTCACCTATTATTTTGGAAAATATTAATAATAATTTAAATAATAATGAAATCAATAATATTATAAATAATGAAAGTAATATAAAAAATTTTGGTGATTCAGAAGATATTGCAAATTTTATTGAATCAGTTTCTTTATTTACATTAAAATTACATGAAAATGTCCAATTTCCGCGGAAATTAATAACTGAAATTCAAAATCTTGTGACAGAACATATAACAAAACCGATCGAAATTTTAATATTAAAATTTATGCCAGACTTACAAAATGGACTTCCAATACAAACCGTTTTAAAGCGTATATCCTCACCTTTTGATGATATTAGTACCGAACATAAATTTTTAAAGCATTTAAAAAATCGTGATATTTATAAGGGGCCAAAAAGTTTTACTTTAAGTAATAACCTATCAGAAGTTCTTGTCAATAATTCACCAACTTTAGAAGCCAATAAAGTAGAAATTTGTTTAATGGACATACATTTTCAAATACGAAAATATTTTGAAACACCTGGTATTTTAAAATATACATTAGAAAATATGAACACTATGTCGTGTGAGAAAAATTTAACAAATGTTGTAAACGGAAAGTTCTGGAAAAATCTTTGTTTTCCAAGTAATATGATAATGATTCCTTTTTTCCTATATATGGACGATTTTGAAATTAATGATCCTCTTGGATCAAAATCAGGTAATCATAAGGTGTGTGGTATATATTATAGTTTTCCGGTAATTCCTAATTTCCAAATCAGTAAATTAAATAATATATTTGTTGCAGGATTTATAAAATCTAATGATTTTAATGAACATGGAAATAGAATATCATTAGGTCTCCTCTTGGAAATTTTTAAAAACTTAGAATCCGATGGTTTAAATATTAATACCGACAATAAAACCTTTAATGTGCATTTTAAATTATGCCAAATCCTTGGTGACAATCTAGGACTCAATTCAGCTCTAGGATACGTCAAATCATTTGTATCAAATTTTTTTTGTAGAATATGTAGAAGAAGTAAACTTCAAACATATATTGATATCATTGAATATCCTGATTTTATAAGAAATAAACATAATTACCGGGAAGATATATTAATAAATTATTTTAAAAAAACTGGTTTAAAAGAAAATTCAATATTTAATACGCTCTCAAATTTCCATGTAACTGACAACATTGCATGCGATATAATGCATGATATTTTTCATGGCGTTTGCAAATATGACTTGTCCAAAATATTAAATTATATGATTTATGAAAAAAAAATTTTTACTTTAGAGACGTTAAATTATAGAAAGCAAATGTTTGCTTATGGTGATACAGAAATCGGAAATGTTAGTTGTTCAATAGAAAAAAATCATATAGAAAAAGCAGCTTTTAAAATGAGTGCTAAAGAGATGAAAACTTTTATACATTTTGTGCCTCTAATGATAGGTGATCTTGTAGATGAAAATGACGAGGTTTATAAATTTTTAGTTCTGCTAGTAAAATTAATAGATGTGTTGCTTTTACCTACATTTAATGACACAGATTTGACTGAACTAGAGTTTCTTATTAAAGAGCATAACCAACATTATCAAAGTTTGTTTGACGATCATCTGAAGCCAAAGTTCCACAATTTAGTGCATTATGTTAGGATAATAAAATATCTTGGTCCAATTAAATATTTGTGGTGTTTCAGATTCGAAGCCGAACATCGAATTCATAAATTATATGCTCGCAATATAACTTCAAGACTTAATATTCCTTTAACGCTGGCCATTAAATCTTCTTTAAGGTTTTCCTCTTTGATTTTGTCAGAATCATTTTTTCAGGACGAATACATTTTCAATGATATTCCAGAAATTATAAATATAGATGATCAATATTATAAGCTACAGCTTGATTTAAGTAATATAATTGAACGTCCAAACAAAAGAGCAAATTCAGTTATTTTTCGAGGAGTAAATTTTAAAATTGGCCATGTCATAACGAGTGTTACAAATTGTAATTCAGTATTAATTTTCGAAATCTTAGATATATTAATTCAAGATTCTCTTTGCTTTGCAGTTGCTAAAAAATTAGAAATTGTGAAATTTTCAGAACATTTTCAAGCTTACATAATAGGAAATCCAACTGAATCTTATGAACTTCTTAGATTTTCTCTCATTTCTGGGCCACCAATTCATTACAGTTATTTAAAAAATGGCCTTAAAGTGGTCCGATTAAAAAAATACTGGTAATACTAATACCGACAGAACTTACTTTGAAATTATAATATCTAAATTATTATAAAAGAAACTGATTCTTTAATATTAATTCATATTTAATTAATTTAATTTTATTAATTTTACTTATATTATACAAAAAATGATGTATATTATATTTTTGTTAAGTTTGTGAATTGAATAACTTTATGCAAACGTTTTTATTTTTAATAATTTAATGAATTTGTTATGTATATAATTTTTTAAATAAATATAAAAATAAAAAATCTCTAATATTCAATAAGATAATTTTTATTTCATTATGAGCATTTAAAAAGAAACTACTAAATATAAAACGATGTCTGCTAAAGAACAAAGTGGGTTTCTATTTATATCAATTAGAAATCTATTTGAAATAAGCAGACACCTTTTTACTTTTTTCAATTATAATAAATAGAAAACTATTCAATGTAAAAAGATAGCTGCTTACGAATCAAATGGACACCTATTTTATTTAAGAAGATTTATATTTAGTATAAGGAGAATTCATATTGAATTTTGACATGATTTTCAAGATGAAAATTCTTATCATTTTAATAAGATAGTCTTTTTGGATGAAAACCATAAAGAAATCTTCTTATTTTTGTACCATTTTAAGTGGATTTTTGGCTCAGTGTATTAGTCATTTTATTTTTAATATACTGATAATGAAAATCATATAATTTGTTCTTAGAAATATCTAAAATTGCCATTCCTATATAAATTGGCTTATTCATTACTACTTGTGTTTTTAGCATTTCAATTGCAACCAAATTTTCATCAAAAATTGTTCTGCTATGAAAATTTGGTTTAGCTATCATCACTTTAGCTCCATATCTACCATTCCATTTTGTAACTAATTTAATAATGCTATGTTTTCGCACATTTTCAATAGTTTTTCCAAAAACTGCATTATTCATTAATTTAAATAAGTTTTTTTCATGATCGTTTTTTGCAACCGTTCTCATTGATGTATTAAGCTCTATGTATGGTTTTATCCATGGTTTTTGTTGAAATTGTAGTATACGATGAATTTTGTTTAGAAGTAATCCATTTCTTAAACATTGTTGCAATGATAAATAATGTATAACATAACGTTTTTTTGGCAACAATGTTGTTAATAATTTTTTTGTTTTACCACCTGGTGGAATATCATGTGATGGGCAAAATGGTAGATCACTGTGATAGTCATGAATTTCTTCAGGATAATCAAGGTCTACTTCTAAAATATAGCCAATTTCTGAATCACTTCTAATCAAAGATAAATCAAATTTTTTAATATTGCATTCATTTAACCATTTAAAATTACATATTGGCAAATGTTGTGACATAGCCCAACCATATAAGTTGTTAATATCAAAATACATTAAATATTTTGAATCCTGTTTAGCATCATAGTTTTCCATGTATTTATTATTGGCTTTGCTGTATTTATTAGAGCATTGGCTTACACCTCCTCTTATACCTCGTTCAATAAACAGCAGCATGTCAATATCAGTTAATAACTCCAATTTAATTTTAGTATATTTTAACATGGCATCCCACGTAAAACCAGGTAAAGTGTAATAATTTGCAGGATATAAACTGTAAGTTTTCATACAACATTTACGAAAGTTTTCGAACACATCTGCCAATAATAAAACATCAGTTTTAAGGTACAAATCTGAATATTCTGCAATATTTTTAATATTAAATCGATCCCATACATTTTTTGCATGAATATAGTCTTCTTCTGATATTTCTCGATCGTTTAATTTACTGTAAAATTGTTCTTTTGCTGGCAATTTGGAATAAGACATTTTCTCCCATGAATCAATAAAATCGTATGGAAAACCCCCTTTTCTTATCAATAAACTGAATTTATCATTATTTAGATTTGACCATTCCTTTTTTGTTGTAATAAGATCTTCTTTGGGAAGATAAGATACCAGTTTATCCAATGATGTTGGCAGAAAATGATAAGAATCAATAAATTTGAATTTAATATTACTTCCATTAATATTTTTTGTAAATGATATATATTTTTCCTTGGTTATCGGTAAAAGATTTACTGATCCTTCAAATGTATTGCCTATTGCAGATATGATAAAATGTGCGTCATAACCTGATAAATTATGAAATATTACCGGTATACTACGAGAACATATATAATTGATGTTACAAGTACTATGTGCTGCTCCTCGAAATTTTCCTGTTAAATGACAATGATCTTTAACCTGTACATCATCTACCGAGAAAATCTCATCGCATATATGACATAAGGATGCATTATCATATTCTGCTTCTTCTAATGAATTTAATGATATCATTGGTTTAATATCATTATATATATTTTCAATGTCTTCACCAATTTTTTGTAATTCCTTGGCAAACCATATATGACAATCTTTTCCATGGTTTGATTTGTAATAGGACTTGTTGTCATTATATGCACATTTAAAATAATAGCCAATACTATAGGCTTTATGCTGTTGATACTTATACGTATTCAATCCACCATCATTCTGAAGAGGCAATAATATTGATTCCAAATCAGCGTATATACAAAATGGAACTTCCAGTTTATAGTGGTAGTTTTTAAAATAAACCCATTTTTTCTCATCAGTTGGTAAAATAATACGACAATTATTTTTCTCCTCACAATCAATTGTATGTGTTTTTAATAAATTATCATTTTTAAAATAATGGAGACATCTATCACAAATAATTTTCTTACAGTTGTTTTTAGAAAGTGTTGAACTTACTAACCGAGATAGGTTCTTAATCCAACAATAATGGTATTTGTTATCCTCATCTTCATCAATATCCTCATTATCGACATCATCATCATTATTATCATCATCATCATCATATTCATTATATTTATATTCATCTTGGAACATCAATAAATTGACATGCTTCTCATGTTTGTGTTTTGTTAAGCGCAGTGGAATTGTGAAAAAATGATTTTTCTTTTTTTCTAATATAAATACATTTATTGAAATTTTATTATTTGCTTCAAATTTTGTAATATTTTTAATAGAGACTGGAAATTTTATACCATCCAGATTTAAAACTGATGAATAATGAGGATAACTATTCACTCTTTCAGAATGTATATTTGAAGGATAAAGTGCTGACACAACTGCCCATGCAAAACATTTGTTATCAATGTTTTCAATATTAATGCATCCTTTCTTAGAACTTATTTCTCTTGGAAGTAGTATGTAAGTTGATCCAGAAAACCGTTCATTTTTATTAATATTTATAACCAAATTGACCACTTTGTGTAAACTCCATCCACTATCCCGCTCTTAAAATCTTGGAGTTTACTTATAAGTGGTTCTCTTATATTTTCAATAAAATATTGTCTTACATCATCTTCTCTCTCCAATATTTTATTTTTGGTATTAAAATGTTTTATCTCATTTAATATATCATCATTTTTTTTTATAACAAACTCGGCATTAAGTATTGCATTCATTTTAATTGTAGTATGTTTTTTTAAACTTTCTACAATTTTTTGCTCAAAAATAGGAATGGCTGCTTCAAGAAAATGTTCAATATCTTTATATCCTAAATTTGTGATGACACCAGTTTTAATTCTACCAGAAAATACAGATTCTATATCGCTCCAAGTAATATAATTTACATTTACACCAGATCCATGATGTAATTTAAATTTTAAATTTTCGCAATCACTTTTACTTTTTACAATTTTACCTTTAAGTTTTTGCTTATTGCTAATAGATGTTGTTTTCATCAAAAAGTTTTGTAATGAACTTATATTTTCATTACAAAATTTTATATTTTGCAAGATGGTATTATCATTTATCTGAAACATATATATATATAAAATATAATATATAAGAGTATATAAAGGTATAAATAAAAACATTGTAAGAACTTTTTTTTTTGTTTTATATTTTATTTTATTTTTTCAAAATTTCCTACAATTATTTAATTTTAAATTCATACATTTTTTTTTCTTTTTCTGCTTGATTTATCTGAGACTTCATCACCGGCATACACCTCTCTGAACACCTCCACAACATCATCATCGTCTAAATGTTCTTCCTCTTCCACGATATCATCATTATCATAGTCATAACCTTCCTCAGTTATGTTGATAAATTTTAAATTAGCAGAGTTTCCGAATTTCGACATACAAACAATGCCGAAATTTCCTTTGTTTAGTTTATCCAAATCCTCGTTGGTCATGGATTTATATTGTGATGGGAGGAAAATTCTAAATGCTGGAAAATCAGCAATTATCCGTACTCCAAATTTGGTGTCAATTCGCTTCACGAATTTTATTCTATTGATCTGATTTATTTTTAAATCAGATACTTTCTTGGTTTCTAGCATTTTATGGCCAATGCTATTGAGTTTCTTCAAAAAATCTGCCATCTTATTAGAATTACTTCTTGTTGAATAATGATTATTATATTTAAAAAACATGAACTTTTATAGTCTGTCTTATCAAAAATTAAATTAATATTTCACACGCAAATTTAATAATTTAATTTTTTCCAAAATATTGTGGTTTAGATAATCATTCATATTTTAAAACCACATCCCCTATAATCTCAATTCAATTTGTTTACAATAATAAGCATTTTCTTCCATGGATACTTTAAAAACTTTAAGTCATAAATATTTTAATTAGAATTTTATACCATGGAATCCCCTACATCATACCATCAAAATAAAATTAAAAAAATTCAGAAATTCTCACACATAATATTTATTCTTATCAGTCTAGAAACAGAACATTCAGTTATCATAATTTTTTAATATTTTCCAAAAAAATTATGCTTTTGCCTGCACTCTGTATATATGTGTAGCGATCACGCTACAAAATAAGAAAGTATTGATTGTGTG
Source organism: Rhamphomyia laevipes (assembly GCA_963920725.1). Taxonomy (NCBI): domain Eukaryota; kingdom Metazoa; phylum Arthropoda; class Insecta; order Diptera; family Empididae; genus Rhamphomyia; species Rhamphomyia laevipes. The sequence goes on from OY987255.1 coordinate 83,689,649, forward strand.
GGTGTTAGAATAGCAATATTGTCGGATGATTTTGTGTTGCAAAAATTTAATAAACGATATTATTAATTTTTACTAATCAGCCTAGAAACAGAACATTCAGTCATCATAATTTTTTAATATTTTCCAAAAAAATTATGGTTTTGCCTGCACTCTGTATATATGTGTAGCGATCACGCTACAAAATAAGAAAGTATTGATTGTGTGGGTGTTAGAATAGCAATATTGTCGGATGATTTTGTGTTGCAAAAATTTAATAAACGATATTATTAATTTTTACTAATCAGCCTAGAAACAGAACATTCAGTCATCATAATTTTTTAATATTTTCCAAAAAAATTATGGTTTTGCCTGCACTCTGTATATATGTGTAGCGATCACGCTACAAAATAAGAAAGTATTGATTGTGTGGGTGTTAGAATAGCAATATTGTCGGATGATTTTGTGTTGCAAAAATTTAATAAACGATATTATTAATTTTTACTAATCAGCCTAGAAACAGAACATTCAGTCATCATAATTTTTTAATATTTTCCAAAAAAATTATGGTTTTGCCTGCACTCTGTATATATGTGTAGCGATCACGCTACAAAATTAGAAAGTATTGATTGTGTGGGTGTTAGAATGGCAATATTGTCGGATGATTTTGTGTTGCAAAAATTTAATAAATGGTATTATTAATTTTTAATTAATATAAAAAATAATTATCTCGTTATCAGTCAAGAAAGTAAAGTCAAGTTAAAATTAAAATTAAAGAAAAAAACTTGTTTCTATTATTTTTCAAAATCATAGGAAATTCCCTATAATTCTTTTATTTTATTTAAAAGTATAATCAATAGTTTCCAAAAATTTCTTATATAGATACACATTTTGTAATGAACAACATTCTTTGCCTGCTGCTATACCTTTATGTTGAAGACAACTGTTAACAGAATACTGATTTTTTAAATTGTTTAAATTAGGACAGTCAAAATTTTCTATGTCATGAGTACAATAGTTATCCAAGTACCCAATTAACTCATTAATCCAAAATATTTTTTGTTGTCCTTTAAGATATATATCTTTGCCTGATAAATTGATTTCCATATATTTAATTACATTTATCAATTTATCTGATCCAGTATTCCAATGTATACCATGATGATTGTGATATAACCAACTATTTTGATTTTGATTATCAAGAGGTAATTTATGAAACATTAATGATTTTTCAATAATAAAATGTTTGCATTTAAATGATTCAAATGGTGTTTCATTGCTAAGTATTGCAATCTCTTTTAAAATGAATTTGTTACGTTTACCTTGCAAATCAATTATTGCACTCATTTTTTCTTTTTTAATACTTGACTTATCAATATGTTATATTCAACTAAAGTAATATATATATGTATATATATATATATGTACAACCACAAACCACAGACACAAAATCCAATACACATCACGGACACAAAATCCAATACACATCACGGACACAAACCACAGACACAAAATACAATACACATCACGGACACAAACCACAGACACATCACGAACACAAACCATCCAATACACCAAGGAAACAAACCATCACATACACAAACCAACTAAACAACAAAACGAAGGGTTTGTTAAAAGCTGGAGTAGAACCCGCTTTGCTTAACTACTGCTGTTGCAATGAATTAATTATTTCACCTTGTTCTAACATATAATCCTGTATTCTTTCTAATTCTGCCAAAACAAATATTGCTATCCTATGTAATTCAATTTCTGCCCATAGTTCGTCTATGTCAGTCTGCATTCCTTTAAAATTCTTTTGTAATTTTTGTTCTAATTTCCCAAGTCTTTCCTCTACTTCTAGTGCACGTATTGTCAAGTTGCCCATAACTTCCCTAACAAAATCAAAATTAGAAGCTACGACCGCAATCTGTTTGTCCAATAAATCCATTACTTTATCCCCGTTTCTACTTAACTTCTCTAAACTATTGTAAATTTGGTCTGCGTCCCCGTCGTCTATTGTGCCGAATAACATTTTTGAAACTGTCCCGATTATATTTAATGCCCCCGTTTTCGTCTTCTAAAATAGTGATTTACCTCTTCCGTTTTTTTTTTATTTTATTCGTCCAAAGATTAATTTCGTTTTTAAATGTATTACATGTTTTTGATTTTACATAACTTAATAATTGTATACATGTAGTATCTACTTTCCTTATTATAGAATCTAAAAAATCCGCCATTTCCTCCTCCGAGGTTAATTGTAATTTGGTATAGATGTGAAGAGAATCTCGATATTCTATTAATTTGCCCATATGTTCAAATAAAATTTCCGTTTTTTTTTCTCCTCGATTTCGACTGGACTTCCTTCTCCAAGTCTTGCTAGCATAAGCAACCAAATTATGCTCGCTAATAACATTCTAAAAACTTAAAAAAATAAAATCTATCAACTAATGAATTTTTACTGATACAAAAAAAAAATCCCAATGTATTATTAAATTTAATTACTAACTAAAATATATATATAAAAAAACTAGTCTGTTCTTAGTCTGTCCATTTTTTTATTCGGTTGTTGTGCACTCGTCGCGTTTTATTGCCTATTTTAATGGTTGTATTTCGGGAATTAGGTATTTCTATAACTTCATAAGGTCCTAACCAACCTAAACTTAATTTATTTGCTTTGTTCGCATTAACAAGTAATACTTTGTCTCCGATTTTGTAATTTTCTTTTTTCGCAGATTGGTCGTAATATTTCTTTGATCGCATTTTACTTTTTATTAAATTTTCCTTGGCTAATTGATGAATAGTTTGTAATTTATTTTTGGTGATTAAACAAAAATAATCCTGATTATATACTGGTTCTTGTTTTCTTTTACATATACTGGGTAACGGATCACAAAACAAACCCATATAATACATATAACACTGCCTCAGCCAACCATTCATCCCAACTTTGTACGTTTTTATTTACCATTATTCGAAGATATTCCACTAAAGGCCCATATCTTCGTTCTAGAGACCCATTAGATTGTGTATGGTACGCTGTAGTTTGTATTTTCTTTATTTTAAACATTTTACAAAGTTTTTTGAATAAGTCACTTGTGAAATTTGTTCCTTGATCTGTTATTAGTTTCCTAGGTATGACTGAATATCTCAGTATAATATGTTTATAAAATGCTTCCGCTACAATTGTGGCCTCCATGTTGGGTATGGCTACACAATCCAACATTTTAGTCAAGTAATCCTGAAATGATAAGATGTACTTATTTCCATTGTTGGTAATAGGAAGAGGTCCAACGAGATCTATGTAAACTTTATCAAATGGTTTTTTAGCGGTGTCCGTTATAGCCATTTCCATTTTGGTAATTTTACCACGTTTAGCCTTCTGACCATTTATGACAAGCTTTAATGAATTTTCGTATAGTTCGTATCACATTTTTCCAATAGTAAAATCTACGCACTCTGTTATGTTTTAACCACTCCCATATGACCTCCTAGAGGGGAGTCATGATATTCCTTTAAAATCGTATTAATCTCCTCTGTCGTATGCAATTCAATTTTCTTCGATAAACCTTCCTTTATTGCTGTTATTTCCTCTCCACCCCCTTCTTCTTCAGATTCTTCCATTTCTATTGTGTTATCATATTTCCCATTTTCCATTAGTTTATTTGCCTGAGCTCGAGTCACTATGTTAATACGAGCTTCCATTGACTTGCTATTTTCATTTTCTAATTTTCCTTCAATTTCGTCATATGGTATTCTACTAAGTGCATCCGCATTCGAGTTTCGTTTACCTGGCTTGTAATGAACCGTATAAGAATATTCTGATAATCGCATTTTCCATCTATTCAACCAACCTTCAGGATTACGTTTATTGAATTCACTAATCAAAGGTTTATGATCAGTGTAAACCGTAAAATCCCTACCGAACAGATAACACCTGTAGTTTTTTATGGCCCAATAAATGCCCAACATTTCGTTTTCGATTGTGCTATAGTTCCGTTCGGCTTTGTTCAATACTCTACTGGCATATGCTAGTGGGATCTTGACCCAGTTCTCCTGGGCACAGCGCCCAGTGCTCTATTACAAGCGTCGGTTGTTAGTATAAATGGTTTCGTAAAGTCAGGGTATTTTAACAATGCTGGTTGTGTTAACAATTTCTTAACTTTTTCAAACGCTATTTGGCAACTATCAGTCCAAACAATCTTGTTTCCTTTTTAGGCTAATTTGTATAAAGGGTCGCCAACCTCAGCTAAATTAGGCATACAAGATCTGTAATAATTTACTAGACACAAAAACGATTGGAGTTGGGTAGTAGTTGTTGGTGTTGGAAATCCTTCTACACAACTCGTTTTTTCAGGATCTGGTAAAACCCCATTTTCCGTACACTTATGACCCAAATAAACTACTTCTCTTCTAAGAAATTTACATTTTTCTGGTTGAAGCTTGAAGTTATTTTCCCTTAATCGTTCCAGTACTGCTCTTAGTTTATTTTGATTGTCTTCTAAATTTCTTCCATAAATAACGATATCATCTAAATATACGAAATATTTAATTCCTTGGAAACCAGATAAAATGTAATTCATTAAACGTTGGAAAGTAGCTGGTGCCCCTGTCAAACCTAATGGCATTCTTTTAAATTCATAATGACCGAAGATAGTGCTGAATGCTGTTTTTTCACAATCCTTCTCGTCTACTAGAACCTGATGGTAACCACTGGCTAAATCCAATGTAGTAAAATACCTTGAATTCCCTAATTGTTGCAAGATATCTTCTATCCTTGGTAATGGAAATGCGTCCTTAACAGTTACTGCATTTAATTTGCGATAATCAATAACCACTCTAAATCATTTTTTACCATCTGGTCCCGGTTTCTTTGGAACGACCAGAAGAGGTGAATTCCACGCCACTTCGACTTGGTTGTATAATATCGCTGTTGCTCCACCTGTGCTTGAATTTCTTTCCTATGACTTTCAGGCAATCTATAATTCGCTTGAGCTATTGGTGAACTATCTACTTTAGTTTCAATCTTATGAGCTATCGATGTGGTATGACTTAAATTATCTCCTGGGAGATGAAGAATGTCTTGATACTCTTTACAAATTTCTTCTATTTGTTGTCTCTCTTCAACATTCCAATTTATATCAACTACTAGTTTTTCTTTTAACAACTTCATCCTCTCATTTAATTGTTCATTTTCTTCAACGAAAAGTGTCCGTATATCAGCCCATATTTCACCCTCTTATAGCGACATAACTTCATTTATATCGCCGCTCACACCCACACCTGTAATAATTATATGTACTACACATATATCATAAAGTTTGTAATTACTATTAATTATAATATAAGTACATTTCTAAATAAAGAGCATTCGCTCATTAGATCTAGAAGAGATTGTTTGATTTAATAATATACATGGCAACCGTGACAGTGAAAAAAAAGATAATCTTTTAATACAATATTATTATAATAAATAATATGTATCATTATAATATAATACTTGTAAAATAAAAATAAAATTGAACTTAGTGCTAATATGTGTTAACAAATAAATTATAATTTAATAACAAATAAATAAATAACTGATCTGTAATAAATATAGTTATAAATAAATAACATTTAATAAAAAAAAAAATAACAAAAAGGTGCAGTAAAATTTTGTGACCATCATTAAAGATCATAAAATATTAAAATAATTAATCTATTATTACATAATGGGCAATTCGGACTCTACGCAAACAAGGCAAGACGTAAAGACCGCAGGCCAAGTAAATAACAATTTAATAATACAAGAATCAGTGCAAGTTCACAATGACTATATTTTGGTGATACTTATAATTATTTGTGTTATTAAAATATTGGAATTTACAATCAATATTTATTCAAGGCATAACCGTAATTTAAAAAAGAAATATCAATCAACGGTGGCTCTTGCCTAAGCCTAAGTACAGTTTTATCAAATATAAAAGCCAATTACAGTGAAAAAGACAACGCATAAAAATAATATAATAATAAAATAAAATAAAAATAATAATAGTAAACTTAAAAGAAAGTATTGAAAACAAAGATAAAGAATAACTTCAATCAACAATACACACTTGTCCATCAACACAATCATCCATAAATGTAATCATCCATCAACATAATCATACAGAAGTATCAATGAAACATCGAAGGAACTTCATCAACCATCCAGAATCATTAACATCAAAAGAACATCATGCAGTTAACAAAATCGTAAATACTAGTTTTATTACAAATATATATTTTTTTTGAATAATTATTTAAATTTATATATTGATTTCACATATAATTTTGTGTTTAAATATTGCAATCTGTAAAACAAAATTTACTTTACATTACATTAGAATTTCCATATACATAAAAAATTATATAAATGTCCAACGAACACAAATTTAATTTTATGAAATTCCTTAACAGATAGTAATAGTATAATTCAAAATTTTATTTTTCTTCCCACACAAATTTTCTTATGAATAAAAATGCTGATTGATAAAAATTATCAATAAACAAAAGTAAAAAAAAAAAATATTATATCATATAGCATATATTTTCTGAGATAAGAATATTCTATGGGAAGAATAAAAATTTATAAGTTAATAAAATGACAAAAATAAAAGTATTGTATTTCTTTCAATAAGGTGTGAAATTTTTGTTTTTTTTAAAAAAAATAAATTGTTTGAAATAATTTGAAATATCAAATTTAATATTTAGAAAAATTAAAATATTCTAATAAATTTTGAAAAATTAACAATTTATGCGATATGATATCTACATAAATAATAACGTAAAATAATTGTAGATTGCATAACTAGAATTTCGATCTAAATAAGTAATATATCACATAAATGCCTCTGAAGAACGAATATGAAGCCTTTATTAATATAGTTAAATTAATCTTAAAATCAAAATTAAGTAAAAATATAGATACATTAGAAAAATACAGGATTAAAATAATCGAAGCAAATAATAAAATAGTTAGCTATATTATACGTAAATATTATACGGCACCTAGGTTTCATCAAATTGAATATGATAGCACTCTAGAAAAAATTAGAGAAAATTTTTTATTGTGTCTAAATAGATTAAATTGTACTTATGAGTCAGGGCCAATTACAGAAATAGTTAAATATGAAGAAGTAGGTCCAGTAAATATTACTCAAAGTGATAGTGAAAGTAATTTAGATTCCGATATTGATTCTGATATAAAAGTAGATGAGAAATTAGATGAGATAAAGCAAATATCTGAAAATATAGATACTACGGAAACAATACAAAAAAATTCGGTAGAACCAAACGCAATAAGTCAAATTTTAACTAATATAAAGAACACGAAAGCAAATAAAATGGAAAAGCATGGATTTCTTCGATTGGCTGCAAGCCAAATCAATAAAAATTATTCGGGTGATCCATTAACATTAAATTCTTATATAGATTCGTTAGATCTGCTCAATTCTTTAGCTGAAACTGCTGAATTAAAAGCTCTTTTATTTACATTTGCTAAAACGAAACTTGACGGACGAGCTCGCGAGTTTATTACTAGTGAAGTTACAAATTTAGATCAATTAAAAACAGTTTTATTCGATAATATTAAACCCGATAATTCTAAAATTGTTGAAGGAAGAATGTTAGGTTTAAAATTAAATCTCGCATCGTCTGAGGAATTTGCTGAAAAAGCAGGAAAGTTCGCAGATTCACTCAGACGTACATTAATCATTGAAGGAGTAACTCCTGCTAAAGCAAATGATATAACTGTTGAAAAAACAGTTGAGTTATGTAGGAAAAATACACATTCGACCTTAATTAAATCAATTTTAGAAGCGTAAGCGTCGACATTTCAATCCCCAAAAGATGTAATTGCTAAAATGATTACACAAGTAGATAAAACAAAAAGTGAAGCACAGGTACTAACATATAACGTTCGTCGTAACCGTAACAACAATAATAATAATTTCCAAAAATATCGCGGCAATCGGTATAATAATAATGTTAACTATAACCAAAACGAATACCGATCGAATAATAATCGTGGACAGGGTCGTAACAGAAATCAATATAACAATAATCGACGAAATAACAACAATCAGAATCATTACAGTCGTAAAAATAATACAAATCGTCCAAATAATGGTGGTAATTTTGTGCGTGTCTTTACCAATCAGGGAAACGCAGAGCAGGCTCCAATCTCGATGAGAATGGAGCCCACTCAGCAGAACCAAAATTAGAAACTGAATTTGTAGCCAAATCGGATAATATTGCAGCATTCAATCAACAAACTGCTAGAATATTAAAATTTAATTTGTTTTATAATGATTTCGTTACTATTAATACCAATGGTTCTTTTAAAAAATGTACATTTTTAGTTGATACACAAGCTGATGTATCAATATTTAGAGAATCGTCGTTAACAAATAAAATTTCTGTTGATAATTCAACAATAATTAATATAAAAGGTATTACGAATAGTTCGTTAGAATCATTAGGTGTTATTAGTTTAAAATTATATCTTAAAGATTGCATTAGTCATAAATTTCATTTGGTTAATGATGATTTTAATATCAATACCGATGGTATATTGGGAAAAGATTTTCTGAGTACCTATAATTGTTCAATAAATTATTCTGATATGTCTTTTATAATTAATCCTAATTATACAGCTAGTATTCTTAATATTACTCAAGGTCCAACTGAAGATACTTTAATCATACCTCCTCGTTGTGAAACTGTTCGAACATTCAATATAAATAGCAATGAAGATTGTGTGATTGATCATACTGAATTAGCGCAGGGAGTTTATTTAGCAAGAACAATTGTTAATCCAAAAAATGTTTCAATTCGTGTAATTAACACAAGTGATGTACCTCAAGTTGTTTCCAAAAATTTAATTAATTTTGAACCTCTTTCTAAATTTAATTGTTATTCAGCTGAAAGCATTAAATACAATTCTGAACGATGTACAACAATTAAAAATTTAATTAATAGCAATACGCCAATTCAATTTCAACAATCTGTTTCAAATTTAGTCGATTCATTTGCTGATGTATTTGCATTACCAGATGACATGATGACAACAAACAATTTTTACACTCAAAAATTAAATTTGACAAATAATACACCAACATATACAAAAAATTATAGAACACCTCATAATAAAAAAGCCGAAATTAAAAACCAAGTAGATATTTTATTAAAAAATAACTTAATAGAACCAAGCGTTTCACCGTATAACTCTCCCATAATTTTAGTTCCAAAAAAATCGCCCTGTGATAAAAGAAAATGGAGAATGTGTATTGATTACAGAAAAGTTAATAAATCGTTAATACCTGATAGATTTCCATTACCTCGTATTGATGACATTTTGGATAATTAGGACGTGCTGTTTTTTTCTGTGTTTTAGATTTGTATAATGAATTCCATAAAATCCCCATTGAAGAAAATTCTCGTGATGTAACAGCTTTTAGCACTGAACAAGGTAGCTTTAGATGGAAAGTATTACCTTTTGGTTTAAATGTCAGTCCTAATTCTTTTGTGCGTATGATGAATCTAGCTTTTTCTGGTATGCCGGCAGATAATTTATTTGTATATATGGACGATATTATCGTTCTAGGTAAATCAGAAAAAGATCATATACAAAATTTACAAACAACATTTATGCGTTGCAGAGAACGAAATTTGAAAATAAATCCAAATAAATGCCATTTTTTTAGAGCCGAAGTACTTTTTCTAGCACATATTTGTTCTCAAACTGGTATAAAACCAGATCCTTCCAAATATGATAGTATTAAAAAATATCCCATACCGGAAGATTCTGATAGTGTAAGACGATTTGTCGCAATGGCAAATTATTATCGTAAATTTATAGATAAATTCTCAATCATATCAATTCCATTAAACATTCTAACGCGTAAAAATGTTAAATTTGAATGGACTAAATAATGTCAATATGCGTTTGATAATCTAAAAAAAAAACTTTGCAAAGCAACAATTCTTATCTATCCAGACTATACGCAAGAATTTGTCGTAACGGTAGATGCGTCAAAAACTGGAGTTGGTGCAGTCATTTCACAAAACGACAAACCAATAGCTTTTGCATCTAAAAGTTTCAGTAAAGCAGATCGTAATAAAATGACGATAGAACAAGAACTAATTGCAATACACTGGGCAATAAAACATTTTAAACATTATCTATTCGGAAATCACTTTACGGTTCGATCAGATCATAGACCTCTAGTGTATTTATTTAATCTAAAAGACCCAACTTCTAAACTAACACGTTTACGTTTAGATTTAGCTGAGTATAATTTTACAATTGAACATATACCTGGTAAAGAAAACGTGGTGGCGGACGCGTTGTCACGAATTCATATCAATGATATAAAAAAATAACAAATTATGACGACAATATAAGTGTGAATGTTGCAATTGCAACTCGCGCACAAACAAAAAAACAAAATACTAGTATTCCAATAAATAATGACTTAAATACAATAAATAATGAAATATTGGTACCAAAATTATAAAATTATCAAATAATTTATTAGGGAAGGGCATCCCATATATAAATACTATGCCAATAAGTGATCACATACCAAAATTAAAAGTATATATTAGAAAAAAGTACAAAACGGGTAAAGAAATTTTTAATTTCGATCTCATTCAGGATAGTCAATTTGCGGAATTGTTTCTATCAAGCTTAAAAAAAAAGCAAATGAGATTAATATATGCCAATATCAAATATTAAAGGATGACCCAATTTTTAAAATAATACCTGTTGACAAACTAAAGGAAATTGGCAACAACATTCTAAATACAATACAAATTTTTATAGTAGAAACGCGTAAACTCGTTACCACTGTAGAAGAACGCACAGAATTAATAAAATTATTTCATGACGATCCAATATATGGAGGTCATAAAGGAATTAATAAAGTATATAACCAATTAAGACAAAAATACAAATGGAAAAATATGCACAGTGATGTTAAAAAATATATTTCCAAGTGCATAAAATGCCAAGTAAATAAACCTAAAAATAGAACTAAAGAATTAATGACAATAACGGACACACCATATCAAGCATTTGATAAGGTATCAATAGACACTATTGGACCTTTACAAACTTCACATAACGGTAATAAGTACGTTCTCACAATTATGTGTGATCTAACTAAATATTTAATATCGATTCCAATAAATAGTAAAGATGCAAAAACAGTTGCTAAGTCTATAATAATGAAATTAATTTTAATTCATAGTCCAGTAAAAACTATACTGACAGATAAAGGTACTGAGTATTGCAATGAAATTTTCAAAGAAATTTCAAATTTTTTTAATATCGTTCACAAAGAATCAACGCCTTACCATCACCAAACTCTCGGCACCGTAGAAAGAAATCACAGAACATTCAATGAATATCTTAGAATGTATTTAAATAAATTAGATGAATGGGAAGATTATTTAGAAATTTTTACATTTTGTTATAATATATCTATCTAATCATTCTAGTTTTAATAATAGATTTTCTCCATTTGAGTTAGTGTATGGTAGAAAAGCAAACTATCCTGAAATTTTTAATACAAGTAAAATAGATCCTATTTATAATATTGATAACTATGCTAAAGAAATAAAATATAAAATTCAATTAGTAGGAAAAATGGCTAGGAAATTGTTAGAAAATACAAAAATTAAAATAAAATCTCATTATGATAAAAATATTAATGAAATTGATATTAAAATAGGTGATAAAATTTTGATTTTAGATGAAACTCGAAATAAATTCGGTCAAGTTTATAATGGACCATTTATGGTAGAAAATGTAGATTCGTGAAATTTTACTTATTTAGATCCAAAATTCAATAGCATCAAAGTCATTCACAAAAACAATGTAATTAAATTTAAGGAATAAATAAAAATTAAAACATGAATATGACTAAATAAGAATATTAAATAAATAAAATTCATTAAATAAGCATTAATAACTATTAAGATCTAATATATATAAATAATTAACAATATTACTATCCAATAATAAAATTAAGCATTTTCAATTTTATAATGTATTTACTATAATATAAATATAACTAAGAGTTTATTTTTCTAAAAATAACATACTTTCATAATGTAATAATATTATAATAATTATCATAATATAAGGGAAAATATATAAGAAAAAAAAACCAAAAAAAAACATAAATATATAAGAAAAAAAACCAAAAGTAACATAAATATACAGAAAAAAAAATAACTAAACACTCTCATTTTCGAAAAGGGAAGGAAGCGCAACTTCACTTTGTTATAAAAATGATATTACTTATTTTATAATTACTTATTTTATTCAATATTTAAATATAAAAATAATTAGCGAAATAATTACCAAATAATAATTATATTGAAATTTAATTAAGTTTTAATTTTATACAAGCTTATCAAAAAAAGGGACGTGTAGCGACATAACTTCATTTATATCGCCGCTCACACCCACACCTGTAATTATTATATGTACTACACATATATCATAAAGTTTGTAATTACTATTAATTATAATATAAGTGCATTTCTAAATAAAGAGCATTCGCTCATTAGATCTAGGAGAGATTGTTTGATTTAATAATACACTCTTTATTATAATTTTTTTCGTTGTGACTTCCTCTAACTTTATAATTTCGTAATCATCAATTGGTGTTAGTAGAATTTTTGGTTCTTTGATGGTAACATCCTCTTCATTGATATTAATTACGCTTACATGTACTTTTCCATTTTCTGCTTTTACTAAACCATTATCTATATAAATCCCTGGATAAATTTCCTCATTAAAACATATAAATTCCCCTATCTTATTACTCGATATATTAATAATTTGTTCTGCTCTACCTTTTATCTGTATAACATTATTTTCATCATTTTCATTATTTCCTTTTACACCTTCAATATCTCCATTGACTTCATTATAATTTTCTGCAATACTTATAACATTTTTATTAACTTCGTCATTAAATTCATCATATTTAAAATTCTCCAATTTTTTCTCATACAATCCTTCAACCTTTGTATTATCTTAATTAAATACACAACATCTATCATTAAACTTTAAACTTTCAGTATCTATACTATACTGGTCATAATTTTCCAATTTATTTTCTACCTCAACATTATTCTCCTCTATTTTACATGCATTAACAATTATTATTTCTTTCATATTTTTATCCCTTTTTTCAATAAATATATCGTTCATATTGGTGAATTTATCTTCGTCATCTATGCTTTTATCCTTTTGCCATGGTTTAATACCACGTTTAGACTCAGAACACTTGAAATATTCAATATCTTTGAGACTCTTCTCACTTACTAAAAATATTTTTTCTAAGTATTCGCTGTTGCTAGTCCAATAAATTAGAGCCTTGTTATCAGCCTTAGTGTAATATTTCAAGTGATCAGTTTCTTTGATGTTGTTCACACTTCCCAAAACTGTTGTTTCCAAGTTTTCACTGTTACTGGTCCAATAAATTGGTACTTTGTTATCAGCCTTGTTTTTACAGTTTGTGTCAGTACTGGACTCTGGTCTTGAATGATATAAACTATGGATATGTACATTTTGTTGTGGTGTTGTAATTTTTTTTCCTGATTTTTTTCTTAATTGTAATGGTACTGAGAATTCCTCTTTATTCTCTTTAGTCACAGGGAACCGTAACCGTTGTTCAGGTCAATATTGCAATTTTTGTCTCAAAATTCATTCCCTAATATGCCGTCTACTGGTAACTTACAATTACCATCTACTACCTGAAATTCGCAGCTTAAAGTACTAGTTGTTAGAAAATTACCTTTACAAGCTCCTAGAGTAGAACTTTCATTATGTAACGTTCGAATATTAACTTTTCTATTTGTTTTAATTTGTGTTAGATCTGCTACACTGTCTTTATTCAATAGGCTGACTTGTGCGCCTGTATCTACAAGCAACGTAACCTCTTTGTTTCTACTGATATCTAAAGGTAACGTCACCTATTACTCGCTGTCACGAATTCATATCAATGATATAAAAAAATAACAAATTATGACGACAATATAAGTGTGAATGTTGCAATTGCAACTCGCGCACAAACAAAAAAACAAAATACTAGTATTCCAATAAATAATGACTTAAATACAATAAATAATGAAATATTGGTACCAAAATTATAAAATTATCAAATAATTTATTAGGGAAGGGCATCCCATATATAAATACTATGCCAATAAGTGATCACATACCAAAATTAAAAGTATATATTAGAAAAAAGTACAAAACGGGTAAAGAAATTTTTAATTTCGATCTCATTCAGGATAGTCAATATGCGGAATTGTTTCTATCAAGCTTACAAAAAAAAGCAAATGAGATTAATATATGCCAATATCAAATATTAGAGGATGACCCAATTTTTAAAATAATACCTGTTGACAAACTAAAGGAAATTGGCAACAACATTCTAAATACGATACAAATTTTTATAGTAGAAACGCGTAAACTCGTTACCACTGTAGAAGAACGCACAGAATTAATAAAATTATTTCATGACGATCCAATATATGGAGGTAATAAAGGAATTAATAAAGTATATAACCAATTAAGACAAAAATACAAATGGAAAAATATGCACAGTGATGTTAAAAAATATATTTCCAAGTGCATAAAATGCCAAGTAAATAAACCTAAAAATAGAACTAAAGAATTAATGACAATAACGGACACACCATATCAAGCATTTGATAAGGTATCAATAGACACTATTGGACCTTTACAAACTTCACATAACGGTAATAAGTACGTTCTCACAATTATGTGTGATCTAACTAAATATTTAATATCGATTCCAATAAATAGTAAAGATGCAAAAACAGTTGCTAAGTCTATAATAATGAAATTAATTTTAATTCATAGTCCAGTAAAAACTATACTGACAGATAAAGGTACTGAGTATTGCAATGAAATTTTCAAAGAAATTTCAATTTTTTTTAATATCGTTCACAAAGAATCAACGCCTTACCATCACCAAACTCTCGGCACCGTAGAAAGAAATCACAGAACATTCAATGAATATCTTAGAATGTATTTAAATAAATTATATGAATGGGAAGATTATTTAGAAATTTTTACATTTTGTTATAATATATCTATCTAATCATTCTAGTTTTAATAATAGATTTTCTCCATTTGAGTTAGTGTATGGTAGAAAAGCAAACTATCCTGAAATTTTTAATACAAGTAAAATAGATCCTATTTATAATATTGATAACTATGCTAAAGAAATAAAATATAAAATTCAATTAGTAGGAAAAATGGCTAGGAAAGTGTTAGAAAATACAAAAATTAAAATAAAATCTCATTATGATAAAAATATTAATGAAATTGATATTAAAATAGGTGATCAAATTTTGATTTTAGATGAAACTCGAAATAAATTCGGTCAAGTTTATAATGGACCATTTATGGTAGAAAATGTAGATTCGTGAAATTTTACTTATTTAGATCCAAAATTCAATAGCATCAAAGTCATTCACAAAAACAATGTAATTAAATTTAAGGAATAAATAAAAATTAAAACATGAATATGACTAAATAAGAATATTAAATAAATAAAATTCATTAAATAAGCATTAATAACTATTAAGATCTAATATATATAAATAATTAACAATATTACTATCCAATAATAAAATTAAGCATTTTCAATTTTATAATGTATTTACTATAATATAAATATAACTAAGAGTTTATTTTTCTAAAAATAACATACTTTCATAATGTAATAATATTATAATAATTATCATAATATAAGGGAAAATATATAAGAAAAAAAAACCAAAAAAAAAACATAAATATATAAGAAAAAAAACCAAAAGTAACATAAATATATAGAAAAAAAAACAACTAAACACTCTCATTTTCGAAAAGGGAAGGAAGCGCAACTTCACTTTGTTATAAAAATGAGATTACTTATTTTATAATTACTTATTTTATTCAATATTTAAATATAAAAATAATTAGCGAAATAATTACCAAATAATAATTATATTGAAATTTAATTAAGTTTTAATTTTATACAAGCTTATCAAAAAAAGGGAGGTGTAGCGACATAACTTCATTTATATCGCCGCTCACACCCACACCTGTAATTATTATATGTACTACACATATATCATAAAGTTTGTAATTACTATTAATTATAATATAAGTGCATTTCTAAATAAAGAGCATTCGCTCATTAGATCTAGGAGAGATTGTTTGATTTAATAATACACTCTTTATTATAATTTTTTTCGTTGTGACTTCCTCTAACTTTATAATTTCGTAATCATCAATTGGTGTTAGTAGAATTTTTGGTTCTTTAATGGTAACATCCTCTTCATTGATATTAATTACGCTTACATGTACTTTTCCATTTTCTGCTTTTACTAAACCATTATCTATATAAATCCCTGGATAAATTTCCTCATTAAAACATATAAATTCCCCTATCTTATTACTCGATATATTAATAATTTGTTCTGTTCTACCTTTTATCTGTATAACATTATTTTCATCATTTTCATTATTTCCTTTTACACCTTCAATATCTCCATTGACTTCATTATAATTTTCTGCAATACTTATAACATTTTTATTAACTTCGTCATTAAATTCATCATATTTAAAATTCTCCAATTTTTTCTCATACAATCCTTCAACCTTTGTATTATCTTCATTAAATACACAACATCTATCATTAAACTTTAAACTTTCAGTATCTATACTATACTGGTCATAATTTTCCAATTTATTTTCTACCTCAACATTATTCTCCTCTATTTTACATGCATTAACAATTATTATTTCTTTCATATTTTTATCCCTTTTTTCAATAAATATATCGTTCATATTGGTGAATTTATCTTCGTCATCTATGCTTTTATCCTTTTGCCATGGTTTAATACCACGTTTAGACTCAGAACACTCGAAATATTCAATATCTTTGAGACTCTTCTCACTTACTAAAAATATTTTTTCTAAGTATTCGCTGTTGCTAGTCCAATAAATTAGAGCCTTGTTATCAGCCTTAGTGTAATATTTCAAGTGATCAGTTTCTTTGATGTTGTTCACACTTCCCAAAACTGTTGTTTCCAAGTTTTCACTGTTACTGGTCCAATAAATTGGTACTTTGTTATCAGCCTTGTTTTTACAGTTTGTGTCAGTACTGGACTCTGGTCTTGAATGATATAAACTATGGATATGTACATTTTGTTGTGGTGTTGTAATTTTTTTTCCTGATTTTTTTCTTAATTGTAATGGTACTGAGAATTCCTCTTTATTCTCTTTAGTCACAGGGAACCGTAACCGTTGTTCAGGTCAATATTGCAATTTTTGACTAAAAATTCATTCCCTAATATGCCGTCTACTGGTAACTTACAATTACCATCTACTACCTGAAATTCGCAGCTTAAAGTACTAGTTGTTAGAAAATTACCTTTACAAGCTCCTAGAGTAGAACTTTCATTATGTAACGTTCGAATATTAACTTTTCTATTTGTTTTAATTTGTGTTAGATCTGCTACACTGTCTTTATTCAATAGGCTGACTTGTGCGCCTGTATCTACAAGCAACGTAACCTCTTTGTTTCTACTGATATCTAAAGGTAACGTCACCTATGACTCGGGTCCAATATCAGATGAACCCACCCCACTCGTTTGATTTAGGAATGACGGGGGGAGGTTTGTGCCATTCCCCGTTCGTTTCCCGAACTTAAAATTTTGACTTGGTATTTTTGGCGTGCAGGACAATTTAATTCTCTATGTCCTTCTCTGTCACACCAATCGCACATTTCCATTTCCATGTTAAGTGCATTTACTCCCGCTGACGGTATTCTCTTTAGATTGCATGTTGCTGCGTAATGTCCTTCATTACCACATAAATTGCATTTTAACGTTGTATTCGTTTTTCTTCCTCCTCCACAATCTCTGCTAATGTGACCTGCCAAACCACATTTAAAACAAGTAATTGGCCCATTAATTCTAAATCTGTTAGTGGGAGCCCTATTATTGTTAAAATTAGGTCTACCGGGATTAGTATTGTTACTGGGAGAAGGATTTGGACTATAAGGATATGAATTCCTATTATTAGTAAAAGTTTTATTGTTATTAACGTTATTATTATAATTGTTATAATTCCGATTATTATTACTATTGTTTAAATTATTATTATAACTATTATTTGAATTATTATTATAATTATTATTGTTATTGTTCCTATTCCTATTATTTTGAACATTATTTGGTCGCAATGGGCCATTACCTACTAAAAATTGTTTGCTGCCCAATTAAGCCATTACCTAAAAATTGCCTAATATTTTCTCTAGATTGCTGGTACTGTTTTCTTCAGTTTTATTTTCCATTTTCCTTGCAGGCGTCAATAAGCTTAATTGGGCAGCAAACTTTGTAGCTCCTTTAAATAAATCGTCAAAATTTCTAAAATTTTGTCTGATAACGTGCTGCTTAATAGACTCCGATCGTAACCCTCTTATAAATACTCGTTGTGCTGTTTCTCCGCGTCCAACAGCATGGACCCTGGTTCTACCGTATATCTATTAGTTATACCTAATTTAAGGCACGCATACCTCCTTTTGACTCTATCTCCGAAAGTAGCAACGGACTCGTCGATAGTTTGGAAGCACTCTTCTAGTTCCGATTTTAACTGAGCTACCGTTTTCCGTGGTATGAAATTTGTTTCTATAATATCCCTAAATTCATTAAACGTTGTTATTGTTCTATCTTGAAAAAGGTCAGCTGCTCGTCCTCGCAGCTTTCCTCGTACCATTCCTCGTATCTATTACGTCTGTCTTGTAGTAAGCGTCATAGGCTAAGTCTATAAAGTTTTGCAATTCTATTACCGATTTCTCTCCCTCAGCCGAATATTTAGGCACCCCGGCCATGTATAAGGCGTACGTGGGACTAAGTGGCATGTGTTCTTAAATTATATTTATTGTCTTTACCTAAATATCCGCTAATGAGTGGTGTTGTAGGATGGTCTGTATTGTTTGTTTTTGCGTTATCTGTAACTGTCGTATTGTGTTGTGTAGGTGTTGCTGTGGGTGGTGTCATATATTATTATTACTAATTGTTTCTAAATTGCCTAAATCTTCACTACCTAAATTTTTCTTACTCGTAGTATTAACCATCTGCTTAATTATATTATTTTTTTGTAATGGTAACTCATTAAATGTTACCCTTTTCTTTTTACTAGTACCTGCTACTATTTGTGGTGTTGATGTAATTACAGGAACGTGGCTGGATTTTGTTGGTATATTAACGCTGTCTTCTGGTGATAAATCTTCTAAACTAGGATCAGTACGATCAAAAGTAAATGAATCATCTGTAGCGACATAACTTCATTTATATCGCCGCTCACACCCACACCTGTAATAAATATATGTACTACACATATATCATAATATTTTGTAATTACTATTAATTATAATATAAGTGCATTTTTAAATAAAGAGCATTCGCTCATTAGATCTAGGAGAGATTGTTTGATTTAATAATACATGGCGACCGTGACAGTGAAAAAAAAGATAATCTTTTAATACAATATTATTATAATAAATAGACTTAATATGTATCATGATAATATAATAATTGTAAAATAAAAATAAAATTGAACTTAGTGCTAATATGTGTTAACAAATAAATTATAATTTAATAACAAATAAATAAATAACTGATCTGTAACAAATAGTTATAAATAAATAACATTTAATAAAAAAATAACAAAAAGGTGCAGTATAATTTTGTGACCATCATTAAAGATCATAAAATATTAAAATAATTAATCTATTATTACATAATGGTCAATTCGGACTCTACGCCAACAAGGCAAGACGTAAAGACCGCAGGCCAAGTAAATAACAATTTAATAATACAAGAATCAGTGCAAGTTCACAATGACTATATTTTGGTGATACTTATAATTATTTGTGTTATTAAAATATTGGAATTTACAATCAATATTTATTCAATGCATAACCGTTATTTAAAAAAGAAATATCAATCAACGGTGGCTCTTGCCTAAGCCTAAGTACAGTTTTATCAAATATAAAAGCCAATTACAGTGAAAAACACTAAACTTAACGCATAAAAATAATATAATAATAAAATAAAATAAAAATAATAATAATAAACTTAAAAGAAAGTATTGAAAACAAAGATAAAGAATAACTTCAATCAACAATACACACTTGTCCATCAACACAATCATCCATAAATGTAATCATCCATCAACATAATTATACAGAAGTATCAATGAAACATCGAAGGAACTTCATAAACCATCCAAAATCATTAACATCAAAAGAACATCATGCAGTTAACAAAATCGTAAATACTAGTTTAATACAAATATATATATATATTTTTGAATAATTATTTAAATTTATGTATTGATTTCACATATAATTTTGTGTTTAAATATTTCAATCTGTAAAAGAAAATTTACTTTACATTACATTAGAATTTCCATATACATAAAAATTATATAAATGTGCAACGAACACAAATTTAATTTTATGAAACTCCTTAACAGATAGTAATAGTATAATTCAAAATTTTATTTTTCTTCCCACACAAATTTTCTTATGAATAAAAATGCTGATTGATAAAAATCATCAATAAACAAAACTAAAAAAAAAAAATTATTATATCATATAGCATATATTTTCTGAGATAAGAATATTCTATGGGAACAATAAAAATTTATAAGTTAATAAAATGACTAAAATAAAAGTATTGTATTTCTTTCAATAAGGTGTGAAATTTTTATTAAAAAAAAATATATGCTTTGAAATCATTTGCTATATCAAATTTATTATTTAGAAAAATTCAAATATTTTAATAAATTTTGAAAAATTAACAATTTATGCGATTTATTTATCTACATAAATAATAACGTAAAATAATTGTAGATTAAATAACTAGAATTTCGATCTAAATAAGTAATATATCATATAAATGCCTCTGAAGAACGAATATGAAGCCTTTATTAATATAGTTAAATTAATCTTAAAATCAAGATTATGTAAAAATATAGATACATTATAAAAATACAGGATTAAAATAATCGAAGCAAATAATAAAATAGTAAGCTATATTATACGTAAATATCATACGGCACCTAGGTTTCATCAAATTGAATATGATAGCACTCTAGAAAAAGTTAGAGAAAAATTTTTATTGTGTCTAAATAGATTAAATTGTACTTATGAGTCAGGACCAATTACAGAAATAGTTAAATATGAAGAAGTAGGTCCAGTAAATATTACTCAAAGTGATAGTGAAAGTAATTTAGATTCCGATATTGATTCTGATATAAAAGTAGATGAGAAATTAGATGAGATAAAGCAAATATCTGAAAATATAGATACTACGGAAACAATACAAAAAAATTCGGTAGAACCAAACGCAATAAGTCAAATTTTAACTAATATAAAGAACACGAAAGCAAATAAAATGGAAAAGCATGAATTTCTTCGATTGGCTGCAAGCCAAATCAATAAAAATTATTCGGGTGATCCATTAATATTAAATTCTTATATAGATTCGTTAGATCTGCTCAATTCTTTAGCTGAAACTGCTGAATTAAAAGCTCTTTTATTTACATTTGCTAAAACGAAACTTGACGGACGAGCTCGCGAGTTTATTACTAGTGAAGTCACAAATTTAGATCAATTAAAAACAGTTTTATTCGATAATATTAAACCCGATAATTCTAAAATTGTTGAAGGAAGAATGTTAGGTTTAAAATTAAATCTCGCATCGTCTGAGGAATTTGTTGAAAAATAAAGAAAACCTGCAGATTCACTCAGACGTACATTAATCATTGAAGGAGTAACTCCTGCTAAAGCAAATGATATAACTGTTGAAAAAACAGTTGAGTTATGTAGGAAAAATACACATTCGACCTTAATTAAATCAATTTTAGAAGCGTAAGCGTCGACATTTCAATCCCCAAAAGATGTAATTGCTAAAATGATTACACAAGTAGATAAAACAAAAAGTGAAGCACAGGTACTAACATATAACGTTCGTCGTAACCGTAACAACAATAATAATAATTTCCAAAAATATCGCGGCAATCGGTATAATAATAATGTTAACTATAACCAAAACGAATACCGATCGAATAATAATCGTGGACAGGGTCGTAACAGAAATCAATATAACAATAATCGACGAAATAACAACAATCAGAATCATTACAGTCGTAAAAATAATACAAATCGTCCAAATAATGGTGGTAATTTTGTGCGTGTCTTTACCAATCAGGGAAACGCAGAGCAGGCTCCAATATCGATGAGAATGGAGCCCACTCAGCAGAACCAAAATTAGAAACTGAATTTGTAGCCAAATCGGATAATATTGCAGCATTCAATCAACAAACTGCTAGAATATTAAAAGTTAATTTGTTTTATAATGATTTCGTTACTATTAATACCAATGGTTCTTTTAAAAAATGTACATTTTTAGTTGATACACAAGCTGATGTATCAATATTTAGAGAATCGTCGGTAACATATAAAATTTCTGTTGATAATTCAACAATAATTAATATAAAAGGTATTACGAATAGTTCGTTAGAATCATTAGGTGTTATTAGTTTAAAATTATATCTTAAAGATTGCATTAGTCATAAATTTCATTTGGTTAATGATGATTTTAATATCAATACCGATGATATATTGGGAAAAGATTTTCTGAGTACCTATAATTGTTCAATAAATTATTCTGATATGTCTTTTATAATTAATCCTAATTATACAGCTAGTATTCTTAATATTACTCAAGGTCCAACTGAAGATACTTTAATCATACCTCCTCGTTGTGAAATTGTTCGAACATTCAATATAAATAGCAATGAAGATTGTGTGATCGATCATACTGAATTAGCGCAGGAAGTTTATTTAGCAAAAACAATTGTTAATCCAAAAAATGTTTCAATTCGTGTAATTAACACAAGTAATGTACCTCAATTAGTTTCCAAAAATTTAATTAATTTTGAACCTCTTTCTAAATTTAATTGTTATTCAGCTGAAAGCATTAAATACAATTCTGAACGATGTACAACAATTAAAAATTTAATTAATAGCAATACGCCAATTCAATTTCAACGATCTGTTTCAAATTTAGTCGATTCATTTGCTGATGTATTTGCATTACCAGATGACATGATGACAACAAACAATTTTTACACTCAAAAATTAAATCTGACAAATAATACACCAACATATACAAAAAATTATAGAACACCTCATAATAAAAAAGCCGAAATTAAAAACCAAGTAGATATTTTATTAAAAAATAACTTAATAGAACCAAGCGTTTCACCGTATAACTCTCCCATAATTTTAGTTCCAAAAAAATCGCCCTGTGATAAAAGAAAATGGAGAATATATATTGATTACAGAAAAGTTAATAAATCGTTAATATCTGATAGATTTCCATTACCTCGTATTGATGACATTTTGGATAATTTAGGACGTGCTGTTTTTTTCTGTGTTTTAGATTTGTATAATGGATTCCAAGAAAATTCTCGTGATGTAACAGCTTTTAGCACTGAACAAGGTAGCTTTAGATGGAAAGTATTACCTTTTGCTTTAAATGACAGTCCTAATTCTTTTGTGCGTATGATGAATTTAGCTTTTTCTGGTCTGCCGGCAGATAATTTATTTGTATATATGGACGATATTATCGTTCTGGGTAAATCAGAAAAAGATCATATACAAAATTTACAAACAACATTTATGCGTTGCAGAGAACGAAATTTGAAAATAAATCCAAATAAATGCAATTTTTTTAGAGCCGAAGTACTTTTTCTAGCACATATTTGTTCTCAAACTGGTATAAAACCAAATCCTTCCAAATATGATAGTATTAAAAAATATCCAATACCGGAAGATTCTGATAGTGTAAGACGATTTGTCGCAATGGCAAATTATTATCGTAAATTTATAGATAAATTCTCAATCATATCAATTCCATTAAACAATCTAACGCGTAAAAATGTTAAATTTGAATGGACTAAAGAATGTAAACATGCGTTTGATAATCTAAAAAAAAAACTTTGCAAAGCACCAATTCTTATCTATCCAGACTATAGGCAAGAATTTGTCGTAATGGTAGATGCGTCAAAAACTGGAGTTGGTGCAGTCATTTCACAACACTACAAACCAATAGCTTTTGCGTCTAAAAGTTTCAGTAAAGCAGATCGTAATAAAATGACGATAGAACAAGAACTAATTGCAATACACTGGGCAATAAAACATTTTAAACATTATCTATTCGGAAATCACTTTACGGTTCGATAAGATCATAGACCTCTAGTGTATTTATTTAATCTAAAAGACCCAACTTCTAAACTAACACGTTTACGTTTAGATTTAGCTGAGTATAATTTTACAATTGAACATATACCTGGTAAAGAAAACGTGGTAGCGGATGCGTTGTCACGAATTCATATCAATGATATAAAAAAATAACAAATTATGACGACAATATAAGTGTGAATGTTGCAATTGCAATCGCGCACAAACAAAAAAAAACAAAATATTAGTATTCCAATAAATAATGACTTAAATACAATAAATAATGAAATATTGGTACCAAAAATTATAAAATTATCAAATAATTTATTAGGGAAGGGCATCCCATATATAAATACTATGCCAATAAGTGATCACATACCAAAATTAAAAGTATATATTAGAAAAAAGTACAAAACGGGTAAAGAAATTTTTAATTTCGATCTCATTCAGGATAGTCAATTTGCGGAATTGTTTCTATCAAGCTTAAAAAAAAAGCAAATGAGATTAATATATGCCAATATCAAATATTAAAGGATGACCCAATTTTTAAAATAATACCTGTTGACAAACTAAAGGAAATTGGCAACAACATTCTGAATACGATACAAATTTTTATAGTAGAAACGCGTAAACTCATTACCACTGTAGAAGAACGCACAGAATTAATAAAATTATTTCATGACGATCCAATATATGGAGGTCATAAAGGAATTAATAAAGTATATAACCAATTAAGACAAAAATACAAATGGAAAAATATGCACAGTGATGTTAAAAAATATATTTCCAAGCGCATAAAATGCCAAGTAAATAAACCTAAAAATAGAACTAAAGAATTAATGACAATAACGGACACACCATATCAAGCATTTGATAAGGTATCAATAGGACACTATTGGACCTTTACAAACTTCACATAACGGTAATAAGTACGTTCTCACAATTATTTGTGATCTAACTAAATATTTAATATCGATTCCAATAAATAGTAAAGATGCAAAAACAGTTGCTAGGTCTATAATAATGAAATTAATTTTAATTCATAGTCCAGTAAAAACTATACCATCACCAAACTCTCGGCACCGTAGAGAGAAATCACAGAACATTCAATGAATATCTTAGAATGTATTTAAATAAATTAGATGAATGGGAAGATTATTTAGAATTTTTTACATTTTGCTATAATATTTCTAATCATTCTAGTTTTAATAATAGATTTTCTCCATTTGAGTTAGTGTATGGTAGAAAAGCAAACTATCCTGAAATTTTTAATACAAGTAAAATAGATCCTATTTATAATATTGATAACTATGCTAAAGAAATAAAATATAAAATTCAATTAGTAGGAAAAATGGCTAGGAAATTGTTAGAAAATACAAAAATTAAAATAAAATCTCATTATGATAAAAATATTAATGAAATTGATATTAAAATAGGTGATAAAATTTTGATTTTAGATGAAACTCGAAATAAATTCGGTCAAGTTTATAATGGACCATTCATGGTAGAAAATGTAGATTCGTGAAATGTTACTTATTTAGATCCAAAATTCAATAGCATCAAAGTCATTCACAAAAACAATGTAATTAAATTTAAGGAATAAATAAAAATTAAAACATGAGTATGACTAAATAAGGATATTAAATAAATAAAATTCAGTAAATAAGCATTAATAACTATTAAGATCTAATATATATAAATAATTAACAATATTACTATCCAATAATAAAATTAAGCATTTTCAATTTTATAAAGTATTTACTATAATATAAATATAATTAAGTTTATTTTTCTAAAAATAACATACTTTCATAATGTAATAATATTATAATAATTATCATAATATAAGGAAAAATATATAAGAAACAAAAAAAACATAAATATAAATATATAAGAAAAACAAAAATAACATAAATATATAGAAAAAAAACAAAAATAACATAAATATATAGAAAAAAATAACTAAACACTCTCATTTTCGAAAAGGGAAGGAAGCGCAACTTCACTTTGGTATAAAATTGAGATGGATTACTTATTTTATTCAATATTTACATATAAAAATAATTAGCGAAATAATTACCAAATAAAAATTATATTGAAATTTAATTAAGTTCTAATTTTATACAAGCTTATCAAAAAAAAGGGAGGTGTAGCGACATAACTTCATTTATATCGCCGCTCACACCCACACCTGTAGTAATTATATGTACTACACATATATCATAATATTTTGTAATTACTATTAATTATAATATAAGTGCATTTTTAAATAAAGAGCATTCGCTCATTAGATTTAGCAGAGATTGTTTGATTTAATAATACACAACATAATTTTTAAACCTTTGATATACAGAGTCTTTTTCGTTACTCATTAAAAATGAAAAGTTAATGTATTCTTTTATTTTTTTTTTAAAACCGCAAAAAAAATGTTTATTTAAAAAAATACTTGTCTTAATTTTTTTTTTTATTATTTTATTTTAATCGAACGATTACTTTCTTTTTTTAAAAAAATTATTCAAAAATTAATCAGTTACTTTATTTAATGTTTAAAAAACAATTCAAAACTATTGTCAAAATATTAAAATTTTTAATTTTTATTTATTTTTTTCTTTAATTATTATTTTCTTTTACTTTTTTGCGATTCCTTTTTTTTCGTAATTTACGTTACTGTCTTCGTTGGAGCTTGTTGGAGTGGAAAGATCAAATGAGGGTGTCAATTACTTTATCAAATTTTTTTTCAATTAAATGTCAATTATTAAAATAAAAATATTTCTTCAATATTAAAATAAAAAATGTTTTTTCAATAAAAATGTTTCTTCAAAGTTTCAAAACAAATTGTCCAGTTAAATGAATACCAAAACAAAAACTTGTTTAATTTTTCATATATTTATTATTATTTGTTTTACTCATGGTTTTCTAATACCACAACAATATTTCTTTCTTTTATTATTATTATATTTTCTGATATTACAAATAAACAGAAATAATTTAATTCGTCTCTTCTTACAATTTTCATTACAACAAAAATTACAAAAAAAATTAAGAATTTAATTTATCTCCTTTTGATCTGTCCTGGCTTTTTTTCAACTCCCGTCGCAAGCTCTTTATTTCAATCCTATACTTCAGTTGTTGCTCTTTGTTACAGGTAGGTAACCGTAGTAACCTGTAACATTCTGCTATTTTTCTCTTTGCTGTTCGTTTCACTCCTCCCTTCTTCTTTCTTATTACCGGAATTGGTGCTGGTGTTTATTGTTGTTTTTTGCTTGCCGCTCTTCTTCTGTACTCGTCCAAACTTATTGGACGTGGCCCTGCTGATGGTTCCTTCTTTAATACCTCTTGTAGTGACTCTTTGTTCATCTGTTGTATGTTTTCTTTTTAAAAAAAATATTAAAAAAGAGCAAACTAAATTGCCCCGAAATCGCAGCTGTTAAGCCACTTTTATTTTTTTTTCTACTGGGATTCGTTAATGGTTCACAGAAAAAGTATTTTTCTGTTCACCGGCTGCGCCATATGTTGTAGTCTGCCGTAGGTACAATGTTGGTTGATTCTAAAAAATATCTGTATTGAAAATTATGAAGACTTGGTTCTTGTTTTACTAATGGTTTTTTATTGTAAAAATCGTTAAAAGCTATAAACTCTTAATACAATTTTAATAGGTTTCCAATTAGAAAGCTTGATTCCAAGTGACTTTTCAAATTTAGAACAACCATTTATATATGGTTTTGATTTTGTGTCGTCATCGCTAATTTACATACAAATATAATTTTTTATTCGCGATTGCGACACAAATTTATTAATCATGCATAAATGTTATGATAAATTTCTGTATTAAACAGTAAAATGCTGAATATGCATTATCAGCATATTCGCATTTCACTGTTACAAAATCATATAGTACACAAATATAAATTTATTTTTATATGAATTTATAGCATTAGTGTATTAACCTTTTGATTTTGCAATCGGTCAATGAACAGAAATTCATCATGATGTGCAATGGACTTTAATTAGACCATTACACAACATTGGTAACAATAGAATTTCGGATAACTAAAATGTTGCAAATTTATTCAACGATTATTTTGTGTCTGTTTCTAATAATTTAATTCCTATTAATAGCTCTAATAATTGCAATCTTTGCTGTGATGGAATAGTTGAAGATAATTTTATGAACCTATTTTACCTTCTGAAATGCATAAAATAATTATGTCTCTAAAAAATTCAATTTCATGTACAGAAGATGGTATTTCTGTTGTAACTGTAAAAAAAATCTGCCTAAATATTGTTGATGTCCTTTCACATATCTTTAACAAAAGTATTAATTCAGGTATTTTTCCAAGTACATTAAAATCAGCTGAAGTTCTTCCGCTCTTTAAAAAAGGTAATCGAAGTAATATGGGTAAATATAGGCCAATTTCAATATTCTTATCATTTTCTAAAATATTCGAAAAAGCAATTAAAAATCGCATTCTTAACTACTTGAACAAAATAAATTATTTTAGTGGTAATCAATTTGGGTTCCGCGAAGGGAAATCTACAGAAAACGCTATTTTAAACTATTGTAGTAACATTTACGAAGAATTAAACAATAAAAAAATTACGGCTGCTCTGTTTGTTGTTATTACAAAAGCCTTTGATATGGTAAATCATAAATTATTATTACATAAATTGTACAGTGCTGGCTTTAGAGGATTTATGTATTAATGGTTTAGTTCGTATCTGTCTTCGAGAACTCAAAGAGTAAAAATTAATAATAAATATAGCCAAGTTAAGAATATCTAAATTGGTTTTCCACAAGGATCCGTATTAGGTCCAATTTTGTTTCTCATATTTATTAATTCTTTGTTCAAACAAGAACAAAAAACTGCTTTTGCTGATGATTTAGCTTGTGTATTTATAAGTCCATTAAATATAATATGTGATATTAATTTTGATTTAGATCAACATAAACATAAGTTGGTTATTAGCAGTAAGAGTAAAATTAGGTTTTTGTTTAATGTAAATTATATTTGAATATTTTTATGAATTACATATATATTTGATTTTTTTTGGAATTTATTATATTTATATCAAAAATATGAAAAAAAAAAATATTAAAATGAATCACCCCATTTCATTTTGCTACAAAGTTAATTTGATAAACGGGGTATTCGTCACTATTATTTATATTGCATAATAAAGAATGCTCTCTAACTTTTTTCTTCTTTAATTTCTATTTTGCTGATAATTTTGAAAAGCACTTACTAAGTTTAAAAGAATGTTGTAATATAGTTTATGTATAATAAATCTAGTATATCTAATATTGTTATAAAAACATTCTATTTTAATTATGTAAATAATATTTTCTTTTCAATTAAGTTTGTTTTGTTTTGCATAAATATTTGTAAAATGTGTAATATAAGGAGAATAAATATCAATTTATTATTTTTTTTTATTATTTATTATTAGATTCTTTCCACTTGGCCGTTACCTCTCGGAATGCGTGTTTGATTTTGTTTATAAATTCATTTGTTATTACCATTACCATTGGGTTTCGAATTAATGCGTATACATGTTTCATTTTTACTCCAGCTGTGTTCTAGTGTGTATTCGAACTTTTGTAGTACCAGTGCCCATCCGGCGATCCTGGTAGTATGTTTTCTTTCTCCATGGTTTGTTTGAATGCGGAACATCTGTAACTATTTTGTATTTTATGCCCAGTACATATACTCGGAAATTCTTTAAAGCTGATAAAATTGATAGTAGACAGGATGAAAATTGTTGTCTTCGCCTTTTTGGAGTAGAACTGCTCCGAATCCCCATTTCGACGCGTCCGTATGTATTTCTGTTTCTGATTCTTGTTTGTACAATTTAAATACAGGGTTTTCTGACAGTTTTTGCTTAAGTTTGTTGAAAGTGCTTTTTTCTTTTATTCCGAATTTTAATTATACTTCTTTTTTTAATAGGTTTGTCTTGCAATTAAAGAGTCTTGCAATTAAAGAGTACGATTGGATAAATTTTCTGAAGAAGCCTGTTAGTCCTAGAAAGCTCTGAACGTCTTTGATCGTTTTCGGTTCTGGAAATTTGTTAGTACTCCTTTCAGTACTTCTTTAAATTTTTTCATGCCTTCGTACCAATAAGTCATCCATGTATACCAATACGTATTTTTTTCTCTGTGAGTGGTTTGAAAGTTCTATTAATAGATATTAGTGAAACACAATTTGGTTTTAGAAGTGGTGTAGGTACAAGAGAAGCCTTATTTTAATTCAACACTGTAATACAAAGATGTAAAGAAGTTAACGTTGACATTTTTTCATGCTTTATTGATTATGAAAAAGCTTTTGACAATGTACAGCATAGCAAATTAATAAGTATTTTGGAAAATAAGAATCTGGATTCGAAATATATTAGGATAATAGAAAACCTGTATTGGAAGCAGTCAGCAACAATAAAAACAAATGATGGTATATCTGGCGACGTACTGATTAAAAAAGGTGTAAGACAAGGATATATATTATCTCCCACACTATTTAATACATATGCCGAGGAAATAATAAAAGAAGACAGTGATTTAAATCTTGTTTTAAAGATTAGACTTTTAAAATGCTACGTTTGGTCAACATTACTTTATGGTGCAGAAACTTGGACGATGATAAAATATGATGTAAAGAAAATCTAAGCTTTTGAGTTATGGTTATATCGAAGAATTTTAAAAATATCATGGAGGGATAGAACAACCAATGTTGAAGTTTTAAATCGTATGAATGTGACAAAGCAGTTAATAAATATTATAATGAAACGAAAAATAAACTATCTTGGTCACATAATACGTAATGAGAAATATAAAATCTTGGTCACTGCGTTGGAAGGCAGAATAAATGGTAGAAGAAGTAGAGGCACAAGAAATAAAAATTGGTTGCAGAACATTACTGAATATTTTAATTGCACGAAAATTCAACTATTAAGAACTGCTAGATCAAAAGATCAAATCAAGACGATTATTACCAATCTCCACAGTGGAGGGGAACTTTAAAGAAGAAGAATATAATTAAATTTCAAATATTCGCATATTAGATTTATTTAGCAGAAACCCTATAGTACGTTTATTCCCTACAAAATTAATACCATAACTTTTAACACGTTCTGGTTTTGGTTTCGGTTTTTATTTAATAAACCATTTCCATCCATTTTTTTACAATGATCAATTGCTTCTTCTTTTGTATTAAATATTATCAAGAATCACTAGTTAAACTCCAACTCATTAACGGATTTTTCCACCTCACGATTATCAAAATCAATTTTTAACAATTCTACATTCTGATGACTTCGATACGCCAAATAAATCTCCACATGTAAGAAGAATTCCAATACATGCATAAAACCAAAGATAATATAATACAGGAAGATTTCTCATCACATACAAATTTAACGATCAAAATATTTTGTATGGCGGGTTGTAATGTTACGACCCGTCATAATATTACGCTCATCAGATTGCTACCCGCTCTCAAAATATATTTTAATACTCATATTCATATTCATAGTCAAGTAAATTTTGAGAAACAAAAGAAAAGAAAAAAAAATTCTCCCTGTTTGTGATATTTTTTCTCTTTGTTTGAGAGAGCGTTTCTTCCCTTTTCATGTTGCCCGAACGCACCATAGTTGAAATAAATAAAAATAATTCAGATAATATTTCTTGGGTTTACATATTCTTTGATAAAACCTTAAATACAATAAAAACATTGATTCTGGTGATAAAACATTGTTCCTGAAGAAAAAAACTTTTTTAATTAACAATTTATTGATATTTAAATTACATATATCGCACGTAGAAATCATAGTCATCGCAAATATTAAAATACGCTCTCGAAATATGCTTTTTCTGGGAATTGTTACTATAATCCTATAGTACTCCTCATCACTAACATTTTCGATATCGAAATCTATTTCCATTTCTTAAATTTCAAAATGGATTTTTATTTATTTATTATTTATGTTAATATTGTGGAGACTTTTATTCAATACTACAACTTTTTACCACTTTGTTCTAAGAACTTTTAAAATGTATATGAATTGATTTACTATCAATTTAGTTTCTATTTGTCTTTATATAATATAACACTTTCGGTCTAATTAATTAATATTAAATTTGTGGAACTTTTTAATATTTGTCTCTATTTGTCTTTATATAATATAACACTTTCGGTCTAATTAATTAATATTAAATTTGTGGAAATGAAATAGGTGAGATCGAGACGTCATTTTACTCACTGCATATTTATACAGGGTGCCCGCGGCGGGCCCCGCACTACGAGTGCATTAACTTCGGGAGGTGATTGTTCTACAGGGGAGTCTAAAATGCACCGTTACCGAGATACAAGGTGATAAATTTTTTTTTTTAATTTTTTTACATTTTTATATAAATGGCAAAATCTCGCAAACTATTTAATCAAGATGTTTTTTTTTTATTCGACAGGTAATTGTCATAGTTTTATTCTGATGTATCATTTGATGATATTAAGTGTTGCCAAGATGCAAATTTAGTATCTCAAAGATGTTTTTTTTTTTTTAGTAAAATCAAAATATCTCAAAGAAGTTCGTAATCTTATGTGTGCTTTAGTTATGTAATATTAGTTATGTCGGGGTAGTTTTAAACTTATTATAATATGTTTATGAATAGTACAAGTAATATGAAATACCATGAAGTCTGGTGATGGGTTGGATGGGCGAAAAAAAAAGTTAGCTCAAAAAAATTTTCTAGGCGTACGAAAATGCAAAAAAACTAAAGTGTTGGGGGGACGCGTACGCTTTTTATGTGCGCAGCAACATATCCTAGAACCGCTCGTCCGATTTTAATGAAATTTAACACACAAGCTCCAACAGACTTCACCCCGGTGCCTTTACAAGATGAGATCGATACTTTAAGTGGGACCATGTTAGATTTCCCATTTTATGTGGGAACCTATGTGTTTTTGTTCTACGGAAAAATGTTAAAAAAATTCATGTCTCTGATTTGAATGAAATTTGGAACGTAGGTTGGTATCATGATTGTGCACAAGCCTACCTAGATTCAGGTCTGTAACTTCAGGGGGTCCATGGTAAAATTTCCGATTAAAATTTCGCATGCTCTAGACTAGAGCATATAGTAATTATTATCTAATTTGCATACGTTTTGGTACATATGATAGTTTCAGTATGTTCTTGGCGCCTGTAAAGTTTAAATTCGGTAATTCAGTGGGTCCATGTTAAAATTTTCAATTATATTTCATAAGTTCAATATTCTACATCATACAGTAATTGGCACCCAATTACAATTATATTTCAAACAAAGGTTGACTTTGTTACCTACTTATTGCTCCAAAAATTTGTATCAGGTAGCTTTATTGTGTTCATGGGAAACTAGTATATGAGCAACTTAGTTTCCAAAGAATATTTCATATGTTCTACACCATATAGTAATTATTGTCAGTTTTCAATAAAATTTGGTACATAGGTTGGATTCGTGATTACGCATGTGTAGACTAAGATAGAAGTTACTAGTCTGAGGGGGTCCATGTTAAAATTTCCGATTAATATTTCATATGTTCTAGATCATAGGGTAAATATTATCCAATTTCAATTAAATTTTGTGCACAGTTTGGATTTGTGATTACGCATATTTTTACTTATTATAGTTATTTTAATTATATTATTTATTATTTTCGTTATAATTACATATAAAAGAAATAAAAATATAAAATTATTAATTTTTAAATCAATAAATAATAAAGATGAGCAATTTTGAACAAAGCACTGTTTGTTACAAAGGTAATGTTAATTACAAAAAACTTTTGTACATAAATCGCTGTTAAACATACTACGAGTTATCTGCTCCCCCTAGTTAGCAGATTTTTTTTTGTTTTCAATGAAGAATAATGTTAAGATTAAGTAATGTTAAGTTTAATACAAATAAAAATGTTAAGTTTAATACGAATAATGTTAAGTTTATTACAAATAAATATTCTTTTCTATTAATATTTTTTTTCAAATCCAGGCAAATTTTAAAATTTTATTGAAGAAAAAGGTAAAGCCGTGCTTTAGTTTAATCCAACACTTTATATAATATACATCCACATTGCTCTCGTTGCCCTAAACACTACCATTACATTCCAAGGTATCTACCCTTTCCGGCCCGTAAATTGATACTCCACGTTTTTTTTAATTTTTGGACCCATTTTTTGGGGCCCCATATGGCCCTCTTTACCTGAAACATTACCCAAAAAGATGTACTCATCGAGACCGAGTTAAATCGGTGAAGCCGTTTAGGACCTATGCCCAGGTGAGGTAGACATGAATTGTAAATTTAATAAAAGGAAATTTATAATAGTTTCAGGCCCCCACATGACCCGAGTTGCCCCAAACAGTACCATTATTTACATCAAAGATATCTACTCTTCCAGACCCTTAATTTGATACCCCACATGATTTTTTTCATTTTTGGCCCCATTTTTTCGGGGCCCCACATGGTCGAAGTTACCCGAAACACTACCCAAGGAGATGTACACATCAATACCTTTAATTTGATACCCGGGCCGTGAAAATTATATAAGTACCGAATGGTAATAACACTAGCTTAAGTTTCAAATTTGAGTTAAATCGGTAAACCCGTTTAGGAGCTTTGCCCAGGTGAGGAAAACATGAATAGTAAATTCAATAAAAGGAAAGTATTAAATGAATTTTGTGCTAATAAAACAAATAAAGTTAATGACAAATTATTTGTGGATGACTATGATTACCATTTTAATAATAATAATAATCACCCCAATTATGATTGTCGTATAATCCGCACACTGGCGTTCAATCTAAGAACATAAGGAAAGATGCGCTCAACAGGATCAGAAGCGCTAGAAGACGGTTGCACAAACTGTCGCTGAGGGATCCAAAAGAACTAAGTGCCTGGGACAAGGAAAAACTTGTCGAATCCAGGCATATAGTGAGTCAGTTGAACTGAAGGAACTGGTGAAACCGTCAACCTCCAATGCGTCTGATAAGCAGACTAGGGAGGCTGACACTAAAAAGTCGAAACCGTTGTCACCAACCTCCGGTGCGTCTGATAATAGGACTAGGGAGGCTGGTGAAAGACTAGTTGTTAAGGCATTTCGATCCGGTGCGTCTAAACAGACTAGGGAGAGAGATGATCGTAACAACAAAGCACGTACTGCACCGAAGCCCACTGCTGGAAAAGCGGCGGTAGCTAAGGAACAGTACGTGAAGAAGAGAGGTAGATCTGACGACAACTTGATACCGAAAGCCCCTAAGAAGGCAAAAGGTTTAGCTGATAAGTTGCAGGTAGCCATTGTGGACGAGGATTCCCTGGAAGGTAAGTTTGAGAGCGACCAATGGCTAAAGGTTAAAGAGAAAATACAGGATGCGCTTATTGATTATTTCGCCTCCGGTGCAGCGGACGAAATTCAATTCGATGGTGCAGGCTGGGAGAAGGGGTATAAAATAGTGGCTTGTGCGAATAAGAATTCGAAAGATTTCTTAAGCACCACCCTACACAAGCTGGATGGTATCTGGGAGGGATAAAGGTTGAAAGCCATCCCTAGAGCCGATACTATTATTATAAATAAGTTTTACTAAATACAAGATCTTTAAAAAAAATTATGTTTATTGTAAAATTTTCGAGGATATTATTTTTTTACTTATTTATTTATTTTTTTGCTTAGTTCACAGTTTACAATATATTTAATTACATAATATAAATTCAAAAAAAAAATTATTAATTTAATAAATTAACAATAATAATTATATTTTGAATGAAAAAAAAAATTTATATAAATTAAAATTAATACTAAAAATAATAGTTAAATATATCAATTTAATTATTTAAATCAAATTTTGTCAAAAAACAAAATTATATTTAATTTATTATTAAACAATACAAACATACAGTTAATGATAAAAAAAAATATCAATCATTAAGTGTTAATTTTTTTAGGTTATTTTTAGATGTTAAGATTCTAATATAATTGTGGTACTTATTACCAAGAATTAATAACCTATTGATGGGTTCAAACATGCCATACGTTGTTCTGTGAAATTTTAAATTAAATAAATTAGGCGACCTAAATCTATTGTCATGATTAAATTCAATCTTATTTAGTATAAACGAAGAATCAATATTTGAATTAATAATTTCATTTAAAAAAACTACATCAGCCATTTCCCGTCTTTTTTTTTCAAAGTCTGCATGTTTATGGAGTAAGGAGGTAATATCAAAAGATTAATCCAATGAAATTGGCGAAATGCAAATCTAATAAAATTTCTTTGAATTCCTTCTATACTGCGAATATGTATATCAAAGTGTGGATTCCAAACTTGACTGACATACTCCAAATTTGGGCGGACAAGACACGTGTAGAGTGGTTTTAAAATATAAGGATCTGAAAATTTCTTAGACCATCTTTTTATAAATCCAAACATTGAATTTGATTTATTAATTATGTAGTTATAATGTAACTTAAAATTTAGATTTTGGTCCAAATAAATACCTAAATCCCTAAATGACTCAACAATTGGTACCGTTTCATTATTAAATTTATAATTAAATTGAATTGGTGTTTTTTTTACGCGAAAATGTCATCATAGCACATTTTCCGACATTAAGTTTAAGGCAGTTTGAAGTACACCATGTCGAAAAACGATTCATATTTTCTTGAAGAGATATTGAATACGACAAAGAAGTTATTTTTCTATAAATTTTCATATCATCTGCATAAATACTTATATTGCTATTTTTAATTAATGAGACCACATCATTTATTGAGATGATAAATAACAACGGACCAAGATGGCTACCTTGAGGTACCCCTGAGTTGGCTTCAAATGCTGAAGTTACTATGGATTTAAACAAAATACTATAAGTTCTATTGGTTAAGTACGACTTAAACCATTTTAAAAAGTATTTAGGAAATCCTAGTTTCCTAAGTTTAAACAATATTACACTGTGAGGCAAAAGGTCAAATGCCTTACTTAGATCACTAAATAACACATCAGTTTGATAACCAGCTTCCATGTTATTAATAAATATTGATGTTGACTCAACCAAATTAGTTACTGTTGATCTACTTTTCATAAAACCATGTTGGTTTGCAACTAAGAAGCTAAAACAATGATCATAAATGTTATCAAAAACCATTAACTCAAAAAGTTTTGGTATACAAGATAATTTAGCTATTGGGCGATAATTAAAAACATCTTTTTTTACCCCTTTTTATGAATTGGCTTAATATAAGATTTTTTCCATAAATAAGGAAAAATCCCAGTAGCTAATGAGCGTTTAAACAAAATGATTAAAGGCAAAGTTAATGAACTGGAACAAATTTTTAATATAATCTCTGAGACTCGATCTGGTCCAGGGGATGCATTATTACCAAGTTTGTCTAAATAGGACTTAGTGAGTATTTCATCAAAAATAATATTCCGAAAAGTGGTCTTTGGTGAGTTTTCAAGGTGGTCAAAATGAGACTCATTAATTTTAAAATTATTACCCAAATAACAGTCTGAAAAATGTTCTCTAAAATAATTAGAGAAAACTGCTGGGTCGTTACTTAAATTCCCATTAAAACTCATAAAAGTTGGAAATTGGTCAGACTTTCTTTTTGAGTTCACAAAGTTCCAGAAAGCTTTTGGGTTATCTACAAGTTTAAAAGTCATATCGTCTACATAACTATTAAATATTAAACAAATTAGTAAAATTAATATAATCTATGTTATTTTTGGACTTGAGATATTTACGCCAAGCTTTATTTTTAATATTTCTTAGTTTTTTTATTTTATGAGTACACCATGGGGGACTATTATCAATCCCTTTAACGATGGATTTTGGAACAAATAAATTAAAACCATGTAAGATAATATTATAAAAATTCTCAATGACTTCATTATAATCTACATAATCATTTAATGTATTAAAGTCAAAGGAATGTAGATAGGCATTCAACCCTTGAAAGTCAGTTTTATTAAAATTAAATCTGTATGAGTTAGCACTAGCTACTGCAATTGGCGCATTGTAACAATAAGTAAAAGTAATTGGCGGATGATATTGGTCAATATTGACTAGCGTTGATACAAACTGCGTTAATATAATATTATCCCAATCCGATGTAAAAATAAGATCTAACTGTTTTGATTGGAAATTTTTGATATTTGAAATTTGTTGCATATAATTTGCAGCTAAATTATCACAAAATCAATATTCAATATTCAATATACCTCTAAATTAGAATTAGGTGGAATATAATAACTAATAATTATGAGTTTTTTTGATTGTAGATTTACTTCCACACCTACTATTTCTAATGACTCAGAATTAGGAATTAAAATTTCAGAACATTAAATTTCGATTTAATAGCGACTAAAACACCTCCCCCTTTCGCAGTATTGACAGCACTTAATAAGTTTTGGGAATTGTATCTATCTTTTCTGAAAACAATAAATGATTTATCAAATACTTTAAGACTATTAATTGAAGAAGTTAACCACGTTTCAGTAAGAGCATAAACATCAAAATTCATTGAAAGGGAATTAGAAAGCATAAATTTGGTTTTTGTGCGTAAGCCCCTAACATTCTGATAATAAATATTTAAGTCAGTCAAGTTTGATTTTAGACTTAAGTATATTAGAATCAATGTTGTTATTTATAATGTTAGAAGGCCTATGATCGAAAATACCTATTGTTATTTTTTCTAATTCTTTGCATATAGTCAATTCTCTTATTTTCAACAAAACTACGAAAGGTTTTTAAATCCTTTGAAACTTTTTCAGAGGAAACATTAAAATTTGCATGATATCTGTGAAATATCATTCGAAGTTCTTTCGGATCTGATGGTAGTCCATCTTGTTCAATTAAAATTTTAATGTTAGTTTTAGTTTTACCATCAATACAGATTAAATCGTCCTGATCATGCAAATAAGCTAAATATAATCTAACATTCTCAAAAAATTTATTGTCTCTAAGGCGACCAAGGACATATAAACTATCACCGTCTATAACCGCATTTTTTGTAAGCCTGGCAATCGGTGGAAGTAAAGGATTAATAAAGGAAGTATTACTTTTATTAATAGAAGTATTAGAATTGGATAAGTCGTCATTATTAGTATTGTTAATGGGAATACTATATGTGACATTGTTATTATTGTTGCTATTAGTTTGCATGTTAATCTTGATTGGATTAGTAATATTAGAATTGGATATGATATCACTGGGAACTGTAAAAACAGGTAATGAACCAGCACTAAACGTCGGACCTTAAATAAAGTTCGAGTATTTAATTGCATTACAAGTACAATTGCAACTTTGGCTGACATTATCGTAATTACTATTACTTTGTAAGTCTGAATGATTGATATTTCTTCCATCATTACTTTTATATTTCTTACTTATAATTTTAGTATTATTTTTATTACCTTTAATATTCCTTTTACTTTTAATTTTTTTATTACTATTACTATTATTATTATTGCTGTTGTTATTATTTTTGCTACAAATTTTTTTTTTTTTATTTTTTTTTTTATTATTGTTATTTTTTTATTTTTATTATTAATATTTTTACTTAGGTTTTGGATTTTGTTAGTATTATTATTATTATTGATTCTATTATTAGTACTATTATTACTAATGTTTTTGTTATTAGTTTGCTTAATATTTTGTTTTTTATTTTTAATGTTATCCACCCATAAAGAAGTGAATGCATTAATACTACCCCATAATAGTTGATTATCTATTAACGCATACGCAGCATGCTCTGCAACATTTACCTTGAAACTTGAAAATGCTAGTTTCTTATTCTGAAGATAGCGAGGTGAGACTTTCTTACATTGAACATCAGTTATCATAAATGTTTTAAAAATGAAGTCCTTTAACCATTGTTCGTCCGCATTTGCTGGTGCTCGTTTAACAAATATTGAAATAATAGTGCTACTACTACTATCATTATTATTATTATTATTATTACTATCATTATTATTATTATCATTAATATTGTTATTAATATTCAATTCGTCATAAATTGATTTTTGATTTCTTTCATGAAAAATCGGAATATCTTTTAACTTATCATTCGGCGTTGCTGCTTTAAAATTATGTATACGACTTAAAAATTTTAATTCCTATTATTAAGAGTTACCTTTGATGTAAAAAATTCATCATAAAAATCTACCCAGCGAGACCTGGTATCATCAATGCAGTTATCATCCCTTAGTATCGTCAATTGATTGAATGGTGAACTGAAATTCTCTAAGTTTTGATGTTGAGTTTTATCAATTAGTGAATGGACGTTCTGTGAATCCAATGAAATTTTTAGCTTTTTTATTGAAGAATGTAATGAATCCAATTGAAAGTTCAATTTATTAGCTACCAAATCGTCACTTTTCATGCCAGTTGCTTTATCAGAATCAATGGTAGCAAGCAATTTAAGTATATTATTGGAAACAAGATTCCAATTATTTACTTGTAAATCACATTTATTATCAATACCAATAATATTAGAGCTTAAATCGGCCATGTGTTGTTTAATATCTGTAAATTTTTCTACGCATTTTTTTTCATTATTATGAACAGATTTTTTAATGAAATCAATCGAGCCAGTAATTAACTTAAGATAATCATTATTTGTTTTATTCGCTAACATTACATGCGACAGTTTTATGCTTTGACATTCAGTGCAATAAGAACTAAAGAATTTGGTATATTCTTTCCAATGTTTTAATGCACATTTCGAAATGTCAATACACTGCATGTGATAAAAGTTAGAACAAATTCCACCGCAGGCAATTAGCTCATGTAACGAAGAAGAATCTTAGATCAAGCAATTAACACTACTACATTTGTTCATTGTAAAAATATATACTCGTATATATACTGTCAACAAATTAAGGTAAATGCACTGTTCCAACAAAAACAAAAGTGTATTAAAATTAAATTGCACAACACAAAAATTGATAATTTAATTTGTGAAAAATTTAGGTGATAAGCACAAGGTAAATGCACTTTGCAATAAGTTATTGTTACTGCACACAAGAATTAAATTTCACAACACACCAAAACAAAAACAAAAAAATGTTATTTGTATTTTTATTTTAATTTTTTTTTAATTTTTATTTGATTATTTATATTAATTATGAATTTTTTGTTAAAAGAGCAAAATTAAAGAAATTTTGTATGTAAAAAATTGCAAAACTTAATAAAAATTAATAATTACTTAAAGTGAATAAAAAAAAAGCTTTGAAAGTTAATTGTTGAAAAAAAACAATAGCACTGATACCATAAAATTTATGAGACCAAAGGCGTGGATCTGGGTACCCAAAACGTTCCAGACGACAGATAGGCTGTTGAGTCTTCTTGTTAGGCAAAACAAGGAATTGAAGGCAGGGGATGGGAAGGTGCTGAAGGTTGATGCTAGGACGGAGCGTGGTCAGCACTTCCCAGTTAGCATCAACAGAGATTCCCTTCCATTCCTAGAGAAAAATAGGTTTATGGCCAGGTTCAGCCTGGCGCATGTTTATGTGAGGATGGTAGGTGGTGGTGAAACTGATGATGGAGGTGATCCACGTAAACCTCCACCACAGTATGGCTGCCACAGGCAACCTGATCGGGTATATGAACCAACAGAACATCGACGTTGCGCTCATACAGGAACCGTGGATTGCCGGTAGAGGAAGGATTCAAGATTAAAATGCTTCTTGTAAACGATTTCAGTAATGAAGGTAACACAGTGGTAGAATGGGGTAGGAGTAAGATGGAAAGCCTCTACTCTTAGTCTCTTCTTATATGCCATTTGACAGCGTGGATCAGCCACCGTCTGAAGTTCTGAGGAAAACAATAGAGAAATGTAAGTACGATATGCTGATCGGTTGTGATACCAATGCACATCATACACATTGGGGAAGTACGGACACCAATAGCAGAGGTAAGTCTCTTTTAGATTATATTAGTGGTACTAACCTTAGTGTATGTAATAGGGAAACAGCCCCTACTTTTATAACTAGAAATAGAAAGGAGGTCCTAGACCTGACATTAGCCACTAATTCTAGTTTACTAACGGTAAAAAATTGGATGGTGTCGGATGAGGCTTCGCTCTCTGATCACTGTTGGATTAGGTTTCAGGTTGACTGTAAGCGAGAAGAAATGGTCAGTTTCAGAAACCCTCGAAAAGCCGACTGGTGCGAATACAGGGAGGCTTTTGATGGCTCCCTGAAGGCACCAGACAGGAAACGTCTAACAAAGGGTAAAGTGATCGACAGAGTGGTTGATGACATAGGCACACTGATGGCAGATGACTTTGACATGAGCTGTCCTGTTAGTCGGACGAAGAACGGTAAAAAACCATCTTGGTGGAACGTCCAGGTGGAAGAGTGTAGACGAATTGCAAGATTATTGCACAACAAGGGGAAGAGGGATAACTGTATAGTTGACTGGGATAACTATAAGGTCTAAGGAAATTTAAATACACGGTAAGGAAAGCCAAAAAGCAATCACGAAAAATGTTCTGTGCATCAATGGAAGGTGTCAATGAGACAGCAAGATTGAGGAAGTTACTGGCAAAGGAACCAACAGTTCCGAACTATATAACAAAGGAGAATGGAGAATGGGCTGAATCATGCCAGGAAACACTGGACTCACTGATGAAGGCCCATTTCCCTGGCTCTCA
The DNA here is from genome assembly GCA_963920725.1 of Rhamphomyia laevipes. Classification (NCBI taxonomy): domain Eukaryota; kingdom Metazoa; phylum Arthropoda; class Insecta; order Diptera; family Empididae; genus Rhamphomyia; species Rhamphomyia laevipes. The sequence continues at coordinate 83,732,673 of OY987255.1, forward strand.
GCCAGTGGGAAATGAATGCTCACATGAAGGCACGAGAGGCACGCAAGTACTTTGGAATCTAGCCAAAGCTATTGTGACGGAGGAGAAGGTCGTATGGGCGATCGAATCATTCGCTCCATACAAGTCACCAGGTCCGGACGGTATTCGACCGATTATGTTGCAGAAGGCCCCTGGATCGCTCGCAAAATGGTTGGTAGTGATTTTCAGGAGCCTATATATGTGTTACGTACCGAGAAGCTGGAGGAAAGTGAGGGTTATATTCTTACTTAAACCCGGTCAGAATAGCCATATCACAGCAAAGGATTATAGACCGATCAGTCCGTCATCCTTTATGCTCAAGACAATGGAGAAATTAATATGGGTCCATATAAAAAGCAGCTGTCGAGACGGCTCTCTCTAGACAGCTCAACATGCTTATTGGAAAGGGAGGTCGGTAGAAACAGCACTCCATAATACGGTGACACAAATTGAATCGTCACTGAATCATAAGGAGTACACATTGGCAGCGTTCCTTGACATAGAAGGGACTGATACTATTGAGAAGGCGCTGAGTGATACAGGCGTGAATAGAGGAGTCGCAACCTGGATTGGCCAGATGCTGAAGAAAAGAAACATAATGTCAAGCTGGCGTACTAGCGAGGTAAGTTTATCTGTCACCAAAGGCACACCACAGGAAGGAGTGTTATCACCATTTCTGTGGTTGCTGGTAATGGACAGTATTTTGAAGGAGTTAGAGAGGAAAGGGTACAAGGTTATCGCATATGCGGATGACCCTGTGATCCTGGTAAGTGGAAAATTTCTGGACACTATCAGCCTGTTGATGGGTACTGGCCTCAGCATAGTAACGAAGTGGACTGATAGCTGTGGGCTATCAGTAAATCCATCCAAAACGGAACTGGTTCTTTTCACCAGAAGAAGGAAGATCTCAGATTTTAATCTACCAACGCTGAACGGAGTGGAGCTGACACTCTCGAGCAGTGCAAAATACCTAGGGATAATACTGGATTCCAAACTGAATTGGAATAAAAATGTTGAGGAAAGGGTGAAAAAGGCAACAACTGCACTATTTACATGCAAGAGATTCTCAGGGAAGAAATGGGGTATTAAACCGGATGTAGCATACTGGTTCTACATCAGCGTCGTGAGACCCATACTCATGTACGGTGCGCTAGTATGGTGGCCGGCAGTTGAGAAGAAACAGTGATGAGGAAGTTGGAAAATTTACAAAGATTGGCGCGCATAAGTGTTGCGGGAGCTCTTCGTACCACACCAACTAAAGGCATGGAGATCATTCTTGACCTACATCAAGTGAGCGAGGTGGTTAAAAACACATAGTGTTATACAGGAAAAATATCAATTGGATACTAGAGGAGTGCAAACAGACTATCTAGTACCACAGATGTTCTTTGAGAAAGACTACAGCATTCAAATCCCAACAAGGGATGAATGGGTCGGAGATTCGGTAATTCCGGAGAAGGGGTTTGCTATATTTACGGATGGATCGAAGACAGCCAGCGAAACTGGTGCGGGTGTCTTCTCTGAACAGTTAAATATAAAGGAATAAGTGAGGTTTCCAAACCACAGCAGTGTGTTTCAGGCGGAGGTGCTAGCTATAGTACATGTAGCCTCATTAGCAACGACGAAGGTGAAATCGCACGAGGATATCACAATCTACGTCGACAGTCAGGCTGCTATCAGGGCGCTTGATTCAACGGTAATCAAATCAAGCTTGATTAGGACATGCAGAGAAGTGCTTCAGACACTCTGTAGGATTAGCACAGTAAGATTATGTTGGGTACCCGGTCATCGTGACATATATGGGAACGAGCAAGCCGATGAACTGGCTAAGAAAGGTTCTATAATAACAGGACACTGTCTCTTGGGGAAGATTGGGCAAGAGATTGGGGCTCACCACGGTGGATTCATGTAGAGGATGTCATGACTTGAGTGTAGCGGAAGATATCAGCCACATGCTGTGTGACTGGCCTGCATTGAGCAGAAGTAGGTACCGCTTTTTGGGTAACTATCGGTTCGATGGACTTGAGGAGTTGGTAGGGATCCCAGTCAGGGATCTGCTAAAGTTTGTTAAGATCGCGGGTTGTCTTGAAGAGTAGTAGAGGAGAAATTGTTGTTACTCAAGGGTATACCTATGGGCCAACTAGTGGCCTAGTGTTGGGGATATAATCCCCCCTTACTAAACACTAGTAGAATATTCTCACCATACTGAATATGGTCGTAACGCGCCTATTAACAGATGTAGTAGGGTTTTCAACACATATTGCACTCTTTACTCATCCTGAGTAACCAAATCCTCTTATAAAAAAATCTTCAATCCCTACTAAACTAACCTATATAATCTGAGAATTTAGAATTTATAAATTGTACACTTATTAATTTACAAATTTTGACAATAACACAAATTTAATATGTTGCATGTGTATGTATATATGTATATGTATAGTTTATAAAATAAATTAAATTTAATTTAATTTAGTATATTTTTAGATTAGATTTAGTAGTTGTAATTCATGTTATCATTTTTAAGAAAATGCTTATATATAAGAATACTATGTAAATATTATATATGTACCTTGTTTGGTTAATAAATAAAATAAAATAAAATAACTATTATTTGTCGTTTCAAGTGACAACATTAAATAAAATAAAATAGAAATAGAAAATATTTTCTATTACTGTCCTTTGTCCTTAAAAAAAATTCTATTATTTGTCGTTTCAAGTGACAACATTAATTGGTATTATGTTTGTCAGATTTACGAAGTTTCTCGTCTGTCACACTACCGCCATCTGTTGTTCATGGAAAAAAGTTTACAAAATTGGTATTATCATAGACACTGCATTCTTAATTACGTTTTAAACGTGTATATCTAACGATATAATGATCAACAGATGGCACTAGTATGCGCTATTTCAAAAATATTTATATTTTTTCATTTTTCCTTTTTAACATGTTCAAATAATGATATACACATTGTTCGGTGAGCCTGCTAAAATTTCTGAAATAAAAAGTTTAACTTCTCCTTGAACTAAATAAAAAGAAATCTGCTTGGTTTACGTTCAATTTTATTTTACTTAAATATTTATTAAAATGATGAATTTCAAATGTTACAATAATAATTATTAATAAAAAAACAAACAAACAATTTGTATTATTACTTTACTCTTTAATTAATTAATCTCAATTATGTTGCTAATTGTTAACGTTGATGTCGCTTCTATCGTCTCAGCAATTGTGCTCATACCATTAGCCTGACTGTTATCTGAAGTTCGATCAGCTAATTGTCTATCTACTACAATTGTCGTTGGGCGACAATTAGAGTAGATTTCAACAATTTTATAATGTAGCGCAACCTGGTGGATCGTTTAATATTGGTTTTGTTCAATATTGAATTTTGTTCCACAAAACCTAGAAATTGGTTGATACGACTAATTCTCTGAGGTTAAATAATCTAATTTATTTATGATATTTCCCTAATTAATTTATGTTGAGGTTAGGTTGCCTGTATTAATTTATACGTTTGAAACTGTGTTGATTAAATTACATTTACCAGATTAATATCAAATACAATATACCTGGTAAACCATAATCAACGATAATAATAAAAAATAAATAAATTGTTTTGTAAAAACAATTATCTAATAAACTAATTTAAATCAATTAATAATAATAAATTGTTCTGTAAGAACAATTATCTACTAAAATGACTTTACTAAATTAACATTCGATCTATAATTCGATAACCGTAATCTTAATTCGACACGTGATCGTAATGTGGGCGCAATCTAACCTTAATTTTATTAAAGTAATTTAACCGAATTTAACCTTACTTTTTATTTAAATTTTGCAACGCGTGATTTTAATTTTGTATAATAATTAAACGTTTTGATTTTTTAGAACTTCATGCGGTTTTCCGATTTAACCTAACTTTAGTTGATATTAATTTTTTTTAATAAATTCAATTCTATACTTCAATAATTAAATTTAAAAATAATTCTATATTAAATTCTAACAATTCACTAATTGAATTTAAATACTTTAAAATCGAATTCTAATAATTCGCTAATTGGCAATTTTAAATTAATTTCACTTTATTTATTTATTTTTATAATCTACAACTTTGTTAATTATTTAAAATAAATTTAATTAAATTTACTTTACCCTTTTTAAAAATAATGAGTTAATTAAACCAAAGAAAATATATTGCATAGGAACAATCACAAATTTTCCACAATTACTTGTGCCACTTGTAATTTTATCCGTATACAATAATTTTTCTTACCTTTATGTATATGTGTAGATATAAAATAATTTTAAATTATTTTCTTGAATTTTCTTGCTGCTGCTGCCTTTGAGAATCGATCGATGAGACTGATAAAATTCTCAATTTGCCTATCGTTTATATAGCCTAATCTATTTTAAAATTTACATTTTCTATATGGTGTTACCATATTAAATTTTAAATCATTTGACCATAATGGTCATAACATTTTATCCTAAGGTTTTCCTGAAAACCTTTACTAACCTTTTTTCCTTTAGAATATTATTTCCTATAATTTCTCTACTAAATTTTCCTAATTCTAGCTAATTTTCCTGGAAAATTCTATGAATAACTTTTGCTATAAAATGCTATAAAAACGTTCAGCCCTGAACAATTTAATTATTATTAAGTTGTCCCTACTGATTTTTATTACGAGAGAGTGCTTTCGTGCAGTTTATTTTATCCCGCTCGCACAAATTGCATCTCGCTCATACTAATTGGGTTTTTCATTTAATTTAAAAAACATAAATTCTATGTTTATGTTTATTTTCCGCGATTTTTCCTGACATAATTAGATTCGCGATTCACTTTTCTACCGGGTAGAAAATTTTCATAAGTCTACGCGGATTATTTTACTCGCAATCTACTCCGCAAGTTTCGGTTTGACAGATGAAATGCCGGCATTTCATCTAAATTTAATTCGTAAAAATCGGATTATTTTCCACTATTAATTCTGGTAAGTTATTAAAATATGAAATTAAGAATTCATTAGAATTCTAAAAATATAAGAACATCATGGATGTCAGCTATATTAAAGCTGATATTCATCTAAACCTTTTGCTTTATTTTTCAGGTTATGCCGGCGCATCAATCAATATTAGATTGAATTTAGTAACCAATATCCACCTGATATTGGTTGCATTTGTTTGGAGATTTAAACTACAGGTAAGTACCTATCGATTGAATGTAATATGTATGGAAAACATCAACAACCTTCCATGCTATTTCAACATGAAATTTACACATGTAGTTGTTGTTGTTTTTCATATTAAATATAAACAAATATTGTATGACTTTAATAAATTTATTTTATTAATTCAATTTTCTCTTTTTAGGATGAACATTGCTGGATGAACACACATAGAAAAAATTCTTACCAAAAAAAAAAAAAACTAACAAAAACAACATAAACAAAGAATTTTTTTTAAGGACAAAGGACAGTAATAGAAAATATTTCTATTCTCTTTACAAGAGAAGATTGCAAGTACAGAAAGATATACCGTGTTATTTAAACCCGCCTTATTCGAAACTAACCGTGTTATTTAAAACCGTGTTATTTGAAACTAGGAATAATAAAAATACAAAGGTTGGAAATCAGCAGAAGTTTTATTACACATTTTATATGTTACGTGTATCACAAAAATGACATAAAAATAACAAATATTTATAAAAATGAAAATAACAATTAATGAACATTAACTAAACGAATGAATTATTAACTATATAAACGAATAAATTATAAAAGCAACGTTTCCTTTAGTATTATCAATCGCTGTCATCATCCAAACGTCGTATTCTTTTTTTTTACTTTCCTTTTATTGAATTCACAATTCATGTTTTCCTCACCTGGGCATAGCTCCTAAACGGCTTTACCGATTTAACTCAAATTTGAAACTTAAGCTCGTGTTATTAATCACTCGGTACTTTAATAACTTTTATGGCCCTTCGAGGGGGCGGGGCGTTGGGCCTATTTTCTAAAAAGTCATGTGGGGTATCAAATTAAAGGTCTTGATGAGTACATCTCGTTGGGTAGTGTTTCGGGCAACTAGGACCTAAGCTCCAGCGTTTACCCAGTCGGTGCCACATAATTTTCAGGGCCCGGCGAGGGGGCGGTGGGTTGGACCTATTTTCAAAAAAGTCATGTGGGGTATCAAATTAAAGGTCTTGATGAGTACATCTCGATGGGTAGTATTTCGGGTAACTAGGACCATGTGGGGTACCCAAAAATGGGGCCTATTTTTGCAGAAGTCATGTGGGGTATCAAATTAAAGGTATTGATGAGTACATCATGTTGGGTAATGTTTCGGGTAACTGGGACCAAGTAGGCCCCCAAAAAATGGGGTCAAAAATGAAAAAAAATCATATGGGCATCAAATTAAAGGTCTGGAAGAACAGATATTTTTGGGGCAAGTAATTGTAGTATTTGGGGCAACAAGAACCATGTGAGGGCCTGGAAAATGGGGCTCAAAAAATCATGTGGGGTATGAAATTAAAGGGCTCGATGAGTACATCTCGTTGGGTATAGTTTCAGGTAAATAGCGCCATACGGGGCCAAAAAATAAAAAAATATGCATATGTATATATAAAAATATATATATGAGCCGTTAATTTTGCAAATGACTTTTCGCGAAACATGAGTTAGAGCTATTTATTATTAACCGCTCAAATATATATCTTTTACTATAATATGTTATATTATAGTAAAAATATATAAACAATATAAAAATTCTACAGTTTTTAGTCGAACAAATATATTGTGTAAAACTTAAAATATTTGACCGACTAAAAAGTATGAAATAATAAATAAATAAAAAAACATTTTTTTAAAATACTTTCCTTTATAAATAGTAATATGCGACTAAAAACTAATAAATAATACTAAAATTATATAATCTTTCATTCTTGTATCTAGAGTTTCAGTAATGGTCAATTGTAGTAGGGTTAACTGCAAACGTACTAGATTAGAGATTCAGTAAAGGTAAAGTATAGTAAAAGGGAAGTAGACCCCTTATAAATATCATTCTGATAAATTCTATTAATTCTCATAATTAATTTTGATCAGTTATACTTCCCTTTATAAAGGGTCTACTTCCCTTTTACTATACTTTACCTTTACTGAATCTCTAATCTAGTACGTTTGTAGTTAACCCTACTACAATTGACCATTACTGAAACTCTAGATACAAGAATGAAAGATTATATAATTTTAGTATTATTTATTAGTTTTTAGTCGCATATTACTATTTATAAAGGAAAGTATTTTAAAAAAATGTTTTTTTTATTTATTTATTTGTGATGCATTTAAAAAAAATTCGTATGGAGCGAGCAATATTTCCAAATTTGTTTTGAAGGCTCTTCTCCGTAAAAGTGAAGGATCCTTTTCCATAACATGATTTTTGAAATTCTTTGCCAACTCAAAGCACGATTTAATGTCACAGAGGGGAAAATCAGAACAAGACTCTTCACAAATATTTTCATTATTTTCATCTAAATTTGTGTCATCATTAATTATTGCAATTATTAAGAATTAAGTAATCTACTGAAAAAATATTTTTTATGTCCTGTAATTTCTGGTACATAAAAATTAAAGTTTATTATTTAATGTTTATTGTTGTTGAAAAATTATAATTTTTTTACTCTTTTTATATTACTTTATGTGGTTCTGAAAAGAACCATTTATTATTTTTTAAAAGAAATTTAAATTAGGCACGTTCACCACGAATACGACGAGCTAATTGAATATCTATTTAAAAAAAATTATTTTGTTTCCCTAATAATAGTTAACTTTTGATTTTCTCTACTACATTTATTTTTATTTTGTATTAACATTTATTTTTAATAGCTTACCCAAGTAACCATTTCGAGTTGGGCCGACGTTTTTATAAAGTTTGCTGTACGACTAATTGTCGGCAGCCGACGTAGTACGGTAGTTGCTACGACACTTAGTTGACCAAAATGGGGAATCGGAACGTAGGCGAGCCGACGTCGCAAACCTACCAATTTTTGTCGGCAGTATTACCAACTTCGGACCATGACATGATAACTGAATCTGACCAATTTCATACCATATCCGTCTATGGTTCTGGCAACCAAATCTGACCAATTTATTACCATAGTGTGAAGAGGAAAACTGACCAATATTTTACCATGGTTTGACGACGAAATATAAATAAATTCCGACTTTAAAGTAATATATTATACATAAAATAGTTATTATTAGTTGTTATATATTCTATAATCATTTAATCACATGTATTATTATTATCACATAGAAAATAATATTATAATTATATGTGAAAATATAATGCTTATTTTATACAGGATTTTACATGGTTTTTAGGGCTTGCAATAGAAACGCATAAAGATTTTTCGATAATTATTTATGCTTTACTAACAAAAAATACAACCCGCTGCCAAAATAATAAATAATAAATAAATTTAATTAATATGTTTTTTTTTGTAAGATTTTTATTTTTTATTTTTTGGTACGAAAATTGAATTTTTTGTACACCATTACGATTGCTAGGTTGAAATTAAACATTTTCCTTGATTTTTAAAAACATAAAATGGTTTAATCAAAATTTTGTTTTCATCAGAATTAGATTCTTCAATATGGCCGATAAAGTTTTTTATCGACATAATGGCGACATTGCAATGTGACTCTGTTTAAACAAATTATAACCAAATCTGCCTCTGAGTAAAAATTGCGACTAAAATATCCTTTTGCTGACGATAAGAACAACTTTATTTTAACTAATTCAAACTATTTCCGACCAATGGGCATATATCAAACCAAATTTATATCCTTTTCTACCAACAGTATTATTTCAATAGCACTTCCGACTTTTTCTGACCAACAGTCCGATTCTTTCCAACCCAGAAGTAATATTTTCTACCAAATTCGGACTTTTTCCTACTAGAAGTAATATTTTATACCAAATTCCGACTCTTTCCGACTAGGAGTAACATTTTCTACTAAATTCTGAATCTTTTCGACTATAAGTAATATTTCCTACCACATTACGTCTTCTTCTGAATTATTTCGGTTGTGTCATTGTTTTTATATTTTCATCAAGTCTACTTAGTGTCGCAAATCATAAATAAATAATAAAAATGGTATGTATTATAACTTTATGTAAATATATATAATAGTAATAAAATTTATTTTTTATGAAGAAAATTTCGTCTTTAAATACTGACACATTTAAAGTTCTGTTAATTTCTGATACAGGAGAAATTGAACCTGTTCCACATCAATGGGAGGTCAGTATTTTGGCCACCAACTCAAAAACTAGTGCGAAACAACCAGTCATATGGAAATTCAAAGCCCGAATCATCATGGCGAAAATATAATTGTATTGTCAAAGTGGCCAATATATCGTCATTCAAAGAAGCTACTGAACAGGCGGATTATTATGTTGGGCTTAACACTGAAGATGAGAGTAATGAACTTGAGATCAGGATCCCAAAAAAAACGTCATTGTGTGCGTCAGCCACGACCATCAACATCACCATATCAAATAAATGCTACTGACTATGATAGCATACTTACACAACATGATGAATATGAGCAATCAGCCCCAACATATAACATTTTAATAAATCACAATGAGTTTGTCAACATTGATAACTACCGAACCAGTTGAAGTTGAAACCCAAGGTAGTTACGTATTGGATACATCAGTTTTGCAACAATTTGTTTGTTCAAGCGAAATTGTGGAATGTAAGCATCTAAAATATTATAAATAACAACCATTATATAAAACAAACCATTATTTACGTATAAACGATTAAAAAATATTTTTTAATTCATAATTACGTATATTTTTATATAAATCTGTTTCTTTAACTAACAATAAATTACATATTGTTTCAATTCCAGTAAAAGAAATCATAATTAACAGTTTTGATGCTTTAAATGCTCGACTGGATAACTTAGAACAGCGGCTCAAATCAAGTGCATATACTGCAAATGCTGGACCTTCTACTTCTGCATTTAACGATCCATCTTACGATATATTTCCATTACTTTCAATTGAAAGTACGAACAATTTTGAAAAACAATTACCTAATGACAAATATTTTCAAATAATCTTGTCTAAACTTAAAATGATAAATGGTACTGGATACAAATGTTTAAATGCTTCGTACAAACTGTCTGATTATATGTTTTGGAAGTAAGTTCTTTAGCATACAATTTAATTTGTTTATTTTTTTTTATTATTTTTTAGAAAACTACTTGCCAAATACTCTTGGACTGGTGCCAGCAGAAACGGAACAAAAGAACCATTTAACAAGCTTATTAATATATTACGAATATTTTATGAAACAATTTTTTATTGCGATAATACATTTAGCCATTTGCAAAATGAATCTTTTTTCAAAAATCGTGTCCTAAAACATGGCAAGCAGCGATTAGAGGGTAAAGCCAAAACAACGGCAACAATATTAAATTCTGAACCAGCAACATCAGAAGCTGATATATCTGCTGCTGTTGAAAATAATAATGATGAAGTAGATGCTGAAACTGCAGATCATGATGAAGCAGATGCTGAAACTGCAAAATAGACGAAAACAAAAAAAAAATCACTAATTTAAAGTGACAAAAAAACTTTAATATTTTACTTGCAAATGAACTTTTATTTTTTATTCAAATTACAATTTTTTTTTCGCAATGAACTCATGACTATAAATTTATTTCAATAATAAAGTGATTATAAAATGTAATATTCACATTTTTCTTTATAAATAAACAAACAATTAAAATAGATTTTGTTTTAAGCATTTTTACTTTTATGTTTTTATAATTAATTTTGTTTACAACACTCAATAGTATGCAATAAAGGTAAAAACACAACTTGATTACGATAAGACAAGCAAATTAACTTACATTTAATATCTTTCAAATTATACAGTTTCGGTTCTATCATTTCAAGACGATATGAACAATAAATATTTAAATGTTGGGATTTAAAAGGTTTTTCAAAAAAATTATATACCTGAACCATAAATGAAATGTTTTCTTTCGAAATATGTTGCATTTAGCATTTTAACCACTTCATTCGAGTTTGTCATAAACCATTGATTTTTTGAATTATTTTTTAATATAAATCCATCAAACTCAACTTTATTGTATGAGTTTACGCAACCAGAAACCACGTGAACTTTGTCATATTCTTCTTTAACATTCGGATATGTAATATTTGATACAGGAGGACATGATATTTTCGACAATTCTGCTAAACGATTTGCTATTTGTGCAAGTGGACGATTTCCAGATCTTAAGAGTTTTTTTATGTTGAATAGCATATTTTCAAATGGATATGCAGAAAATTCTGGTAATGCACCAAAGTACTCAACATCCTGAATTAAATGAGTCAAATTATGCACATTACTACTTATAGAATCAATGCCATAAATGTTAATGTATTGCTCAATGTAGTCATTAAGGATGTCCTGTGCAACTTTGACATAATTTTTGTTTTGTAAATAAGTAGTGCTGGTGCATATCGTAATTGAACAAAACAGCAGCATAAAATGTTCGTATACATCAACCGATAAATAATTCTTTAATATTACAGGTCCCAAATATAATAAAAAAGTTCGAAATTCGAGTCCTTTCCAAAATCGCAAGCAATCCAAACCTCTTACAGCTCTGTGTAATTCATTTGGCATAGATGAGTTGGTATTTTTAAGCCAAGTAGAAATGTCTATTATTTGTTGTGCAAAAAACTTAGTTCTAAAATTGAAACTACCATGAACCCATCCTGACAAACATCGCTTCATGATCCCTGTTGTAAATAAAATATATATAACAATAAAAGTATATTTTAACAAAATTAAGGAGAAATTCTGCGTTTTGCAATTAAAACCGGATTTTTTATTAAATTTATGTAAAACTTGTGATATTTTTTAAGCCAAAAACTTGATTAAAATATGAAGTTTGATTCTTTAAACTTGAAAAAGACTATTTATCACTTTGTTTAAAGTGACGCTTGTTTTAAGTTCTTTTTTTTAATTATTTCTCAAAAAGTGTTATTACATCGAATCTCCTCTTAAGTAAAAAACGACATTGGACCATGAAAGTATACCTAAATCAATTAAATGTAAGGCATCTGCTACTGGAAAGCATTTTATCAAATCAATAGGTAAATCTTCCAATGGTGAAATATCAAGTTTATTTGTTATTGTATTTATTTTATGATGATCAGGATCACTTTTATTACGAAAATTTTGATTTGTTCGCAAAGGTGCATTAATATGAGGAAAGCTCATATGACGCCCGGCATTATAAAATTCTCCAATTGTTGTACATTTTGCACAGCCATGATAGGCATTGAAACAAACAGTTGCTAAAAAGAAAATTTGGATATAAATATTAAAAAACGTTTATAATTTATAAATATTAAAAAATGTTTATACTTTACATTTAATAAAAGCACGAGCTGGTGAATCGCAAATGAATCCTTTTACTTTAATGCTAATTTTAAAATTATTGTTATATTTTAGTCCAATTTCCATTAATGTATTTAATTCGTTCACAAATTGTCTTAAGAAAACTTCTGCATTTGGAGGTTTAGAATCTCCACAAAAAACAGCAACGACCATTGGTGAAATATTATGCATATTTGCAATGTTAAACAATATTGACCAAAATTGGAACTTAGAACTTTTGTTAATAGGTAGTCCATCAATGTTGAAATTAAGTAAAATTTTAAAAGAATGTGAAATATTAGGAAATACTGTCATCAAGCACTCCTTAATACCGTTGTACCAAAACTGACCACTTCCCATTGCACTGATATGTTGAACAGTTCTCGGTGTACGTAATAAAGTTCGACTATCTTTAGGCAAACCTTTTATCCCGTTTGAATGCAATATTTCAAGTAACTGAGTAATGGATCTGTGTGGAATGCGATTTTTTAAACTCCAATTGGTTAATTGTTGCATAAGTGGAAGTGTTTCTTCAAAATTGTTGAATATTTCTGGTTGCACTCTTACAGCCGTGCGTAAACTGGCTGCCGTAGTATTGGACAATAGTTGCGCTGCTACTGAAACTGACATTTTTTCAAAAGTTGTGGGATATAAATGCTAGAAAAGTCATCACACTCATAACATGGTAATTAAAAAGTACATTACTCGCAATCAAATTTTGGAAGTATTTTTATGAAACATAAAATTAATGAAATTGAATCCGATATCCGTGCTAATTATATATACATATATTTGATTCTTTAGAATTTTTCAGATACATAAAAAAACAATTTTTGTAATATTTTTTTTTTTTCAAGCAAGATATCTAAGAAAGAAATAAAATTTATAAAAAAGCATATACACCTAAATGATGAGAAAATGCTGTGTATGTACCTATAATGAGAAAATCACATTGAGAAATGAGAAATTCATATTGAATATATTTTTGTTCCAATTTGAAAGAGCAAAAATATATTTTTGTTCCTATGTAAAATAAAGTATATATCTTAAAAATATATGAAGAAAAATTATTCGATATACTTTCATACATTTTTACACGTAACGCCATCTATCGAGATGATGAGTTTAGGCAGCTCATATTTGTTATATGAAATGCACTGTCTAAGTATGTGTCTATGGTATTATGTAAAATATTTTTATACGAAAGTTGTCGTTTAAAGTGACAAAATTAGTCGTTGAAGTTTTTTTAAAGGAGAAGCATATTTAAATGACAAAAAATGTAAGTATTTAGTTAATTTTAACATTAATCATAAAAAAATGAAAACATTTTTATGGAGAAAATAAATTTTTATTAAAATAAAACTTTTTTTAGGGTGAAAATAACAAATAATAAACAATTTGAATCCTTAGTACATCTAATAGAAAAAAATGTTGGTGTAGCAAGAAGCTTCCATAAAGGAGGCCTAACACAATTAGATTTTTAAAAAGTGAAAGGAATTTACTACTAAATTAAATAGTATTGGTCCGCCTATTCATTTCCAGTACCCTCCTAGTATCCACTTTCTGCAAAAAATCGTAAGGTTGCTGCCAATTTTAAAATTGCTGATGCAGATAATGATCGTGTGGACGGTTGCATTTAATCAATTACTTCTTTAAGTAAATATGTAAAAGCTTCTGGTAACACTGTTCTGGTAACAGTTACAAGAGATGAGAGGTTAGAACGAATGACGTTTGCGAACATATCTTCCTTCTTAGCCTGGCGGTCGGATCATCAACATCATTCTCTAATTATTTAAATCTTTTGTTACATTTATATTAATAAGTTAAATATATATATTAATATTTGTTACTTTATCTTACTAGTTATTATTCATTATCAATAAGAATATCAAGAATAACTTAAACGGCCACAAGAGGTAACAATTGGCGACGAGGATTTTTTTTTAAATATACTAATTTTTTTTGGTTAGAACATAATTTTCAAAACGTATTTTGCAATATTATAATTGTGAAATGCCGAACGGTAATGCAGAAATAAGATTAGAAAAACTAATCGAAATTATGGAAAAACAGCAGGAAACCATTGCCAAACAACAAGAATTATTTGAAACATTAAGAAATGGCAATGGGAACCAAAATCAGATAACTGAAAAAGGTATTGAATTTACTATGGATTCTTTAGCAAATAATATAACAGAGTTTTGTTATGATCCCGTAAATGGAGTTACATTTAATACTTGGTTTTCCAGGTATGAAGATTTATTTAAGGTGGATGGTTATAAGCTTGACGACAAAGCTAAAGTTCGGTTACTTATGCGTAAGCTTAATCCACTAGCACATGAAAAGTATTCAAATTTTATATTACCTAAAAATACTAGAGATACTAGTTTTGATGATACTGTTAAAATACTTAAAGACATTTTTGGCATACAAGAATCATTATTAAATACAAGATACCGTTGTTTGCAAACTGTAAAATCTAGTTCTGAAGATTTTATTTCATATGCTGCAACTGTTAATAAAAACTGTGAAAATTTCAACCTAACAAATTTAACAGTAGATCAATTTAAATGCTTAGTATTTGTGATTGGGTTGCAATCAGCAACAGATTCAGATATTCGTACCCGATTATTAACAAAACTAGAAAATGAAAATGATTCTATGACATTAAATAAATTAGTTACAGAAGCGCTTCAAGTGCTTAAATTAAAAAAGATACAGCTTTAATTCAGCAAATGCCTAAACAACCAGTGATGGTGCAAGCAGTACAACAACGATATGCCAAAAATAAAAAATCTTTACCAGGTAACTTTTCAAATATTCATACAAATATAAAACCAAAAACACCATGTGGGGCGTGTGGCTCAATGCATTTTATTAAAGATTGCAGTTTTTCAAATCATAAATGCAATCTATGTCAAAAAGTTGGTCACAAAGAAGGTTATTGTGCTTGCTTTTCAAAAAGAGAATTATCGCATAAAAATTCTGCTAAAAATGAATCATTACATAAACAGCATTCAAGTAGAAATAATGATAATTCTGCCAAAAATAATCATAGTAAAAAACATGTCCAAACATCAGCTATATATACCAATATCAATAAAATTGGTTATCAAAAATCAAGAAAATATACAATTGTTCACATCAGCAACGTTCCAGATTCACCACATATTAAAAGAGTACCACTACGTTTACAAGTCGATACTGCATCAGATGTTACGATCATATCAGAATACGTATGGAAAAAACTAGGTAAACCTGGAAATTTAACAGTGGACATAGATATTCATCCGAAAAGTGCATCAAAACACGAAATTCAAATTATTGCTAAATTTCAATGCAATATTGAATTAAATGGGGAAGTAAAATCAAATTCAATTTTTGTAACTAAAATTAATAATCTTAACATTCTAGGTATTGATTTGTGCAATAAGTTTAATCTATGGGACAAGCCATTAAATGCAATTTGCTGCAAATTAAACCTATCAACTGACAGAAAAACAGATATTGCAAAAATCCAAAATAAATTTTCAAAATTATTTGTAGATAAAAAAAATAAAAGTAGAACTCCAACTAAAGCCAAAATCAATTCCAATTTTTCGAGCAAAGCGACCAATATCATATGCAATGGTTGCGCCAATCGAAAAAGAGCTGGAAAGACTACAAAACCTTGGTATAATCACACCAGTTGATTATTGTGAATGGTCTGCACCAATTGTAGTTGTAAAAAACCCAAATGGTAAAATAAGAATTTGTGGAGATTATTCAACAGGACTTAACGAAGCACTACAACCACATCAATATCCATTACCAATTCCAAGTGATATATTTGCCAAACTGAGTAAAAGTACAATTTTTACACATATCGATTTGTCAGATGCATATTTACAAATTCCAGTTGATGAAATATCAAAACAAATGTTAACAATAAATACACATAAAGGATTATTTTCATTTAATCGTTTAGCACCAGGAGTAAAATCAGCTCCAGGAGCATTTCAACAAATTATGGATACAATATTAGCTGGAATTGATGGAGTTGCTTCGTATTTAGACGATATCATTATCAGTGGAATAGATAATTCACAGCAGTACTTCAACGATTGTTTGAATATGGATTTCGTATTAAAATAGAAAAATGCAATTTTCTGTCAGCACAAATCAAATACCTAGGTCATGTCATCGATAAAAATGGAATTCGTCAAGACCCTGCAAAAATCGAGAAAATTAAATCAATGCCAGCGCCAGAAAATATCAGCCAGTTAAGATCATTTCTTGGTGCTATCAACTATTATGGTAAATTTGTAAAAGAAATGCGATTGTTACGTTCACCAATGGACAAATTGTTGCTGCAAGGAACGAAATGGGAATGGTCTGCAGAATGCGAAAAATCATTTAACAAATTTAAAGATATTTTGTCATCTGACTTGCTATTAACTCATTTTGATCCTACATTGCCAATAATAGTTGCTGCAGATGCGTCAACTGAAGGTATTGGAGCTTACATTGCACACACATTTCCAGATGGTACAGAAAAAGTAATCATGCACGCAGCACGATTACTTACAGAAACAGAAAAAAATACAGTCAGATCGAAAAAGAAGGTCTTGGATTAATTTTCGCAGTCACCAAATTTCATCGATACATTTATGGTCGAAAGTTCAAATTATTGACAGACCACAAGCCACTACTGTCAATATTTGGTTCAAAAAAAGGTATTCCAGTTTAAACTGCAACCAGATTACAACGTTGGCCTTTGACATTAATGTTATATGATTTCGATATTTAGTATGTATCAGCAAAAGATTTCGGATTTGTTGATGTTCTATCACGATTAATTTCATCACATCCGAAGCCAGAAGAAGATTATGTCATTGCTTGTACACAATTCGAAAATGTTATGGAAGAAGAACTAGAAATGTCGGTAAAAGTATTACCATTAACATTCAATATGATTCAAAGTGCAACACAACGTGACGCAACGCTTCCAATAATAAAAAATTATATCGTTAAGGGTTGGCCATCATCGAAATCCGAAATGCAAAATATTCAAGATTGTTTACAATATTTCAATCGAAAAGATGCATTATCTATTGTTAAAGGATGTGTACTTTTTGGTACACGAATTGTAATTCCAGAAAAATTTCGTCAGAGTGTATTACGTCAACTTCATCGTGGTCATCCTGGTATTGAACGTATGATTGCGGTAGCAAGAAGACATGTATATTGGCCAAAAATAGATGAACAAGTAGCAAATTACGTAAAGCAATGTCATAGCTGCGCAAGTGCAGCAAAATAACAAGTAAAAATTACATTAGAATCATGGCCAATTCCAAAAGCACCAATGGAAAGAATTCATATTGATATTGCTGGTCCCTGTAAAGAAAAATATTATCTAGTAGTGGTAGATGCTTTTTCAAAATGGCCAGAAATATTTCAAATGGATCGAATTACATCATCTGACATCATCAATAAAATTCAAGAAGTTTTCACGCGTTTTGGTGATTGTAAACAACTCGTTTCGGACAATGGAACACAATTTATAAGTATAAAATTTGAAATTTTTTTAAAATCCAAAGGTATTTGTCATTTTAGAACACCACCATATCATCCCCAATCAAACGGGGAAGCTGAACGATTTGTCGACACGTTAAAACGTGCTCTACAAAAACTTCAACAAGAAGGGACAAGTGAGGAGAATTTACAAACATTTTTACAAACATATAGATCAACACCCAATAGAAATTCACCAAACGGATTGTCACCAGCTGAAGCGTTTATTGGTAGAAAAATTAATACAACGCTCGATCTTTTAAAATCACATTCAGATTTAATACATTCAGTTTCAACACAGTCAGATTCAACAAATAAAACTAATGAAAAGCAAAATCAACAATTTAATAAACATCATGGAGCAAAATACCGTGAATATTATAATGGTAATTTGGTATATGCAAAAATATATCGTCATAACAAGGAGTTCTGGGTTCCCGGTAAAATTATTGAAAAAATCGGTAAAGTCATAGATGTGCTTGTGGAATATGAAAACATGATGAGATTAATTAGATCACACACAAACCAATTTAGAAGCCGCTCAAGTTCAACTAATGAAGGAATTCATAAAAATCCGAGAGTACCATTTGAAGTTTTGTGTGATATATTCAACATTCAACCAATTACAACAACGTCAACTAACAATATCGACGTATTACAACAACATCAACCAACAACATCAACTACATCACCAATTGCGTCATCGATATCAGAGATAGAAACTGATATTGACATTCCAGAGATAGTAGTTGCATCACCAATCAGCGAATCAAATTTGTCAACCAGTAGTTAAGTATTTACTACACCTCCAGAGGATGAAGTGCGTACAACTCGTGGTGGTAGGGCTGTCAGAGTGCCTACGTATCTACAGGACTACGTTCCTTAATAAAAGGGGAGATGTTGGCACATTCTGGTAACACTGTTCTGATAACAGAATTGCTTACAAGAGATGAGAGGTTAGAACGAATGACGTTTGCGAACATATCTTCCTTCTTAGCCTGGCGGTCGGATCATCAACATCATTCTCTAATTATTTAAATTTAAAGCGAATGCGGATTTTTAAATTATTGAAATTTGTGTTTTCTAAATAATAATTTTTTTTTAACTAATAAAGATAATTAAATATTTTATAAATAATTTATTGTCTAAAAAATAACTAGTAGTGTAAAAATAATTTGTTTGAGAAAAGGATTTTATTGTTTTTTGTATAAATATTAGTCATGCTTGCGAAAAATCAAAAATGGCCAGTATATTGGATTTCAGTTAGGAAGTAATGGAAGATAAAAACAAAAAAAATTATATAAAAACAAAAAGAATGTGCCAATTTTTATTTATTTGTTTACAGAAATTTTTCTTTTTGTTTTCACATGAATCTTAAAATTAAATTTTTAATTAATTCTTATTTAATTGTTTATTAAACACATATTTAACTTTAAATAAAACAATTTTACACATAAATTATATCCACGCACTCACTTTTATTCTGTAACACCGCACAGTTCGGTTAGCAATTTGTAACTGAACCGGAGGACACCACTTGGCGTTGACATGTTAATTTAAATTTAAATTTTATTTGTGGGGTGGCAATGGTACCCGGCACCATTAAACCCTTCGACCAAAATAATATAATTTTGGTCCACTCAACAAAAAATTTTTGAGCGCCACTGGTTTTTTCACCCACAAAAAAACTATATAAAAAAAATAATAATTTTTACAAAAAAAATATAACAAAACCAAGTGGGTCTGGTTACTACACATTATTGCGGAGGAGACGCGATTTAGAAACTTCCAAGGTTTTCCATTATGTGGGCGCCAGGTCTTGAGTGATCCACAACCGCGGACCACCAACAGAACAAGACCGAATTTCTAAAATAAAACCTTGAAAGTTTCAAGGACCGATTGGGATTTCCTCCTTTTTGCCAGCTTAGCTCAGTCTGTGGGGCGTGAGTCAACCAATCGATCCTACCTGCAAATCAAATCAACAACACCTAAGGAAGGGAAACAGGGGAAATACGGCTTGACGTCATCAATCCATGGGCGGTAAAGGAGGCCTTAGCCTGACATCCCAAAACCTTCAATAAAATTTAATTTTAAATAATAACAAAAATAATTTTTAATTTTACGAGTTCTCCACAGTCCAATCTATTTTTTTTTTATTAATTCATAATTTATACAAAAAAACCAAAAATTCACAATAAAAAAAAATCTTTCTTAATGGCAACTAATACAAATTTTCGGTTCTTTTGTGATTTTTCTACCACTCTCAAATTACAATTAAACAAAGAAAAACATACCTTGCAACATTTAGCACGTTGGCTGTCCGGACATGTCTGGTTACTGCCGCTAAAATAAGGTTTATTTATTAGATTACAACCAAAAATTTTTACCAATTACCAAAAAAAAATTATAAAAAAATAAAAAAAAACTAACATTACTAACTAAACCAAAATCCTAAAATTAATTATTAGTTACAAATCATAAACAATTTTAAAAAAAACTACTCTACAAATCAAGATCAAAAAATTAAAATAAAAAAATTAACTATTATACTTGGAAACCATTACTCTACTGAATTGAAAAAAATAACTTGGACCACCACCGTGGAACACCTCTATAATTTAATATTTTAATTTTTTTTGTTTTATTAATTTATATAGACATAGTTTTTCTATATATATAATTTTATTATTCGGCTTTGAAGAATCTAATGTTGAATCGGCTTTGAAGAATCTAATGTTCCTAATGTTGGATCTCTGCAACCAGATTCCTTTTTTTTTCAATTCTGCAGCGGTCGACCACTAGCTCGGTCGATCCTCCGCTAGCAGAATTTCAGATGAATTGGAACAGGATACACCACTAGCTCGGTATACGTATATATACTTTTCCGTTCATCTATCCGCAATATTAAAAAAAAACCGTCCTCGCAAGTAGCACCTTTTAATTTTTATTTGAAGGTCGCCACAGGGTTTTTTTTTTCAATTTATGTTTTTTTCCGTTGCTAGAATTTTTGTGGTTTTGCTGGTACCACTTTAATTCTACCAAATTTTTATGTTTTATAAAAAAATTTCTCCTTTTTTTTTTTGTGATTTTTCAGACCCAAAAAAAACTATCACGTCTCACTCTGTCAACTTTTTTTTTTTTTTTTTTTCCACGTTTCTTCTATTTCCGTCTTCCCCAAAACTCAAATCCGCCTCTCCGCCCGTCCCCAACCGATTCAAATTTTATGGCCTGCCCGGTGGAATTTTGTTGGTTTGGGTTTCCACCAACAGATGGATTTTTATGCCTTTGCGGCGAATATAGTGGAGATGTCGAAATGACATTTCTAATTGTCATATATATATAAAAAAAAATATTAAAGCCACCATGATGGTTTTTAATATCTAATAAATTTATTGGATTATTTATTTATTTTTACGACATCGGACGGACATTTGGGAACCAGGTAATACCGTATTTCATTATTATTTATTTTATAATTTTTTTAAGTTTTAGGTGCCCAGAAAAATATAACAGGATGAGAAAAATGTACCAACATAACCTGTTGGCTATGTTTTTATTTTTTTATATATGGCTGTTTAAGGATAATCATATTGGAATTTATCCAATGTGATTTTTTCCTTCAACCAAAGTTCAGAGCCTGCAGGGCCACAAAACAGGCTTGTAACCCGTTTTTACGTGAATACAAGTCTGAACTCCTAATCTATGAAATTTAACCTAATCTACAAAAAAAAATATTCTTAAATACTAACATACTTAACCTACGATAATTCATTTTTTTCCTATAATTCATTTTTATTTCTTAAGATTATATTCAAAAAAAAATCCTCAACCAACTTAACCTAATAAATCTTACTAACTATAATAATACCCAAAAAAAAATATATCCTATTATTACTTTTAATCTAATCCTAAATCCCAATTATATTTAATTCTCTAAATTATACTAACATTCTAAATTCCCTACTTAATAATAACCAACCAATAATACCTAACTACTATAACTAATCCTATCAATTTAATCCTAATTTTACTACTACCATTAATTTAATTAAATTAAACAATTTTTTTTTTTTTTTTTTTTATATAGATATCAACGTGGGGCTGTCCCACACCCTGAGCTGTCTCATGCTCTACCGACTGAATAAGCCGGGCCTTAAGGCTTAAGGTCTTTGGCGTGAACGATATGCGTTTTGTTGCTCGCTTCGTCTTCAACAATGAAACACACTTTGCCGTGTGAGGATAGAATTTTGCATTTGACCCACGGCTTAGCAAATTTGGCGGATATATATTTCTGCTGGTCACTTTGGACGTGATTACGACGAAATACGAATTGACCAGGTATGTACGCTATTTTTCTGGTACGCAAATTATAAGTTCGTTGATGACGATGTTGCGCTTTGTTTAAATTTTTTATTACGACATCAGTTATTGCTGGATTTTTCGATGGATGTTCTACTAGCATGTCCTCCTGCAATGATTGCAATTTTCTCAAAAGCTCATACGCTGAACCATCCGTAATCATGTGGTACCCAAAAGTTAAATAGAACGGTGAAAACCCAGTAGCGTCATGCACTACATTTCGCAACGCGCAAGCGATGTGGCTAAGGTGTTTGTCCCACTCTTTATGATTATTACTGCTGATGTAGGCACGGATTGCGGTAATGATGTTTCGGTTGACTCGTTCAGAAGCGTTGGCTCGCGGATGATATGGTGCCGTATATTTGTGACTGATGTTATAGTCGGCTGTCAGTTTTTGAAACTCTTTCGAAATGAACTGCACTCCGTTGTCGGATACCAACACTTCGGGAATTCCGAACAGATGAAAGACATCGGCTTCTAGGAATTTTATAATCGGCGCGGTCGTAGCTTGTCGTAACGGTTTTAGTGATATAAATTTGCTGAACTGATCCAATACGATGAATATATATGTGTTACCATTTTTAGATCGCGGATAAGGTCCAAGAAGATCTATATTTACGTATTGCCATGAACGCACTGGTGGACTTTGGATGACCATTGGAGGACGCAGACAAATGTTCGGCGCTTTGCACTCCTTGCACGAATCACACGCAGCGATGTATGTATTAATTGTTTCACGCATTTTTGGCCAATAATAGTAACGTTGGATCTTTTCAGTGGTTTTCTCAACACCCGAGTGAGCATCTAACGGATCATCATGGTGCTGTTTAACGAGGTTCATCCACAGACTTTCCGGAACCCAAACTTTCCAAATCGGAATATCGGTGAGTACTGACGCTTTCCTAAACTTCACCCTTTTGTAGATAATATTGCCGTCAATTTTGATGTCAGGAAAACGATCAATATTATCCTTAAAAATTTTCAATTTCTCCTGGTAGTTTGGTTCCAGAAAAGCCTGATCCGTTAAACTGATGATACCGTTAGTGATGATGTTTTGCTGCAACTCGTCCACCTCTCTTCTCGACAACGCATCAGCAACTACATTTTCGGAACCTTTGCGGTGCACGATCTGAAACTCAAACGTTTGTAGTTTCAAGCTCCATCTAGCCAATCTTCCAGCTAGATCCGTTTGATTCATCAACCATTTCAAACTAGCGTGATCTGTGATGACTGTGAATTTGGTGCCTTCCACATATGGTCGGAATTTCTTCAAGCTAACGACAGCCGCAAGACATTCCTGTTCCGTAACGCTATAATTTTTCTGGGCGTTATTCAGCTTTTGCGACATGAACGATATAGGATGTTCATGCCCGTTGTCGTCACGCTGGAACAGAACGCCTCCGACTCCCGTCTTCGACGCATCACACTGGATGAAGAACTCACGACTGAAATCTGGGTTAACGAGAACTGGCGCTTGCGTTAATGCGGTTTTCAAGGTAACGAAGGCTTTCTCTGCACTGTCATTCCATTTTTCAGTTGTGTTCTTGTTCAACAGGTTCGTGATCGGTGCTGCCAACTCAGAATAGTTTTTGATAAAACGATTGTACCGGCCAGTCATACCAAGAAATCGACGAATTTGCCTTGTTGTTTTGGGTTGCGGAAAATTCTTGATGGCGTCGATTTTTGCTGGATCAGTATGTATTCCCTCGCTGTTGATGATGTGCCCCAGGTACTTAGTTTCTTTTTGACAGAACCTGCTCTTTTCGACGTTAATAGTTAATCCAGCTTTCCTCAGGCATTGAGCTACTTTACTCAAAAGCGACATGTGAGTGTCAAAGTCTTCCGAGAGGATCAGGAGATCATCAAGGTAAACAAAGACATCCTCATGAAGCTCGTAAGGGATCACCTTATCCATAAGCCTGCACAATGTCTTCGGAGAGTTGGACAACCCAAACGGCATACGTTTGAATTGGAACAGGCCCCGTCCAGGAACAATAAACGCTGTTTTATCTCTGGATCCTTCTTCCAGCTCCACCTGCCAAAAAGCCATCTTCAAATCGAGACTGGTGATGTATTTTGTCTTTTTCACTCTGCTGAAAATCGAGTTGATGTGAGGAAGTGGATACGCATCCGGTTTGGTGACAGCGTTCACCTTTCGAGCGTCTAAACACAACCGGAGCGAGCCGTCTGATTTTTTCACCATCGCCATCGGTGAGGCCCACCCACTCTTGCTTTCCTCAATAATATTTTCAGCTAACATCTTCTCTATTTCAGCGTCTAGAAGATTCTGCATTGGTACTGACAATGGATATGGACGCGAGACTAAAGGCTTAGCGTCACCAACATCAATTTCATGTTTCAACAGCGACGTCTTACCCAACCCATCTTTCCTATACGATGGAAACGAATCAATGACGTTCAACAATTTTTCCTGCTGATCCAAGGTTAAATCATGTGCATTTTCTTGATGTTTTAATTCGCAGACTTCAAGATTGAAAAACGGCACAGCATTATAAGCCTCTAAAAAATCAACACCTAGGATCATCGATCTCTTAATGGTAGGAATAATAAAAAATTTAATTGTTTTAACTATACTATTATAACTAATATCTAAATAAACATATCCTATCACCTGCTGGCTTGCCCCATCAGCTGTACGAATATCTGAACTTAACCTACTATACTTAATGCCTAAATTTTCTAATATTACTAAACTATCCTTACCTAAAACACTAATATTTGCCCCACTATCCAACAATGCTAAAAAATTTTGATCCTTAATGCTAACTCTCATAAACGGACGATTTTCTCCATCAACCCGAACTAAACTTGCTTTTAATAATTTTCTTAAACCTAACTTATTCCTAGAATACTTATTTGCTCTAACTAATCTATTTGTCTTAATTCTAACTAACTCATTAATTTCTAATCTACTTACAGGACTAATTTTGGAAACTAAATCTACATTATAAAAATCTAATGCTTTTGTGGAGGACGAGACGGACGCAGAAGAGGATTTCTCCACATTCCCCTTCCTGCGAAACCGTTTCCCGCACCAATGACGGACTGACATTTCGGACAATTATTAAAATACTTATCTTTAAATCCACATCTATAACAGAAGATTTTCAAAGGACGAAGACAATCACGGAAGACATGACCCATCTCGTCACAATTAAAACATAGGATGTACGGACTATTCAGATCTGGACGTTGCACATTTGACGTAGCACTGGACGGAACAAACGTAGACTGTTGGACAGAATACAATTCGTTAGACTCGACGTTGGAATTGAAACATGAAACTGGTGCAGTGACGGAAGCGATGTTGTTGTTAGCCTCTTCAGCTTCCGGATGTTTCGATGCGTCGATCTCATGTATGTATGTTCGGCGAGATCGCACCTGATCCTCAGCAGTTTCTCCAACTTCTTTCCATTTTCTTTCTAGCCTTTTGCACAATTTGTCTAGCTGTGACATGGTGATGATGTCTTCTAGGATTAAAGCTTTTTTATAACCAGGATACAGGTTGAACAACATGCGGCTCAGAAAATCGTCATCCGAAATTTCTCTATGTAGACGTAGCCGTAGACCTTCCATATCTAGACGATAATCAGAAAATTTCTCCCTCGCACGCTGTTTCCTGCTCTCCATCATCCGTTTTATATCACCATCATCTTCACCATCATCAAATTCCTCGTGCATGGCTAGTTTTAGTTGTCTCCATGTTGTTTGTGGATTACGCCGTATATATTGCCAGTACCATGTTTCCGCACGGCTTTTCAACAGGTGGTTGACTGCTAACACCAATTTTTCGACAGGATACCTGTCTCCTCGTGCTAGTGTTTCGATGCGGAACAAGAACTCCTTCAGCGACAACCCTCTACCAGAACCATCAAAGCACACGTGCCAATTCGACACAGGATTTCTGCGGTGTGCATCAGCCAATCGTGGTTCTACAACTTCATCATCACTTGGTTCGCTATCACTTGCAGGGCCCATTCGAACACGCGAGTTACGATGCGGTTGAATTTCAGGATGCAAGGATCTGGATGATATCGTTAGTTGCACCGGCGCCATATTGGTTTCAGGATGTTGTCTGGGCGCGGCGTTCTGAATTGCCAATATTTCACGCAACTCTAGAATCTGACGCTGTTGCTCGACGATTATACTGGACATCTCATTTTTCCACTGTTGCTCTGGTTGTATTTGTGGTCTCTGATACCACCATTGCTGCTGTGCTGGCTGTGGATGACGGTACGTACTTGCTGGTATACTTTGGTAACTGTTCTGGTATTGGTTCTGGTAACTAACTTTCGTTTTTCTTTTTCCAGGATCTGCTGCTGCTGCTGCTCTTCTTGCTGCGATGTACGGAGTATCGAATTTCGTGGAAATAAAACGATGATCAATCAGCACGGAATTCGGCGAAGTGTTGGTTGAACTTTGCTTACTACCTACTAGCAACCCTGAAAATTTATTTGCTACAGATGAATCCGAATAATGTTTAGCTGGCTCTCGAAATCCCGATGTACCCAATGATGAAGTTTGGACTGTGGATTTCTTGATGGCTCCTAGCTGCGCACCACTATTTTCTCTCGGCTGAACCGGCGGCTTCACACAGGTAGGACCAGATATATTTTTATTTAAATTATTTTCATTTCCAATTTCAATCGCTTTATTTATTTCAGCTTCCGGCACATTGGTAGCAACATCTGAACGTGGAACTCCAGCTGCTTCCTCTTGATCATCTGGAACATCAATATTTTGCGGAACTAGAGACCCCATACCGGAACGTTCCTCCTGTTGTAGCATCTCACAGGTATAATTTTTGATTCGAGCTAATCCTGCATCTAATTTATTTATTAACCCTCTTGCAGCTGTTGATAACTTTGGATTGGATCTTTTTAAACGTTTCACCCGCTGCAGAACATGGATACTACGACTTTCAGCTACTGACATCCCGTGCTCATCTTGTTCGCGAATCGCACTTTCCACCAACGCTTCACAAACGTCCGCTCTGGATTTACACCAATCCAATTCAACCCTCAGATCGTCAATGATTACAGACGGCAACTGTTGAGGTACACGAGCTTCTTCATCTAATGCTATTCGTAATCGTGGAATTTTAGAAATCGTTGTACCAGGTAATAAATTTAAATTTCTGATTTCTAATTCGTACAATAACTCATCTTCTTCCAATAGTGACGGATCCATTTCAACAAATTTGATAACAATGAGCCAAATGCAAAACCTAAAAATTTGTTTATCAGAAGAACGCAACGATGATTACAGCAAAAAAAATTTCAATAATAAAATCGTTGTTTTTAATTTTATTTATTTATTTTTTATTAAATTCCTAAAATGTAAATATTTACCCTAAAACCAAAATTTATTTATTAAATATATATATTTATAAACTTAATACTATCTAAAATGTAATTTCTAAAAAACCTACAAAAAAATTATTATTAAAAATTTATATATTTGAAATATTATATATAATAAAAAAATATATTTTAAATTATATCAAAATAAAATAAAATAATCAAAATATATATATTATAAAAAAACTTCTTAAAAAAAAATCCACACAGGTTGACTTTCATCCCGTACGGTTGTGCTTTCAGTTAGTTTCAGTTTATCCTATTTTAATATAGTTAATTAAAAGTTCAGTTAAATTATCAGTTATCAACATATAAAATAAAAATTCTTTTTTTTTTTTTTTTTATTGTCTACTTAAATGCAAAACAAAAATACACGTTTATGCTTGGTAATCAACATTGACAGCTATCAGTAAAGTATCAGTGGTGCCATTAGCAGGGTTGCCACTTTCAGAGTTGCCGTTGGCATAAAAGTTGTAAGTAGTTCTTCTACTACTATACAACTTTATTGAACAACGTAATAATTATATTCAACTTCAAAAATGATTCACTCACCAAAATTAACGTCGAATATTAATAATAATAATAATACTATCAATAACATCATCAATGAGAACCCACCTCCACCAGTTAATAATTTCGACGCTTCTATGCTCCAAAACAATATTACGTTATTAAACGATGAATTAAAAAACTTAAAGGAAGAAAATCTTCAACTTAAAGCTATACTAAATGAACGTTTCATAAATCCTACTCCTACTGCCAAAGGAAATAGTGACGGACCTACCACCCCAAACAACAATATTAGCAACAACTTTATTATTTCCAAAAATAAAAGGAAAAGAGATAGTCCAGGTAAAAAACCAAAACATAAACAACAAAAAGTCTCCGATTGGTTAGCTGCTCCATCTAGCTCGCAAAACAAATACGACCTCTTAAAAGAGGAAGTACTATCAGTTGACAGTAATATTCCAGCTAAAGTTGAGAAACCACCACCAATTTTTGTCGCAGGAGTCCAGAACATTACCCCACTCGAAGAACTATTGGCAAAAATAGCACCAGAAAAACACGATATTAAACTAATAAATGCTGAAGAAGTCAAAATACAAGCTAAAGAACCAGAAACGTACAAGTTAATAGTCAATGCACTCACAGAAAAACACCAAGAATTTCATACCTACAAGTTGAAATCAGATAGGACCTTTAGAGCTGTCTTGCGAGGTTTACACCCATCTATAAACGTCGAAAAAATCAAAGTTGAAATTGAAAAACATGGCCACTCAGTTTGTAATGTTTACAACCTAAAGCATCGGTCAACTAAAAAACCGCTACCATTATTTTACGTAGATATTAATCAACAAATGAACAACAAAGAAATCTACAATATAAAAAAGCTTTTTCACACAATCATATCGTTTGAACCACCGCACAAAAAACATGACATACCACAATGTACCTCTTGCCAACGCTACGGTCACACCAGTAAGTATTGTAGCAGAAAACCAAGATGCGTCAAATGCGCCGGGGAGCACCACACCAGTGAATGTCAGAGAAAAACCAAAGATGAAGCAGTAAAATGTGTTCACTGTTTAGAGAATCACCCAGCAAATTACAAAGGGTGTAGCTACTACAAAAATCTCCAAAAAAAAGCTTTTCCACCACTACGTAGCAAAGACTTGGTTCATAATAACAATGCAATAGCACACAATAACAACGAAAATCGCTTTATAAGTCAAACAGTCCGACCTGAAATAACTTATGCCAACGCACTAAAGAACATTCAACCTGCTACAAATCAAGCACCATACAAGACAGAAACTCAACACTGCAGCGACATCACAGACCTTAAAGAAATGATGAAAAACCTCATGCTACAAATGGGATCTATGATCCAATTATTAACTACCATCGTTAACAACAAAAATGGCTCAATTGTTTAAAATTGCTATCTGGAACGCCAACGGACTGTCACAACACGCACTCGAACTAACTACATTTTTAACTTCTCATAAAATAGATATTCTTCTAATTTCTGAAACTCATTTCACGCACAAAAATTATTTTAAAATAAAAAACTTCATAACATATGACACAAAACATCCAGACGGTACAGCACATGGAGGATCGGCAATTATCGTTAAAAATACAGTAAAACACTTTGAACTACCAAAATATAACAAAGAACACCTACAAGCAACCAGTATTTCAGTGGAAGACTGGAATGGTCCTATAACCATATCAGCTCTATATTGTCCCCCCAAACACAGCCTAAATAAAGAACACTTTAACAACTATTTTAAATCTCTAGGCAATAGATTCATAGCCGGAGGGGACTACAACGCAAAACACACACACTGGGGATCGCGACTTATTACTCACAAAGGAAAACAATTGCTCCTAGCCATGGAAGATTGTGGTCTAAACAGTGTATCTACCGGTCAACCAACATATTGGCCCACAGATAAAACTAAAATCCCGGACCTCATAGATTTCTGCATCGTAAAGGGATTACCAGTTAATAATATCTCAGCTGAATCCTGCCTGGAACTATCATCAGACCACTCACCAATCATAATATCAATTCAGGCTAAATTTTCTTTCACGTCTAAACCCACAAAACTATACAACAAATTTACCAGCTGGGATACCTACAAAGCATCAGTAGAAAGCAAGCTGTTATCATATACCCCACTAAAAAATGCTGTACAAATATCAGATGCGGTAAATAAATTCAACAGGGCAGTACTAGATGCCATAAGAGAAGCTACCCCCCTACAAGAATTCGTAACAAAAAATATAGTTTGTCCTACACACGTCAAGACAAAAATCGAAGAAAAAAGAAAACTAAGAAAAATATGGCAAATAACAAGATGTCCTACTGATAAATCAAAGTTAAACCGTGCAACAAAAGACTTGAAAATGTTACTTCTACAAATCAAAAATGACCAGATTGAAAACTATCTGAAAAACCTATCACCACAAATGCAGACAGACTACTCGCTCTGGAAAGCGACTAGCAAACTTAAACAACCGCAAAAACACATCCCTCCCATCAGGAAAAATAGCAATGAATGGGCCAACAGCGACGTAGACAAAGCTCAAACGTTTGCAGAACACCTTCAGAGTACATTCACACCATACCCAGCTGAAGCAGCCGACTCAGCCTACAGCGAAATCAACGAATGTTTATCAGCCCCGTTTCAGATGAGCCTACCGGTTAAGAACTTTACTGTGAAGGAAGTGCAAGAAGTTCTGAATAATATAAACAGCAAAAAATCTCCAGGATATGATAAAATAGACGGTAAAATGTTAAAGGAACTATCCACAAACACAGTAAGATACTTAACAAATATTTTCAACGGAGTATTAAGAACAACCTATTTTCCGCACGAATGGAAAATTGCTCAGATAATAATGATACCGAAACCCGGTAAAGATCCTCACCTAGCTAGTTCCTACAGACCCATAAGTCTACTACCAATCCTCTCTAAAGCGCTTGAAAAACTATTGCTGAAACGCTTACTGGAAGTCATCAATGAAAATCTCCTCATCCCAAACCACCAATTTGGATTTAGAAACAAACATGCCACAATTGAGCAAATTCACAGGGTGGTTCAAAAAATAAATGCTACACTTCAACAAAAAAAATATTGCTCTGCAGCGTTTATAGACATTTCTCAAGCGTTCGATAAGGTATGGCATACAGGTTTATTATATAAAATAAAAAAAGTTCTACCACACCACATGTATCAAGTACTAGAATCATACTTAACCAACAGAAAATTTATGGTTAAACACAACGCAACGACCACAAATCTGTATGATATTTGCTCAGGAGTTCCACAAGGAAGTGTTCTCGGACCGGTACTCTACCTTCTGTTCACTGCAGACTTACCGGTAGACGATCAAACCACAACAGCCACTTTCGCAGATGATACAGTTATTATGTCATCTAACGCCAGCCCAGAAACCGCCTCGATTAACCTGCAAAACAGCCTTAATAAAATTCAAGACTGGTTAAAACTATGGCGAATAAAAGCAAACGAAAACAAGTCAGTACAAGTAACTTTTACCACAAGAACAGGAAATTGTCCACCAGTTCATCTCAACAACGTAATCTTACCTCAATCAGACTCCGCAAAATACCTGGGTATGCACCTGGACAGAAAATTAATATGGAGAACTCATATCTTCAACAAAATTAAACAACTAAGACATAAACTAAGTACCATGTACTGGCTCATTGGCAAAAAATCACAATTATCACTTGAAAACAAAGTACTTGTCTACAAATGCATCATTAAACCTATATGGACATACGGCATCCAACTGTGGGGTACTGCCAGCAAATCGAACATAGATATAATCGAAAGATTCCAGTCTAAAACACTAAGAACCATAGTAAACGCACCATGGTACGTGAAAAACAGCACTATTCGTAGTGATTTAAACATCAAAACAGTTAAAGAAGAAATCAGTATCATCAGCACCAAGTATCATAATAGATTATCATATCACCCAAATGAACTAGCCAGACTTTTACACTCCGATGATACTCTCAGTAGACTCAAAAGATTTAAACCAGCCGATCTCCAATCAAGATTCACAAATTAAACAGAAATTTCCTGCAGGGTGTTATAAATTTCAAAATTCAGTAAAGGGCAATTATTAAAGTATAATTATCCACAGGTCAATCTTCAAAACGTCATTCTAAAGTCAGTGTCAAATAATTTGTTGAATATCTAATTTTATTGTTAAAGATAGTTACAAATAAAAATATGGTTATAAAAAAAAAAAAAATCCAAATTCAATTCATGTAATCTTAACTCTCAATCAAAACTATTCCCCCTTACTAGCTACGAAATAATCCTAAACTTAATCCTACAAAAAAAAATTTTAATCTAACAAAATTAAACTTACAAAAAAAAATCCCAAAAATACTAATCAATTAATAAATGATATTAACACTATCTTTATTAATAATAATTTATAATTTTTCAAAAAAAAAAAATATGATTCCAATAATTATAGGTATTGACCAGGTGGTAACTATAATTTATTTCCATCAATATTTCCTTATTATATTTTACCAAATCCACTACAAAAAAAAATTCCACCAGGTTCGCTGCCAGCTCTCCCGATTCTCGATATAATAACAAAATTCACCACAACAATCGATATTTTAAACCGCCGACTTTAAAAAAAAATCCCAGCCGATAGCCTATTCTTTTTAATATTTTAATTTATAATAATTTCGGTTCCCAAAAAAAACAGGTTGACCAGATTCCACAAAAAAAAATTCAAAAATAAAAAGATTTAGAATATTTAAAAGAAATTTAAATTCCACCAAGGATTGAATCAATCATTCCGCATTATAAGGAAAAGGACAAAATAAAAAGGTTATAGGAATTATAAAGGAAGTTAGATAAAGGATAAGGAACTCCATCATCATATTTAACACACTGAATTACGAACCAAAAACAAAAAAAAATACAAAAATAAAAAAAAAACAAAAAAAATAAGAAAAATCAAAAAAAATACTAAGTTCTACAACCTACATGTACTAGGACGGACATTTTCGACAACGAAAACCACGTCTAACTAGCACTTAACAAAAAAACACGAATGAGGACTATATTATGGACAACTATAATATTTGTCTAACTCAAACAAAAATTTACCGCTGACGGAACATTAAATGGACTACCAATTAAATTTTCTTACGCCAGGAAAAATACAAAAAAAAAACTTGAAATTTAAACATAATTTTACTCTACTCTACATTTAATTAATAATTATTATTATTTTTTTTTATTTCAGAACTGAACCCGATGCGCTAAATATTCTGATGAAGAGGAACGTTGTTGATGATTTGATTTACCTACAACGCAATATGCCACTAGATTGTTGTTCGAGCCACTAGTTTGGGCGCCATTTGTAACACCGCACAGTTCGGTTAGCAATTTGTAACTGAACCGGAGGACACCACTTGGCGTTGACATGTTAATTTAAATTTAAATTTTATTTGTGGGGTGGCAATGGTACCCGGCACCATTAAACCCTTCGACCAAAATAATATAATTTTGGTCCACTCAACAAAAAATTTTTGAGCGCCACTGGTTTTTTCACCCACAAAAAAACTATATAAAAAAAATAATAATTTTTACAAAAAAAATATAACAAAACCAAGTGGGTCTGGTTACTACACATTATTGCGGAGGAGACGCGATTTAGAAACTTCCAAGGTTTTCCATTATGTGGGCGCCAGGTCTTGAGTGATCCACAACCGCGGACCACCAACAGAACAAGACCGAATTTCTAAAATAAAACCTTGAAAGTTTCAAGGACCGATTGGGATTTCCTCCTTTTTGCCAGCTTAGCTCAGTCTGTGGGGCGTGAGTCAACCAATCGATCCTACCTGCAAATCAAATCAACAACACCTAAGGAAGGGAAACAGGGGAAATACGGCTTGACGTCATCAATCCATGGGCGGTAAAGGAGGCCTTAGCCTGACATCCCAAAACCTTCAATAAAATTTAATTTTAAATAATAACAAAAATAATTTTTAATTTTACGAGTTCTCCACAGTCCAATCTATTTTTTTTTTATTAATTCATAATTTATACAAAAAAACCAAAAATTCACAATAAAAAAAAATCTTTCTTAATGGCAACTAATACAAATTTTCGGTTCTTTTGTGATTTTTCTACCACTCTCAAATTACAATTAAACAAAGAAAAACATACCTTGCAACATTTAGCACGTTGGCTGTCCGGACATGTCTGGTTACTGCCGCTAAAATAAGGTTTATTTATTAGATTACAACCAAAAATTGTTACCAATTACCAAAAAAAAATTATCAAAAAATAAAAAAAAAACTAACATTACTAACTAAACCAAAATCCTAAAATTAATTATTAGTTACAAATCATAAACAATTTTAAAAAAAACTACTCTACAAATCAAGATCAAAAAATTAAAATAAAAAAATTAACTATTATACTTGGAAACCATTACTCTACTGAATTGAAAAAAATAACTTGGACCACCACCGTGGAACACCTCTATAATTTAATATTTTAATTTTTTTTGTTTTATTAATTTATATAGACATAGTTTTTCTATATATATAATTTTATTATTCGGCTTTGAAGAATCTAATGTTGAATCGGCTTTGAAGAATCTAATGTTCCTAATGTTGGATCTCTGCAACCAGATTCCTTTTTTTTCAATTCTGCAGCGGTCGACCACTAGCTCGGTCGATCCTCCGCTAGCAGAATTTCAGATGAATTGGAACAGGATACACCACTAGCTCGGTATACGTATATATACTTTTCCGTTCATCTATCCGCAATATTAAAAAAAAACCGTCCTCGCAAGTAGCACCTTTTAATTTTTATTTGAAGGTCGCCACAGGGTTTTTTTTTTCAATTAATATTTTTTTCCGTTGCTAGAATTTTTGTGGTTTTGCTGGTACCACTTTAATTCTACCAAATTTTTATGTTTTATAAAAAAATTTCTTCTTTTTTTTTTTTTTGTGATTTTTCAGACCCAAAAAAAACTATCACGTCTCACTCTGTCAACTTTTTTTTTTTTTTTCACGTTTCTTCTATTTCCGTCTTCCCCAAAACTCAAAACCGCCTCTCCGCTCGTCCCCAACCGATTCAAATTTTACGGCCTGCCCGGTGGAATTTTGTTGGTTTGGGTTTCCACCAACAGATGGATTTTTATGCCTTTGCGGCGAATATAGTGGAGATGTCGAAATGACATTTCTAATTGTCATATATATATAAAAAAAAATATTAAGCCACCATGATGGTTTTTAATATCTAATAAATTTATTGGATTATTTATTTATTTTTACGACATCGGACGGACATTTCGGAACCAGGTAATATTTCATTATTATTTATTTTATAATTTTTTTAAGTTTTAGGTGCCCAGAAAAATATAGCAGGATGAGAAAAATGTACCAACATAACCTGTTGGCTATGTTTTTATTTTTTTATATATGGCTGTTTAAGGATAATCATATTGGAATTTATCCAATGTGATTTTTTCCTTCAACCAAAGTTCAGAGCCTGCAGGGCCACAATTCATTCTCCGCAACTATAAAGTTTCGGAGAAATTTAGTATGAAATATACGTTCCGAACGTAATTCAGAATACCATATTTACAATCAATCGAATTCGAAAATTAATTATTCTCCGCACGGAATTTAGAATACCAAATTCTCCGTCGGAGCTAAAATCGTATATTTCTCCGCTCCGAACGGAATTCAGAATACATGTGATTATCTCCAAGGTTATGGTTCAAGTTTAAGTAGATATATCTAAAGTCTGAATACTTTGCCTTATGTAGAAATGATTTTCGAAAATCCTCATCCGATTTTGCCAGCAGAGAATTTAGCTGCTCTTTACACGTATCCGCATTTTCGAGTGTAAGTAGCAAATCCACGATACTCATCTACCATCATTTGCCATTTTTGTGGTAAAGTTCCTGGTTTTTAAATATAATTCTAGCCAATTTTCCAGCTATTTTATTTTCATCGTCATTTATAATTTTTGCTATGAAATCACAATGCACTTTAAATGTGTACATATATATTGGTGCTAACCCGGTTTCTACAAACAGCATGTACTCTGGATGGTAACCAGAGAAGTCTCTTAATAAAATATCGCTGTATCTTTTCCACGTGATCAAACTGCATATATCCCCATAATTGCGCAGCGTAGCATATAATTGGGCGAATCACGGTTAAGAAAACGTTATATTTCAATGAGTTTTCTATATCTTTGTTTCCTAATATGTTTTCCCATGTGTTATTTATAGCTGAACTAGCCTAACAGTATTTTATTTCAAGGTGAGATTTTAAATTTATTTGTGGTGTGAGAGTTAAGCTTAGTACGCTAGTCGAATGAATTGAAATTTTAACGCGATATCCAAAGTTCTCCAAAGTCTCCGGTGAAATAGTCGTGAAAAAGTTATGAAAAATAGACAGATTAATTTAAAATTTTAATATTTTGACAATTAAATTAAAATGTTTGTTTATGTTTATAAAAATATTGTAATATTTTTATAGTAAAAATTTGTTGTTGAATACTAAGTATCAGAAAAAAAACAAAATTGAATAAAAATATTATAGTGAATATATATTAATTAGCAGATAAAAACATAAAAATTAATTCGAGTTCTAGCAGTGATGAAGAAATAGAAATTGTGGAATACTCTTGGAGCTGTTGGACCTTCACTGCAACCAAAAATAAAGTTTTGGACCAAATGACTCAATTAAACCAAAAGAAAAATTGGCTATTGTACTATATTAATTTTATTTGTGTATTTAATATATAATTTTTTTTTAAATTTATATTTTTAATAAAATTTTAATTTATTTCCTTTTCAAAATAATCGGTTTCCATTTTTTATAAATTAAAATACCTTTTCTAGCAAATTTAAAAATCAAATTTTAATTATTGAAATAATAAAAAACATAAATGTCACAATTTCATCGTGAAATAATGTTCAAAATTCGTGAAAATTTTGGTGAAATATTTGATTTGTTTTGATTTTCGTTTGGAAAAAATAGTACAAATAAATTGGAAATATATATATATGTATATTAAATTGATACAATAAATAAAAATGAATAATATAAAGAATTTAAAAGTTAACGAATTGAAATCATTTTTAGTATCGAAAAATTTATCGGTTTTGGGAAAAAAAATGTTTTGGCGGCACGGTGTGAAACCTTTTTAAATCTTATGAATGAAGAAGATAGAAATATTGCGTTAAAAGATTTACATGGTGAAAAATGTAATTATGAAGATGAAATAGTCTAAAAAATGATACTGATGTTGATTTTATTAAAAATTTAAATAGTACTCAATACAAATCAGCTATAAATTTATCTGAAAAAGAAAATTTACTTCAAAAAGAAAATCAGTTATTAGAAAAAGAAAAAAAAAACTATTAGAAAGGGAATTAGAATTATTAAAAAGTGAACGAGCAAATAAAATATTGAGGTTAACACCTCTATTTTGGGGTTGTTAAGAATTTTTAGGTGTCCCCTGAAATCACCTGAAGCGTACTTCTTTACCTTTTGGATACGGATAACCCCCTTGACCGCCTTCTTTTTAATGTGGAAATACAGTGGTGGGAGTTTTAGGATCATTTCCATTGCAGCCGTTGGACAGGTTGATATGGCGCCTGTAATACTAAGACATGCAAATCTTTGCATTTTTTGTAGCAGGAGTTGCGCTTTTTTTTGTAATGTTTTAGTCCACCATACCGTAGAACCGTATGTGACTATTGGTAGGATGATCGTTCTGTAGCACCAGTATATCATCTTGGGATGTAAGCCCCATTTTCTGCCAAATAAGCTTTTGCAAGCTCACATCGTTTTTATAGCTTTGGCATGAGTCATTTCTATTTGACTATTCCAGTTGAGTTTACCATCCAGTATTACACCGAGGTATTTAACCTCTTTGGAGAAAGGAATAGTCGTACCGTTTAAGACAGGTGGAGTTAGAGATACTTTTCTCCTATTGGTAAACGGCACTATTTCTGTTTTACTTGGGTTAATGCTGAGGTTTTTAGATTGACACCAACTCATTATAAGATTTAAGGCAATTTGTAGCCTTTGTGAGACAATTGAGTCGTGTTTACCTCTGATAATAATGACGATATCATCGGCATAACCTATAACATCGAAGCCTTGCTCGTTTAAGTATTCTAGGAGCTCATCAACGACAATTGACCATAACAGTGGAGATAATACTCCTCCTTGGGGGCAACCCCTATAGGTCTGCGCCGTTAATGTGCTGTTGCCCAATTTAGCTGTTATTTGGCGGCTTTTAAGCATGGCGTCGATCCATCTTATAGTCGCCGCTCCTAGGCCTTTCTTCCTAGCTGCTGCTCTAATGGCATCGTGGGGAGTATTATCGAAAGCTCCTTCTATATCGATGAATGCGCAAAGAGCAATTTCTTTGTAGTCTTTTGCCTTTTCAATATACCTTACGAGGTCGTGAAGGGCGGACACGGTTGGCATAAGAATCTCCAATCCCTGTTGCAATAAAGCGGGAAAAATATTGTCTACTCCGGCCGATTTATAGCGCTTGAAGTTGTTTATAGCCCATTTCATCTTTTTCGAAGTGAAGATTATGTTTGCAGTTTTCCTGCAATGGGGAGTAGGACGAAGTATCCTTTCCTCTACCTCTGAATCTTCATCATTTTTTATAATTTTACAGCCACGAAAATGAGTTGCCAACAATATTTCCAGAGTTTCTAGGCTACTATTTGATGAGGACCCGTTAGGTCTCTCTAGAAGACCGATATCAATCGGAGTGTCTTTAGCTAACACTTTTTGGAGTCTTGAGGCTACTGGGAGTTCATTGATCTCTTCACATAGTTTTTTCCATGACTCTTTTTTTGATTTTTTTATCAATTTATTGTATTCGGTGAGGGAAATTTTGTAATCGTCCCAACTGCCGATAGTTTTTGCTCTATTAAACAATTTCCTGGTGAGTATACGTTTTTTCGTAAGTTCTTCGTTCCACCAGGGTACTTGTTTAGCCCTTTTCTTTTGTGAGATGGGGCAACTTTGTTCATAGGCGTAAGTGATATTACCTACAAGTTGGTTAGCTAGAAGATCAATGCAGTCTGGGCTGCTTAATGAAACTTCTGAGCTACAAATTTCGTACTTAAGAATTGACTGGTATTGAGTCCAGTTTGTACGCTTTGGATTTCTATAATAAGAAGTAGAATCTAAGGAGGTCTTTATATCAAAACTGATGTGTCTGTGGTCTGATAGTGACGCCTCTTTGGATACATGCCAATTAGCGCATTTATCCACTAAACAGGGGCTTGAGAGGGTTAGATCAAGAACTTCCTGCCTAGCTATATTTATGAAGGTTGGTGAATTACCTTTATTTAATATTTTTAAATTCTTAGCAGTAAGAAAGTTTAAAAGTGACTCACCTCTTTTATTTATATTGCTGCTTCCCCAAATGATATGGTGAGCATTAGCGTCACAGCCCAGGATGACTGGTATGTTATGTATTTTGCTGTATTCCACTAATTCTGTGACGCCTTGAGGTGAAGCATCAGGCTCCTCACCAGAAAAATACGCTGAAGCAAGAATCACCTCTTGATATCCTGTTGCGTTAGGTATTTTCACCAGTACCGCTACTAAATCTGTACGGATGAAAAAAGGCATATTTAGATAATTCATTTCATGTGATATAAGTAGTGCAGTTCTTGGCCTGTCACTATTTTTATCGAAAAATAGTGGCCACGTGGAACTCCTCTTTAGCAAACCTCCATGTAAGTACGTCCATAGCCGCTGCTGCGATACCCATTCTGTTTAATATTCTCCATATATTGGCTGTCTATAGAGAAGCTAATAACCGTATTTGTGTCTTCAGTTCTTCTGTTAAGCACTTTCCAAATAATGGCATTGAGGTTTGCGTTCTGTGCATCTATGAGGGTGGTTATCTCCTCTGTCGCAGCCTCTTCGTGAAGAAAATATCCTGTGATTATTTCTAATCTCGTTAGTGGACTCGTCAAGTTTTATATTTACAGATACCTGCTCAAGCCAAGACGCGGTCTTATCGTCAAGGCAAATTATAAGCATCCAACCTGGTTTTAGACTTAGACCACCAAATTGTGGGTTCGTTCCCTCTTTTGCCGCTTTAGGAATTTCTGCCAGGATGGATTTCTGAATTGCAGCTAGCTGCTCTGATGCTAATATTTTATGAGGATGCTCAGTATGGATAATTCCAATCCTGATCCCCTTAACAACGTCTTTACAGCTAATTCCTGACGTAGAGGGCTGAGCCTCTGCTGCAGGTTTTAGCTTAGCGTTTAGCGGACTTGAAGACTTTAGCCTCTTGCTATCATTGTCCTTAGATGGTGGAGTTGTTGACAAGGATCTAGACCTTTTTGAAGACAGTGCTGATTGTTTTTCTGTCAGAGTATCCTCCATGGGTAAGCAAGCTAAATTATAGGCATCAGCTACTGATTTACCTTGATTACGGTGGAAGGTATATCTCCGATAACCGGCACCTTTAAGCCGCTTTTTATCTTCACTGAGGCTCAACTGCTTCAGCTCTGCTGATAGTTGGAGTTCACTAATGCCTCTATAGTTGGATGTAGACTTGGCTTTTCGTTGAGGCAGTTTCACCGGTTTTTAAAAATTAAGTGTGGCGGTAACTGAAGGAGTATCCTTTGTGATATTGTCGCTCACTTTGACTTGAGGGGTCACGATGTCTGTGACCATTTCTTCCTCTTTTGCGGTTATGTCCGCTGTTGATGCTTTAAGGAGAGCATCTTCTCCTGTTTTTGTTTTATTGTTCATAATAATTTTGTACCCACGAGTAGCGCAAGAAATAACAGTCACCCCTGGCAGAGCTTCGCATTACCAGGGGAAGGCTAATTGAAACTGGAGGGCGCCTGGTATCCAGAGTTCGCATATTTGTGGTTAGTTACCCACTAACCTTTCATCTTTCGGCATATACAGTTTCACCGCAGAATAGGGGATTTTTATTTCCAAGGTTTACTTCTCTAGTGTCATACTTTTTTAAGGTCACCTTATTTGTAGTATGTACACTTGCGAATCACTAAAGGGAAGAATCCCATAAGTAACCATTGTTAATTCAAAAATCTGCCTAAAACATGACTAGACCAGATTTTTAAACCAATCAATGCTGTGATAGTATACGGAACCGACAGCTAGCTGTTCAGTTTGAGTCCCGCCTATCACATCCCCCAAGACCATAGATATGATGCGGAGCCGACAGCTAGCTGTTCGACTTAGTCCCCCCTACCTGCAGATCTTTTCGCATTACCCAATTTGCACCACGTGCAGGCGATCTACTTCAGCAAACCATATCTAATACATATTTTTTGAAGTTAAAATTCCACAACTTGAAAATTTATTTGATAGGATTTTTAAGGTTATCAGGCTACTCATCCCTGATTATTCCCACTGAAGCGCGTAAGCTTTACATAAGCCTTATGTATCCCTTATTCGTAAGGGATGACAGACACCTTATCCGTCCATAACAAATACATTAGTCATGTCCGCTTAGCATAAGGTATACACATAAGGGACATGTCAGGTTACAGCGGAATATTTATGAAACTTTATCATTGCTAACAGATGGCACTTTTTAAATTATTTTATTTTAAAAGCTCCACCATTTTTATTTCGGTTTAATAAATAAAAACATATCATCAAAAAATTTCTTTTTAAATGTTTATTTAGTTTTTTTTTAAATGCATATTATATAAAATAAATTTACATTTAAATTTTCTATCTTATTTCCTGTTAAATTTATTTCGTTCATATAACATTTTGAGTTCTCTTTCTCTTGAAAAATGTTCTGCCATTTTTTCTATAAATAATAAAAAGATTAAATTAATACAATTTTTTTTTTACAATTTATGTTGTACAATAATTGTAGTAAATTTAAGGAAAAAATCTAGAAACAGAAAATTTAAGAAAAAAATCTAGAAACAAAACCTCGCCTTTATTAATTATAAAAATTTATCAGAACGTAATAATAAAACAACACTTAATTGTTTATTACTTAATTATATTATACACAAGCCAAGCACAAAATGAAATTTAAAAATGGCCAAAATGAAATGACACGTACAATTACAGAAAATAATTTTAATATCTATAATATACCGTCAGATTTCATAACAAAATCTCATGGTGAATTCGTTTCTAGAGAATAAATTCTGCATTTTAAAATGTTACATTTTTACAGTGTTGCCTTCAAATTGCAGAGTTTTGCACTCTTTTCATTTTACAAACGAACAGAAAAAATTTTACATTTTTTTTCAAGTGTGCCTTGTATTTATTTATATTTATTATTGAATTAAATATTTTATTATAAAATCAAAATATCGATGGGTGAACAATTTTGTGAAGGTAAAATAATTTATAATTGTGTAGAGTAGAGTGTGTAATATAATATATTAACTATATTTTAAATTTTAGAATTAAATTTAGAATATATACAAGTTAAAGATGAAAATGCTTTAATGGAGCAAAATTAAATTACAATTTATCCTTCATCTTCAGGTGCAGTACAAGGATCAAGAAAACACATAGAACGTAATATTAATTTTATTTGCCAAAAAAGCTTCATATTATAACAACTTTTTTTTTAGTATAGAGTGGAGACAAAAATATTGCTCGATAAATATTATTAATATTTAAATTGTATTGGACCTTTAAAACCCTTCCGAAATAAAAAATAAATGTGGATGGCGATTGACATATTGGGAAATAAATTACAAAATATATCACTATACTCTCAGTGCTTTTATTTAAAATTTATCTTTTAAGAAAATAGAAAAAGTATAAAAATAATTGTTTAGTAAATAAATTTATAATTATTTTTTATACTTAATTTTTCTAATGCAAATTAACAAAAAATATTAACTTTCGAACTTATAATAAATGCTAAATTTATATTAAATTTATATTATTTTGTTTTTGTTTTTTAATTTTATTATATTGCCTGAAAATTTACAAATTACATAAATTCAATTTATATTTTTAATTTTTATAAATTTTTAACACGATGACATAATTCTCTGTCTTTAATTTTATTATAAATCTCATCATCAGATGAAGATGAAGAATTATCTTGAGAATTAGCTAAATTTATCCCTCAAATAATTGCTGCGTTATTTTCTTCCATTATTAATTTTTGTTTATGTTTAGAAAATCATCCACAAATTGTCATTTGAAATTTTTTCACCAGCTATCGCATGTTAAGTTTATATGGAAAAATTGCATTTCTTACGAATAAGGGATCCGTCTTCCACTTCAGAAAACTCAGTGGGTGGTAGTAAGCTTTGACAATTCAGACATTTTACAATTTAAATTGTAAAACTAAATAAATAAATAAAATATTAATAAAAATGGAATCGGACACAAATAGTTTTATAATAGCCTCTTATGACAGGTATATAATAGACATTTATTATGAT
Source organism: Rhamphomyia laevipes (assembly GCA_963920725.1). NCBI lineage: Eukaryota > Metazoa > Arthropoda > Insecta > Diptera > Empididae > Rhamphomyia > Rhamphomyia laevipes. The sequence continues at coordinate 83,776,462 of OY987255.1, forward strand.
ATTTGTGCAAACAAAGTGAAATTATTTTTAAAAATGACGTTGTCAGAAAAATCCACGATGCTTCCGGCATCTGTTGTGATCTCAAAAAGCCATGCGTCATCTCATTATAGATGGCGCTTATCAAAATTTATATGTAAAGGAAATTTCCAAAACTCATGGTGGTGTGTGTAAATTTCTGCTCTGGTCACAGCATTAGGAAGAGATTTTATAAAATCTAAAAAAATTAAAATTACTTTTGAATCAGATAAGCTGACAGTTGCACCGGTTGATTTACCAATAATATAAAATGAAGTTTTAGAACTTTTAAATATTAAATATTGATGATGAAGATAAATTAGAATCTAAACTTTTAGACATTTCTGAATCGATTGATAATGAAACCAAAGTTAAAATTAATGATTTGTACAATAATAACAATATTTTAAAAGTAAAATCTTTAGATATTGATAATTTTGAAATGAATATTGAATTAAAAAATTCCAACCATTTTATTATAAACCTAGAAGGTTATCTATAAGTGATCGGAATTAAACTCAATTTATTATAAATGCTTATTAGATAAAAAAATAATTAGGCCCAGTCGATCTCCATATCAAAGTAAGGAAAAAATCTGGTATTTTAGAATGTGCGTTGATTTACAAAATTTGAATAAATTAACTATTAAAGACCATTTTCCTTTACCCCTCATTGAGGATTTAATCGATCAATTGGACCAAAAGAATTATTTTACATCATTAGATTAGTAAAGTGCATTCCATCATGTTCGAATATCAGAAAAGTCAATTCCATTAACATCATTTGTTACACCTTTTGGACAGTACGAATACTTAAAAATGCCTTTAGGTTTGGCGAATTCAGCATTTGTCTTTCAAAGGTATATAATGGATATTTTTAGGGAATTATTGGAGAGTGGTAAAATACAAATATATTTGGATGATATATTTATTATCACTAATACATTGGAAGAACATTTAGAAATTTTAGAAAAAGTTTTTGAAATTTTAGCTAAATATAGATTGGAACTTCGATTGGACAAATGTCATTTTCTACAATCAACCATTACATATTTAAAGTATAAAATTAACTCTCAGGGAATACATGCAAACTCTGAAAGTATTGAAGTAATAACAAATTATCCATGTCCAACCGATGTTAAGAAAGTTCATAGTTTTCTTGGTTTATGTTCGTACTTTCGAAAATTTATAGAAAATTTTTCTTATAGCAAAACCGCTATATGATTTAATTAGAAAAAATGCTATTTTTGAAATTGGAAAAACTAAATTAGAATGTTTCGAACATTTGAAAGAGAAATTAATAGCTACGCCAATTTTGTCTATTTTTAATTTCAATGATGAAACAGAACTACACTGTGATGCAAGTAAAGATGGTTTTGGAGCAATCTTAGTTCAGGAAAAATCTGATAAAAAAGTTCATCCAGTTTTTTATTTTAGTCGCCGTACTACTCCTACGGAATCCAGATATCACAGCTATGAGTTACAAACACTTGCTATAATATACGCTTTAAAAAAATTTCGTACATATTTACAAGGTATCAAATTTAAAATAGTAACAGATTGCAACTCATTAACTTTAACCATTAATAAAAACGAAATTTGTCCTAGAATCTCTCGTTGGGTGTTAGAATTAGAAAATTATCAATACACTATTGAGCATAGAAAAAATTGTAAAATGCGTCATTTAGCTTGGTTTAAGTAGAATAACAAATATATTGGTATTATCGGATAATTCGTTAGAAAAAACTTTAGCTATCTGTCAAAATACAGATAATCAAATTCAAAATATTAAGAAACAGTTAGAAAATAGTGAAAAGTCTCTTTTTGAACTACGTGATGGATTAGTATATAGGAAAATTAAAGATATTTTATGTTCCTGAAAGATTGAGAAATAATGTAATTAGAACTTGTCATGATAATTTTGGTCATTGTGGAAAAGAAAAAACTTTAGATTTGCTACGTCAAACGTATTGGTTTCCCAATATGTCAGATGTTGTAGTTGATTACATTAAAAATTGTTTGAAGTGTATTTGCTTTAATCCACAAAGTGGCAAAAAAGAGGGTGATTTACATGCACCATTTGAATCAATACATATTGATCATATGGGTCTTTTAAGTCGTACCAAAAAAGGTAATAAATTTGTATTTGTGATTATTGATGCGTTTTCGCGTTTTGTAAAATTATACCCGGTTAAGGTTGAATTAGTTCATTAAAATTTTACTTTGATTATTATAGTAAACCTAAGCATTTAATTTCTGATCGTGGATCAGCATTTATTTAGTTTTAAACAATTTCTTGAAAACAATGAGATAAAGCATACACTAATTGCTACGGCTTCTCCACAGTCTAATGGGGCTGTTGAAAGAATAAATCTTTCAATTAAACCCATGTTATCGAAACTTGTTAGCTCAGACTTAGAATATGATGAAGCTTTAGAAGAAGTACAATTTGCTTTAAATAATATTAAAAATAGATCAATTGGTGAAACTCCAGCAAAAATGTTTTTTGGTGTTGAACAACGTGGAAAAAAAATTGATAATTTAAAAGATTTTTTAGAATGTAATGTTTTTGAAGAACGATCTAGAGATTTGTCGGTTATTAGAGATAAGGCTAAAACAAAAAAATTAAAAACCCACGAGTATAATGCGAAGTATTATAATTTGAGACATAAAAAACCTACTTGCTATAACGAAAAAGATTTAATTATGATAAAAAACTTTGATACCACTCCAGGTCAAATAAAGAAATTAATTCCACAATTTAAAGGACCATATATCGTATAAAAGATTCTTGGTAATGATAGATATTTAATTTGTGATGTAGAAAATAATCAAATTACAAGTAGACCTTTTGAAGGTGTGTTTAGTTCATCTAATATGAGAAGATATTTATTGCCAAATGATGAAAATTAATGTAAAAATATATATTTTATAAATATGTTCATTTTTAGTATTAATAAAAAAAAAAATTAAACTATAAATATAAAATTATATAATTTATTAAAGGTAAAAAAAAAAAAAATATATATTTAAATTAATTTTAATTTAACAAAAAAAAAATTAAAAATAAAAAAAAAATTGTCATTTTTAACATCATATATAAAAAATGTACTTATAAAATAAAAAGAAAACAAATATATGTTTTAATCTTAAAATGAATCGTTTTCTTTATTTAAGAATAATTGAATTGATAAATTTATGTGGAAAATTTTACATATTATTTATGTTCATTTAAAAAAAGAAAAATTAATTAAAAAAAGAAAAAAAAATTAAGATTTCATTAAATTCGTCAAAATTAAAAGCTATATATTATAGTTATATTAAAGTATAATTTTAATTATTAATATTATGAATATAAATAAATGTGGGGAGCAATAAATGAAATAAAAGATTTTAATGAACTACAAAAAATTAGCTTTATTTAGTTAAGTAAGAATTATTATTATAAGCTAATTATTGTCATTCAAAAACTAATTAGGCAAATTAAGAATTAAACTAAAATTACTATTATCCAAACCACAAATTACTATTCTTTAAATCTACAATTTATTATTGTCCGAAAAACTAATTAAGCAAAATACGAATTAAACTAGAGTTATTATTATTAAACTACAAATTATTATTATTTAAATCTACAATTTATTATTGTCCGAAAAACTAAAAATTAATTACGAATTATTATTAAAAAAAAATTATTAATTAAAAAAAACTACTTTACTACGAATTGTTATTACTATTTAAAAGTGCAAATTTACTACGAATTATTATTACTATTTAGAAATGCAAATTTACTACGAATTATTATTTAACAGGATTTGGCTTGAGATAGATGTTGATCGCTTCGAGACTCATTTCGAAGAGATCGCTTGTCAGGTTGTTTTTTGACAAGAAACCTCAGTGTCAGCATGTGGTAAGAATTTATTGGCCGGTAGCCCACAATGCTGACAACTTCTTCAATGCTAAAATTCCGACTATAGCCAACTGCCGTCAGTGCTACCAACCCACACGGGCATCCTAATTTTCTTCGGATCTCGATGAATCCTCAGGCATTTATGGTTTCATTAGTTCCGCGGCTGACGTTGTTCTAATCGGCCCTTCGCCGTCGTATTGGCCATACCTCAGCAGTTCATATCGGTCGTTGCCTTTCACCGCTGTCACCTCGTATGGCTTCAAGTACTTCTGACTGATCTTAGATCCTCGGACGAACTGCGTCCTTCTGATCGCGACTTTTTCACCCATAGAGTATTCTGTGGTATTCGTTGTTCTTCTTGCGCTCGTAGTATATTGCCCCTCGCAATATCACGCATCTCATCTCGGCCATCATTATATATCTGCAGAGCCTCCTATTCTAAATTTTTTAAGACATTATTTAAACATTTACCTCTCTTCATGTTCACTCCGAACATGATCTCAAATGGAGCGTATTTAGTACTCCTCTGAAAACTCGCGTTGATGCCCATCTGCACTTTTTCGATATGCTGGTACCATTTCTTCGGCTCGTCCAGGCTCAGCTTCACCAAAGTTGGTAGGATTAGTTGGTGAATTTTTTCGACTTGGCCGTTCCTTCGTGGAACGCCCGTAGTGATGTAGTGCAGGTCGATACCTTCCTCCTTGCAATATTTCTTGAAATCCTCTGAGGTGAAAGCTGTTCCCCGATCACTTATTATTTTCGCTGGGCTACCGAATACTGCCTTCTGGATGTCTAACCGGTTGATTACTTCTTTGGTACTTAATGTTTTTGTTGGATGTATCCATAAAAACTTGGAGAATCCATCTATCACCACCAAAAGATATCTGTACTTCTTAGCGGTCTCGTCTAGGCGACCCAGATGATCAATGTGATATACGTTAAGCGGGCTGTCGCCTTTCGGAATAGGATTTAACATTCCTTCGCTTTTACCCGTCTTTCTCGAACCCATGATGCATCTGACGCAACAGCTGATGCAGTATTTGGTTAGCTTCTCTAAATTGGGGATAAAAAAATCTTTTTTAGTTAATTCAATCACCTTTTTTATTCCGAAGTGCCCTTCATCGTGTACTGCGCTGATCAGCTTCTTCTGTAGGTTCGATGGCAACACCAGAACATTCTGACCTTCCACCAGCTTTACTAATAGCCCGTTTTCTATCCCGTAATCCTCGAATGGGCCAGATTCCAACACTTTCTTCCCGCGCGCAGTCTTGGGTCGTCGTCCTGGCCAGCGCGAATACTCGCGATCAATCTGTCGGTGATGGCATTTACCGGGTGGCAACTCAGCGCGTCGACATGTCTCATACGCGTACCGGGGCGGTGCTCCGCTGTAAAGGTATACTCCTGGAGCTCCATGGCCCACCTTTTAACTCTGTTCGGGCTGTCCGGCTTAGTTAATGTTTTTTGCAGGGCGACACAATCAGTAACGATTTTGAACTGCTGACCCAGTAAATAATGTCTCAGTTTCTTCAGTGCATAGACGACTGCTAGCGTCTCCAGTTCGAATGAGTGGTATTTTCGTTCCGCTTCGGACACCTTTTTACTATAATATTGCACCGGGTGAAAAATCTCATTTACGTTGCGTCGTTGTAGCAAAATGGCACCAAACCCCTCCTGGCTACCATCGTAGTGCAGTTCCGTCTCTGCTTTGGGGTCGTAGAACGTCAATACTGGAGTTGTGATAATCGAATCGTTCAGCTGCTCGAAGGCTTCCCGGCAACGCTCATCGAAGCTGAACGGCATATTTTTTTTCAGTAAATGCGTCAGCGGTGCGGCCACTATTGAATATCCTGGTATGAATTGCCGGAAATAACCTGTCAGTCCTAAAAAGCTTTGTATGTCTTTCACTTTCTTCGGTTCCCTAAAATTGGACACTGCGTCTGTTTTATGCTCAGATGGCATAACGGTTGAGCCCCAAATTTTTGTGGTTTGCTGATAAGAATATTTTAATTGTACAATATGTGTGGGCGTTGTAGTTGTTGTTGTTGCTCTTATAAAAAAAAATTTTTGTTATGGTTTTGAAATTTTTAGATTTATGTTTTTTCGCGTATCGAAAAATTCAAGAACTTTGAAGACCAACAAACATGCAGAACGTAAAACTGGATTTCTTTGACGAATTAACACCAATAACTATGGGAGAAAGAGGACGGAGACGTTTAATGCATCGACAGCACATCGAATTGCAAAATGCACGAACAAGAGGACCTCTTCGTGTATTAATTCATGTACGTCATTTAAGAGAACTCCAAAATTATGACGAAATGGAAAATTGCTTTCATAGGGAGCAAAACCACTTGATACAACGGGCATATCAACAGTATGTGAGGCCCAATATGACTGATATTAATAAAATTATTTTATATAATGATATATGTATCGATTACACAATACGTGCTTTTAATGAAACAGTTGTTGAATACGAAGTTAACAGAGAAAGATTTTACAATACATTATATGATTAGTGCAAAAGTCTCTACCAACGTATAGCCGACAGAGATCAAGATAACGTACTTTATGAGGCTCAATTTTGGTGAATTTCAAACATATTATTATTATTATTATAATCAAGAAAACTTAATCATTAAAATAAATATTTGACTAAAAGACTTGTTTTTTTGTTTTTACTTCAGAATTTCTGTTTTATTTATCCATGAATTATATTGCGGTTTTGCATAGATTAGAATTTTTAAATGAATATAACTTATGGGAATATGGTAAAAGTATAATTTATATTAGTTTAATAATTATTGTCAACAGATCAACATGTCAGAGAATTTTTTGGAAAAAATCAACAGTTCATTCAGTTATCAGGAATTTGCAGCCAAAAAAGCAGGAGAAATGGTTGTAAACAAAGTACATATATTAAATTAAAAACTTGAAAAAATTCAAGACTAAATTTGGAACAAGACTAGTGGCAACATTCAATAACCTAAAAGTCTTTCTACCAATTAAGTCCTCAGTAATGAAGAATACTGATATGATTCGGTTGATGAATGGTAAATATGGAATTATCAATACAGGATTGGTTGGCAAAACAGTTGCGCTCAACATTGTTGATTTAAAATATGAAGATGATGATGATGGCGATGATGATGGTGATGATGATGATAATAACAATGATCATCTAAATACTCAAATGGGTTAAGAATTAAATATTATAAAGATATATATATATATATATATATATATATATATATATATATATATATATATATATATATATAAATAAAAAAGATTTTATGACTTTTTGTTTTTATTTAATTATTGAAGACTAATTTTCAGAAAATTTATATATATATATATATAACTCCCCACTTCCTGTTGTGAAATAGTTGTTGAAATATTCATTGTTTTTATATAGATTAAATTAGAAAACTATTGCAAAATATTCTCATTCGTAGCTTGAATTTATTACAAAATGGTTAAAAATTCGTATAATAGGAGTGATAATGAAGAAGAAGATATATATGTGAAAAAAAGAAAATGTGAAGATGTGTTATTTAATAATATTATTAATATAAATAATTTATCTCGCGAAGATAGTAATAATAGAATTAATGAAATTGACAATATACAAAAGTTGGAACTAAAAGACATATTGAATATAAAATTGAACGTTTACAGTGTGTAAAAACATTAATAGAAAAAAGATTTTCTCCTATTATTGGTGCAGGTAGTAGTATTAGTAGTAATGCTACAAGAGTTCAGTGGAAAATTATAGAAAGTGCTTTTACAAATCGAATAACTACAGCAATTATCATAAATCTTGATCATAAGGATCCAATTGAGTTTTTAAAAGATTCTAATAATACATTTGTAAACAATATAAAAACCTATATAGAAAAATCAAATCAAAAAAGTTTAAAAATTAATGCAACACTATGCGCACAATTTTTAAATAAATCTGGTGATATAATTTTAAATGAGGATAAATTTTTATCTACCTCAAACCAGATTATTGAACTACATGAAGATCACAAAGAGTGGTTTACAAAAAATATTCAAGAAGTAATTCTGAGGGAACTAAGTGAATTTCAAGAAAGAGACAGCGGTTGGACTCTATCATTAATTAATTATTTATCAATAAATATGAATGAATGTGATAGATTAATTGCTTCCTCATATATTGATCTTCCATCATCAATTAAAAGTAAAACAGCATGTGTTAATGTTAAAAATAATGATGAAGCTTGTTTCGCTTGGTCAATTGTATCAGCATTATATTCAGCAACCAAAAATAATGATCGAATAAATTCTTATCCACATTATTCAACAGTTTTAAATACAAATGGAATAGATTTTCCTATATGTATAAATAAAATTACAAAATTTGAAAACCAAAATAATATATCCATAAATGTTTACATATTGCGAAAAGTTTCTGAAAAGAATTTTAAACTGCTCCCATTGAGATTAACAAAATCAAAAATTATCAAACATGTTAATTTGCTTATGATTCAAGAGCATTATGATATTGAAAAATATTCCAATGATGAAACGAATGATGGTGATGATTATGCTGATGATGATAATAATATTGAAGATATGAAATATCATTATTGTTGGATTAAGAATTTATCTAGGCTAGTTTCGAAGCAATTATCTAAACATCATGGTAAAATATATTTATGCAATCGTTATTTATATTACTTTATAAAAAAAGAGAAACTTAATAACCATAGTAAAAATTGTGAAAAACAAAATTTTTGCAGTGTTGAAATACCAAAGAAAACAGAAATATTTTTTGAAAAGTATAAAAACAAGGAGAAGGTACCTTTTATTATTTATGCTGATTTAGAATCAATTTTAAAACCAATTTCAATAATACAAACTGAAAACTCAAAGCTTTATCAAAAAAATGAAGTTTACAGCATTGGATATTATTTCAAATGTATGTATGATGATTCTAAATCTTATTATAAATCATATCGAGGAAAGAAATCAGGAAAATGGTTTGCTCAACAATTAAATGAAATTGCTGAAAATCTTTTTCTTATTTATATTAATATTATACCAATGAATGTTTTAACAAAAGCTGAATTATTATATTTTAAAAATGCTCAAGTTTGTCACATTTGTAATAAAAATTTTGATGCAAATGATCCATGGTACGTATTAAGGATCATTGTCATTTGACTGGTAAATACAGAGGTCCAGCACATGCAGTATGTAATCAACATTATACAGTCACAAAGCAAATACCTGTTGTATTTCACAATTTATCAGGTTATGATTCTCATTTCATTATTAAAGATATTGCATTAGAATTTCCAAGAAAAATATCTTTGATTCCAACAAATAAAGATAAATATATATCATTTCTTAAATCGTTTGATGAAAGCGAGATAAAATTCAAATTTATTGATTCATATCGATTCATGTCTGCTTCGTTAGATAAACTATCATCATATCTTCCGTTACATGAAAAGTTAATAACACGAAGTGAGTGGTTAAACTTAAGTGATGAAGATTTTAATTTAATAACAAGAAAGGGATTTTTTCCATATGATTTTTTAGATTCACTAGATAAATTAAATGTAAATAATTTACCAAGCAAAAATGATTTTTATAATTACTTAAATGATTGTAATATATCAGACGCTGACTACAATCATGTGCAAAATGTTTGGACTAGTTTCAAAGTTAAAAATTTAGGTGAATACTCAGATATATACATGAAAACTGATATTTTATTGTTAGCAGATGTTTTTGAATCATTTCGAAACAATTGTCTTACAACATATGGTTTAGATCCAGCACATTACTATACAACTCCTGGTTTTACATGGGATTGTATGCTGAAATATACTGGTGTTACATTAACATTATTAACTGATATTGATATACTACTTTTTATTGAACGGGGTATACGAGGTGGTTTAAGTCAATGCTCAAATAGATATAGCAAAGCCAACAATAAGTATATGTCTACATATAACGACTGTAATGAAAGCAAATATTTGATGTATTATGATGTAAATAATTTATATGGATGGGCTATGTCAGAGTATTTACCAATTAGTGATTTTAAATGGTTAACCGATAATGAAATAGCATGCTTTGATGTTAACGAAGTAAGCAATAATTCATCAATAGGATATATATTAGAAGTAGATTTAGATTATCCTCAAGAACTGCATGATACTCACAAAGATTTACCTTTTTGCGCTGAACATTTAGCACCACCAGAGAGTAATACAGAGAAATTATTAACAACTTTAAATTCAAAAAAAAAAAATATATAATACACTATAGAAATTTGAAACAGGCTTTACAACAAGGGCTTGTGCTAACTCAGATATACAAGATTTTAAAATTCAATCAATCACCGTGGTTGAAAAGTTATATTGATTTAAATACTGAAATGAGAACTAAATCTAAAAATGATTTTGAAAAAAATTTATATAAATTAATGATAAATGAAATTTTTGGTAAGACTATGGAAAACGTTAGAAAATATAGAATAGTCAAATTGTTGACTAAATGGAATGGACGTTATGGAGCAAAATCATTAATAGCTAAACCAACTTTTCATAGCTCAAGAATTTTTGATGAAAATTTGGTGGCAATTGAATTAAAGAAAACTGAAATATATATGAACAAACCAATTTATGTTGGATTTAGTATTTTAGATATATCTAAGATATGCGTTTATGATTTTCATTATAATTATATGATGGAAAAGTTTGGGCTTGATTGTAAAATGTTGTCCACAGACACAGACTCATTAATATATGAAATAAAATGTGATGACATATATAAACATATAAAATTGGATATTAATAAATTTGATACAAGTGATTATCCAACAAATAATGAATACGGAATAGAATTAGTCAACAAGAAAATACCTGGTTTGATGAAAGATGAAAATAATGGTAAAATAATGACTGAATTCGTAGGTCTTCGATCAAAGATGTATGCAATTAGAGTTAATGATGAGGATGTTTTCAAGAAAGCAAAAGGTGTTAAAGGCGCTATTGTTAAAAATTCAATAACTTTTCAAGATTATTTAGAATGTTTGAATTCCAAAAATATAAATTGTAGTCAAAATACTATAATATCACGCAATCACATAGTCTACTCATTGAAACAAAATAAAATTGCTTTAAATCCAAATAATGGCAAAAGGAAACTTCTAACTAATTCAAATGATACTTTACCATATGGTCACTATAGTTTATCAAATTGAAGAGTTTGTATTAAATAAATAAAAATATATTGTTTTTTGAAAATAACCAAAATATGTTTTTTTACTATGTATATTTTTGTTCAATTAAATTATAATTTTTTATATTTAATATTAGAACTGGTTGATGATGATGATGATGTTGTTGATACCATATTGGAAACTTTATCCTTTAAAGATTTAACGGAACTCCCTTGAATTCCATATGAGATTTTTTTTAAAGTTATATTTTTATTTTTTCCATCCATCTTCACTGAATATTCTTTTGAACTGAATAATTTGGTTAAAAAGTCGTTATAAATTGCTTATGATCAAAAAGTCTACGCAAGATAAGAAATATGCAATATAGCAGTATTTTATATGCATATAATATTTGTTTATATAATTTAAGAGCAGCGTCCACAAAATTGTTTATACAAACGATTTATAATGCACAACATCCTTTGTGATGATGATGATGATATTTGAGTATTCAATAATTATCCATAATAATCAAATAAGTTATTAATAGATATTTTTTGTTTGATAAATTGTCATCATTTATGTTAATTTTTTAACTTCACTTGTCAACGGATTATATTCAACGATTCTATCGTGAATTAATAAGCAAAATGCTGTTGTTTTATCGGGAATGTTTTCTGAAGTTTTAAGTTCAATTCTTACGTCAACAGGTCCGGTTTTAATCAATTCGTTTTGGTGAGAACAATCTATTACAATAATTGATCCAAGTGCAAGAAATCCCGCATTACCGAGTAGTGGTTGATTGATTTTATTATAGTAGGATTGTTGAAATTTTGCATACATATCATACAAGATTGCATATTGACCTTTGTTAAAATTTATGTTTAAATTATCATATGGGAAAACTTCAGAATTAAAAAACACTTTAAAATCGGTAATGTTGCAATGATCAAAGTAGCTAACATCTTTCATTAAATTGTTTTGTCTATTTGTTTGCAATGCGAAAATTACATAGCGAGGTTTTTCAATTTGACTTGTAGTTTTCACAGTCTATACATGGCTTGTAGTCTGAGGTAAAATTGGATATTCATACATATCCCAACTACGAAAGCTCATTTTAATTGGTATACCTTTATCAATAAATTTTAATAATGATAACTTTGAACTATCATCATTTCTAGATCAGTTAATAATAAGCTCATGTTTAGCATTAACCAGTATCTTTTTATAATCTTCAGCAAATCCTAATAACAATTTTAATGGTACGCAAAAATTAAAATATCCTTTATGCAACAAATTACTGCTTGAAGTATCCCATCCGGCATTGAATGCCATTTTACTTTCATCTGCATTAAAGGATATATAGTTTTTCAATGTTGATGTGCATCCGAGTTTTCGAGTTCTATCAATTTCAACACCATTTATTTCATAACGAATCTCATCAAATAGATATGCAACAACATTATTAACTAATTGAGCAGTTTTTGATACAACACCTTTTTCATCTAGAAGTGTTCCTTCAATATACAGGAAACTTTCACTTGGTAAAATATTAAGATTTTGATGTTGAATTAATATTTGTATGACGTCATTGTTTTTAAATGATTGTTGATATGGTGAATAAGTATGATATTCAATTTTTGAAATACTTTCATCATAGCTAATGCTTTGGGATATATCTAATATTTCACTCATTTTAATTTTAATTCAAGAGATTTAAAAAAAAATTTATTAGCTGCTGTCAAGGGTTTTTTAGGTCTTAACCGGTTCAATCCTTTTGATGTATTGATAATTATTTTACTTTTTGGCTGATATTTATTTATGTTATACAGAAGCATTTCAATGTTTTAAATGCAGTCGAATAGTTATTGCTTCCCCTCTAAAATTTATCAAGTTATTATCTTGATCTACTAGTCTTAGTGTTATAGAACTTATTCGGTTAGTATTCACTGGCAAATAGATTACTTTTCTGGGAACTTCATTTATTTTATAGCCTGGACTAACCTGGACAAAATTCATGTAATGTGTGCACTTGTTTATTATTCATATATGACCCATGTATGATATTGCATTGGACATGTATAGTGTTGACATTTGATATATTTACTGGTAGATCTGATGAATGCCATTCATTAGCGATAAATTTTCGTTTACTGAAACCAAGAAGCTTTCCCACTGAACTTGTAGTATCAAAATAATTATCTTTAGACCACATTATTTCACATTTCATTGTATTATTATTGGGAACTAGTTGAATATCTTCTGCTCCATCATATAATATATCAATAGCATTTTGTAAATATGAAGCTATATCATTAATTTCATATGAACCTATAGGTATTTCAATTATTTTATCATCGATTTGTATGATATTGTTGTGAATATCAATATTTGGTATAGAATTATAAGTAACTAATTCAATAAGACCGCAAACATAATCACCACTTAATTCTAAAGGTGGAAAATAATCTGTAGTTAATACAGATTCATTTCCTGTAAAGGTCAATGTGAATGACATTATTAACACAGAAACAATGAGCTTATTTATTTTAAACATTTCTTTTTATTCATTTTCAAAATCTTAAATAATTATTATTATAACAGCTGATTTAAGAAAGCTATACATAAATGACCGCATATTATTGTATTATAATTTTGATAAGAGTTGTAGTTATACTGCAAATTATAACCTAAATATTTAATTAATTCAATAGGTGGTTGTAAGTTTCCAAAGCTGTCAAAATATGTTACAACATTTTTATTTTTATTGTATGCTACCCAATGAGTACCAGAACCTGATGATTCATCCAAATTGACAATACCACACTCTTTATTTAGTGTTTTTACTGGTAAACTATTTCGCATAAACACTCCTCGAAAATGTGGTATAAATTTTGAATACTTATGTAAATCAATATCGCTTAATGGTCTCCTGGGTAGGATTTCTATTAGTTTTTTGGCTGTCGATTTAAATACAACCCTAAACCTGTTTTATATGGTTTGAGGTATAAACCTTTATCCATTGCAATACTCTCCATTGTTTAATTATGACGTTTATTCTCAATTAAATCTTGTTTTGCATTCTTGACATCGTTTATCGCTTTAACTATTCCTGTTACACCGGCAGACAATGCTCATACAGCAGATAATCCAGCAAAAAGAGGTACTAGAAATGGTATAACTCCACCAGTTTTAGGTACTGAAATAATTCTAGGTGATACAACCCTTTTTCGCTTAATTACATTTTTCGCTACATGAAGTGCCAATTTTATAGCATCCTTATTGCTACTAGGTTTTTGTAATTTTATTGCATTTTTAGCATCTTTTATGGCTTTTTGAAATAACTTTACAGTTGTTTTAATTTTAGTTTTAGTTTTATTATTTTTAGTTTTTCGTGTTTTTACACCCATTCCTAATTTAATTTTAGCTTTCATAGCGCTTGTTACTAATAAAGCGTTCGTTCGTTCTAAGAAATTGGAATCTTTAGCAGTCACACGTTTCCAAGCTTTTTCTGCTAAAACTTTATCGGCAATGTGTCGATCTTCAATATTTTGAAATTTAGAATATTCTAATCATGCTCTTTACAAGCTGAATCTAATGGGTTTATACCAGGATCACCTCTGGCTAATCTTTTTTGTAGTTTTGTACCAGGTCCACAATATTGATAACCACCGGGTAAATGTAATTCAACTGGCAACTTATTTATAATTTTATTCAGAATACCTTCTCCTTTAACAGCTTTTTCTTTACTGATATAATTTTTATTATAATCAATCATTATAGGAGGATTAACTAATTATGAATGATAAATGTGTTGTTTTAACATTTCAATATATAAATTTAGGGTTTATGGAAATTTATCAGTAGTGAAATTCATTAAACAACACAAATCTTTACCTGTCAATAATTTAGATATAAAAATAGAAGGAAACGATTATGAACCAAAAAAGCATGGTGAACTGCTACCAAATAGTATACGAGGATTAATAGTAGGGCCATCTAATTGTGGAAAAACAAATGTTGTATTGAGCTTATTGGAAGAACCCAATGGATTGAAATTTGAAAATATTTACATATACTCTAAATCTCTACGTCAACCAAAATATGAATTTCTTAATCAAGTTATGGCAACAATACCAGAACTGGGATACTACACTTATTCTAACAATAGTGATATAATTCCGCCTGAAGAAGCAAAATCACATTCTATATTTATTTTCGATGATGTAGCATGTGATAAACAAAATAATATTCGAAAATATTTTTGTATGGGTCGCCACAATAATATTGATAGTTTTTACTTATGTCAATCTTATACTCATATTCCAAAACATCTTATTCGAGATAATGCAAACTTTTTAATAATTTTCAAACAGGATGATATGAATTTAAGGCATATTTATACAGATCATGTTAGCAATGATATGACATTTTCACAATTTCATGATATGTGTCTTAAATGTTGGAAAGCAAAATATGGGTTTTTAGTTATAGATAGAGATAGTGAAAAACAAAATGGCGGTTACCATAGAGGGTTCGATGAATTCTGTTATATAGATTAATCATATCAAATATAAACAGAACAGCTCAACAGCTCAACAGCTAAACAGCTTAACAGCCCAACAGATAAACAGCTTAACAGACCAACAGCTCAACAGCTAAACAGCTTAACAACCCAACAGCTCAACTGATAAATTAAATATAATATATATTTACAAATATGAATGAGAAAATTATAAAAGACATTATTAAGACTAGCAAAGCAGTAAAAAGGAAATATACAGCTTTAAAAACTGGCCAATTGGAAGCAGAACATGTACTAGAAGAACATTTTAAACCAATTACATTGCCACTTAAAAATGTTACAAAAGCAAGTGAACAACAATCAATTTATCCTGAAATAAATTGGTGGGATTAAAAAAGAAATCAATTGGTGGGATTAAAAAAGAAAAGAAATCAAAATTTTACGATGATTTGTCTATTATAAGACAATCAAACAAAGCTGACTCTGATGACAGTGTAGATGAATCAAATACTTTAATTCACACATCTACTCCTAAAAAATTTGCATCACAACATTTATTAAGCCCAACATCTATAAAACCTTCAATTGAGAAACCTAATACTACATCAAAATATACTAAAATATTTGAATCTACTTCTTCTATACCAACAAATTTTGACACAACTTTTGGTCAAAGTTCTGCTGAATGGAAAATTGGTGATAAACAAATAGAAGTAAAACAAAATGAAATAATCATTGATAAAAGTTCATATAAAAGCTCAATTGGATTGCAAGAGTTAATATTTATGAAAAATCCAGATCCAACTAAATATACTGATGAAGACTTAAATATGTATAAAAAAATATTAATAGAAACCAATGCACACAGGCGTGAATATGATTCAGATAAACAAATCCGAGGAAGTAAAAGTAATAAATATAATTTAATAATTAAAAAATTATTTCCACATCAGTATAATACTCGAAAGCCATTATCATCAACAACATCAGGCAAGGGTCTTATGATGAAAGTTTCTAAACGAAAGCTTGATTATGTTTATTGGGATGCTCCAAATGAACTAGTTGATAGATTACAGTTGTTAGTAGGCTCTCAAAAAGCTGGTCATAATAATCACAATAATGAAATTATTAGTATTTTGGATGAGTTGAGAGAGGCCAATATTATACAATAAAAGGAAATAATTTAAAGAAATTCCATCATTTGTAAATATGTCTATAGATAAGTTTGGTCGTACTGGTCATCCAGTTAAAAAACCTTTACGAGGATTGTTTGGACCTGTTGGACCCGCAGGACCTATTGGACCAGCAGGACCTATTGCACCATCAGGATCTATTGGACTATCAGGACCTATTGGACCAACTGGACCTTATGGAATTGGATTTATATTGGATGAGAAAAATAATTATGATATCCAAAATAAGCGAATTGTTAAACTTCATCAACCAGTTCAGAAAAATGATGCTGCAACAAAAGGTTATACTGACGATAGAATTGAGAATAAGGTTAAGGATGTAATAAATATTTTGCAAAAAGAACATAAAGCTTTGCTAGAAAAATATGAAACATTTGAAACTTTTATGTTTAACCATTTAAAAATAATATCAGATGCAAAAAATAATGATGAAAATACAGCAATTATTACTAAACCTTTTAAAGTAAATACTGATCCAAAGTATGAGTGAATGTTAATATATATATATATATATATATATATATATATATATATATATATTATATATATATATATATATATATATGTATGTATATATAACTATAACTAATAGTAACATAATCATTTAACATCAAAATGAGTAAGAATGATGTTGTCAATGAATTACATAGACCCGCTCGAAAAAACTTCTCCAGACGACGTGTTATTATTAAGGGCTTTGATGATCTTTGGCAAGCTGATTTAGTTGAAATGGGTGCATATGCGAAATCTAATAAAAATTATCGTTATCTTTTAACAGTAATTGATACATTTTCAAAATTTGGTTGGGCAATTCCAATTAAAAACAAAACTGGCAAAGAGGTTACTAAAGCAATGAATACAATTTTCAAAACTGGTAGAAAATCAAAAATCTTCAAACAGATGATGGAACTGAATTCTTTAATAAAATATTTCAAGATTTAATGCAAGAAAATCACATAAATCATTATTCTACATACAGTTCTTTAAAAGCATCAATAGTTGAACGTTTTAATAGGACTTTAAAAAATATGATGTGGAAAAATTTTAGTCTTAATGGCTCTTATAAATGGATTCATATAGTAAAACAATTAATTAATGAATATAATCATAAAAAACATCGTACAATAAAAATGCGACCATATGATGTTACAAAACAAAATTCTAAATATTTACTCTCTACTGTGTATTCATATATTAAACAATTTACCGACGGCAAATACAAAATAGGCGATAATGTGTGCATAAGTAAATACAAACATGTTTTTGAAAAAGGTTACACACTAAATTGGACAACTGAAATTTTTAAAATACGAATAATTCAAAATACAAACCCCGTAACATACTTACTTGAAGATTATCAGGGTCAACCTATTGCAGGAGGATTCTATGAACTAGAACTAAATAAAGTAAAACATAATAATATGTATCTGATTGAGAAAATTTTAAAAACAAATAAAGATAAAGTATTTGTAAAATGGCTTGGTTTTTCAAACCAACATAATTCATGGATAAATAAAACAGAAATTCTAAAATAAAATACATATTTCTTTTATTCAATGTTACTTTAACGTTTAATATATTTACATATGGTATGTTTGTTTCAATTTATTCACATCGATTATCACCAAATCTGATCTATAGGAAAGGAATCAGGAAAATGGTTTGCTCAACAATTAAATGAAATTGCTGAAAATCTTTTTCTTATTTATATTAATATTATACCAATGAATGTTATAACAAAAGCTGAATTATTATATTTTAAAAATGCTCAAGTTTGTCACATTTGTAATAAAAATTTTGATGCAAATGATCCAATTGTGTTAAGGATCATTGTCATTTGACTGGTAAATACAGAGGTCCAGCACATGCAGTATGTAATCAACATTATACAGTCACAAAGCAAATACCTGTTGTATTTCACAATTTATCAGGTTATGATTCTCATTTCATTATTAAAGATATTGCATTAGACTTTCCAGGAAAAATATCTTTGATTCCAACAAATAAAGATAAATATATATCATTTCTTAAATCGTTTGATGAAAGCGAGATAAAATTCAAATTTATTGATTCATATCGATTCATGCCTGCTTCGTTAGATAAACTATCATCATATCTTCCATTACATGAAAAGTTAATAACACGAAGTGAGTGGTTAAACTTAAGTGATGAAGATTTTAATTCAGTGGCGGTTCGTGCTGTAAAATTCTGGGTGGGCTAATTTTTTTTTTTAAATTAAGAAAAGACATTGTGCAGGTTTCCACTTTAACATGAGGTACTACACTCAAAGCGTTAACTGGAATTTAGTGTCCAGGTTCCTCAACACAAAACAAAATCGATTGGCTGATGTAATCCTAATTCTGTAATTTTAACCTTAACCTCTAATGATGAAGATTTAAATAGATGCTCCAATAAGTAATCTATTTCATTTATCATTAGAGCAATTATTTAAAAATTCATATATGTATTTAGCAAAAAATAATATGAGAATTATATACAATATATAGCATTTTCCGATCAAATTAGGCTTTTTACACATCAATATAGTCTTTTAAAAAATCAGTTCGAATTAGTCTTTTTAAATTTCCAGTTAGTCTTTTTAAATTTCAAGTTAGTCTTTTTAAATTTCAAATTAGTCTTTTAAAAATAAAATTTCTATGTGTTTCAAACCTATTATTTAAGTACAAACAAATACTAAGTACAAACAAATATATTATTAATAAATTAAAATTTTTTAGTTCTTACCTAGTGCCTTAAGTGATCGAACGTGCGATTTGTTTAAAGTCTAAACCTGAACTATCTAATTGTATAAATCTATTGCAATAATTATTTATTAGTGTTCTAATATTTTAAGAAAAATACACTAAAACTTAAAAAAGTAAAATATATATTCTAATAAAATAAATAAATAAATAAATAGTGAAATAAATTTGACGGTTAAAAATGGGGATAGATGATCCCCCCGACCCCGGGGGTTCCATTGTCCAACCTATTAAAATAAAACCGAAGTTTGAAGATTACCATATTCAATTCGATACAAAAAAAAACAATGTCAAATAAAATTGAATGTGAAAAGCACTTAATAATAGAACGTACTGATGAGAACAAAAATATGGAACTTGTGTCTCCTTTTCTTCTGCAAAGAGTAATAAATGGAATTTGTGGAGAAGTTGAAAAATGTATTAAGCTATCCAACGGGACCGTTCTAGTTAAAACAAAAAATCTGTCACAAGCAGAGAAATTAATCAAATTAATAAAAATTGAATCAACCATTAATGTAACTGTAAGTGAACACAGAACATTAAATAACTCAAAAGGAGTAGTATTCTGCCCAGATTTTAAAACAATGTCCGATTCCGAAATTCTCTTGGAAATGGAAGATCAGAACATTACAGAAATACGAAGATTCAAACGTAAAATTGAACAAAGGGAAGAGGAAACTGGTTTATATGTATTAACATTCTCTTCTTCTAATCTCCCAGAACAAATCTCTTGTGGATATCAAAAATATAATGTAAGAGAATACATACCACCACCAATGCGTTGCATGAATTGCTTACATTTCAACCACCTTACTGCAAATTGTAAGAAACCTAAAAATTGCTCCAATTGTGGAAACACATATCATCTCCAAGATGAGAACTCTAAATGCGAATTACAAGAGAAATGTGTAAACTGCTCCGAACAGCATCATGCTTTTTACAGACAATGTCCAAAGTATCTCAAAGAGAAAGAAATTAAATTCATTAAAATAAAAGAAAAAGTAGATGGAAGAGAAGCCTATCGTCGATACAATCTACGTCATCCACTGACTAAACAATACTCATCGGTCACTAAAACAAAAAAATGTCTCTGTATATGCAAATGCGACCAAACAAATGCCGAAGCAACTCAACAACCACATCCTGAGCAACAAACAACACAACAACAAAATATACAGCAACAAAATAGTCAAAATAGTCAAAAACATCGAAATACATCCGATAAGCGACAAAGAAGTAGTGATGAGATTAACGAATCCTATGGTGCATCATCAGAACAACCATTAAAAGTTAAAAATATTGGTAATAATAAAATTAAAATTTTTTCTAAAGATATAACACCTCGTCAAAAAAAATTATTAAAAACCCAAACTAACAAAAATAAAAACATTACTAACAAAAAATTTAATAATAGTACGAAAAATATGAACATATCAAGTAGTAGCGAATTAGATTCGCAGAATGAAAGTTAATTATGACCATGACAACACATAATATTGTACAGTGGAATTGTGACGGATTTTTAAGTCATCTAGATGAAGTTAAATTACTTTTAAACAAATATAATCCTTATGTTCTTTGTGTTCAAGAAACAAAATTTAGATTTAATCACGAACCAAAACTTAAAAACTATAATGCTTATTATAATAATATTGATTCTGAAACTGTAGCTCATGGTGGCGTAGCCATATTTGTAAAGTCTAATTTTAGTTGTGAAGAATTTTGACTACAAACTGATTTACAAGTGGTGGCAATAAAACTGTATTTCCCAATTAAGTTCATTATATGCAATATTTATCTTCCCGGTTCCCAAAATTTAGAATTACATAAATTACAAAATATTTTAGATCAGTTCGACTGTCCGTTTATTTTGGTAGGTGACTTTAACAGCCATAACCACCTATGGGGATCTATAAAAACAGATAAGAGAGGTAGAGTTATAGAAAAAATAATCGAAAATAATCTACTTAATATACTTAATAATGGCCAACCAACTCACTTTAGCTTTTCATACAAAACCCATAGTAATATCGACTTATCAATATGCTCTCCAACATTACAAAATATCTTTGACTGGTACATTGAAAACGATCTACATAGTAGCGATCATTTCCCTATTATAATTCCAGTAATTACAAACACTACTACAGAAATAAGAAAAAAATGGATAATTAAAAAAGCAAACTGGGACTTATACCGTGAAAGACTTAATTTAGTACCCAAGAATTTCTCAAACATCGATCTTTATGAAAAACATATAACGAATAAAATTATAGCTGCTGCGAAAATTTCAATACCCGAATCTGGTACAAAATTAAAAAAGAAATCAGTACCATGGTGGAATAAAGAAATTGATGAGTTAATCAAATTAAGGAGAAAAAACTATGAAAAATATAAAAGGTCTATGAGTGAAGTTGATTATAAAAATTTCATTTTAGCTAAATATAAATGCCGCAAAACTATAAGATATTTTAAAAAAATTACATGGGAACAGTATGTAGGTTCAATAACTAGCTCCACGCCCCCTCGAAAAATATTTGAAAAAATAAGAAACCTTAATGGCAAACACACAAATCACGATATTACTACAATAATAGACAAAAATCAAATGATTACATCAAAAAAAGAAATATGTAACAGTTTAACACAAGCTTTTAGTAGTATTTCAAGCGACAATAATTATTCAAAAAAGTTTCTTGAACAAAAATTATTAACCGAACAAATACCACTAATTATACCATCCTCACAAAACGATAATTATAACAAACCATTCACACTGGATGAACTTAATAATGCACTGGACGAATGTAAAGGTACATCACCAGGACCTGATACAATACGATACGAAATGCTACAAGAACTGGACATGAACGGGAAAAAAACACTACTACATTTATATAATTTAATTTGGGAAAATGGGGATTTTCCTTCAAACTGGGGTAAATCACTACTTATACCTATATTAAAAGCAGGTAAAGACCCGAAACAAACCAACAACTATAGGCCAATATCGCTAACAAATTGCTGCTGTAAACTTTTAGAGAGAATAATAAATAAAAGACTAGTTTGGTATCTTGAAAATACAAAAAACCTCAGCAAATTTCAATCAGGTTTTAGAAAAAACCGCAGTACTACAGACAATCTTTGTTATTTCGAATCCGAAATAATGCATGCATTGTCCCAAAATAAATTCCTAGTATCTATCTTTTTCGACCTCGAAAGAGCGTATGATACGGTATGGAGAAGACGAATAATAAATGAAATTATATCTTCAGGTATTAAGGGTAATATGGTCACGTTTATTTCAAATTTTTTGAAAAATAGGAAAATAACAACTGTAGTAGGGAATACATTTTCCGATGAGGGCATTATAGAAAACGGAATACCACAAGGATCAGTCCTTAGTGTGACTTTATTCTTAATTGCAATCAATAGTATTGCCAATCAAATAAAACTACCAGTAAAATTTATTATGTATGCCGATGACCTTGTAGTATTTTGCTCAGGCAAAAACTTACAAAAAATTCAAAAAATAATACAGGAAACATTAAACAAACTTTCATTATGGTGTGATAACACTGGTTTTAAATTTTCACAAACAAAGACAGTTGCAATGCTGTTTACGCGAAAAACAAAAAATATCTGGTATCCAGATTTTTTAATAAATAATACAAAAATAATATATGTTGATAATTTCAAATTTCTCGGTGTTATCTTTGATCCAAAGCTTCGATGGGCTCCCCACATAAAAATGATAAAGGCTAAGGCTACCAAAAACCTAAATTTGCTTAAAATGCTGAGTCATTCAAGATTTGGATCAGATAGAAAATTATTATTAAGATTACACAACCTAATTATATTACCAATTATTGATTATGCTAGTATAGTATATTCATCAGCTAACCAAACATAACTTAAATTTCTGGATGTGGTAAACAACTTAGGTACAAGAATTGCAACTGGTGCCTTTAGAACAAGCCCAGCTATAAGCATCCTAGCAGATGCAGGACAAATGCCATTAAAATATAGACGTGAAAAACAAACTATGATTTACGCAAATAAAGTATTGTCTTTTGACGATCACCCCCTAACTAAACTTATAAATGACCAAACCTTATTCTTAAAACTAAAAAATCGTAAACAAAACTACCAACCCAGTTTTGTAAGAATGAAATTACTACTAGAGAAGAATAATATTCCATGTAATAATATGACAGAAATAATTCAATTCCAACAAACCCCTCCATGGCGTAACAAAAAAATACACATAAATATATCCCTCGCTGTACATAAAAAAGAAAATACCATACAAGAAATATATAAATCTCATTATAATGAAGAGATCAATAATAAATATTTAGACCACGAATTAGTATTTACAGATGGATCAGTAATAAACAATGAAACTGGTGCTGCATTTATAATTAAAGATACTAAAAGACAATTCCATTTAATAAAAAATACAAGTATTTTTTCCGCTGAATTATATGCAATAAAAAAAAGTATAGAGCACTGCATAGAAAATTCGACAAAACCTAAGTTTCTTATATGCTCAGATTCACTAAGTGCTCTCCAAGCTCTACGACATTTATATCCCTTCCATATTTTAGTACAACAAATAAATGATATTATTAACAATACCCATGACAAAACATTTACATTTTTATGGATACCTTCACACTTAAATATTGGTAATAATAACACTGTTGATCAACTAGCTAAAAATTCCACTCTGCCAGAAATAGACAATACATTTAAGTTTATATATAACGACATGAAACCAAAAATATCCAAATCTTTATGGAATGCATGGAATCTAGAATGGGAGCAGTTATCTTTAGATAATAAATTAAGAAACATAAAAAATTCAGTTAAAATATGGCAAACGCTACCATCCTTTACAAGGAAAGAATCAATAATATTAACCCGAATTAGAATCGGACACACAAAATTAACACATTCATATCTACTTGAATACCCTCACTTACCACAACCACAACATAAAATTAACAATCAAACACATTTTTGATGAATGTCCTATATTTGAAAGAAAAAAGTACTTTAATCAAATTAATGGCTTGAAAGACTTAAAAAATGATGAATACAATTCCACTATTAAAATAATTAATTTTTTAAAAAATATTAAATTTTATAATAAAATCTAAAGATAAGAAATAGTAAAAAAAAAAAAAAAATTTAATTAGAAAACCAAATATGATTATTATAGTATCATAATAACTAAATAATAAATATCAAAATATATTTGTATTAAATCAATGCAATAAAGTTGTTAGCAACAAAAACATATTCAAAATAATAATAATATGTTGCACTTAGTTTAAGTCAATTAATAAATTAATAGATTAAGTTGATAAAATTTTGGTAATCAGATATAAAATGAATTAATGGAATTATAATGAATTAGTAGATATTAAGAAAAAAATTAACTGTACTACAGGCCTTAAAAAACCTAGATATGTGTTCAAAGGCCTTAAGAAAAACAATTTAAAAAAAAAAAAAAAAAAAAAAAAAAAATTTTATTAAGCGATAATATAATTTTAATGTATTTCTTCGTTAACAATAGAATATCAACTGGCATTTTTAGCGTCATATTTAAAAAAATAGTTTCGACAATCTTGATCGCTCAATGTTGAAACACCTTGTGCAACTGCATTAACCAAGTTATGGTCTCTTGGTACACTTAACAGCTGCCGAACAAAACATTTATCTTTTGGGGAAAAAAATTAAAAAATATCGTTAAGATTTTTGGGTGAATTTAAATGCTTCTTATTCATAAAATTTTAATTTGAAAAAAAATTTAAAAAAAATAATATTATTTGTTTCTACTTAAATAGTAGGTTTAAAACAGAGAAATTTTAATTTTAAAAGACTAATTCGAAGTGTTAAAAGACTAATTTTAAATGTAAAAAGACTAATTTGAAATTTTAAAAGACTAACTTGAAATTTATAAAGACTAATTTGATTTTTTAAAAGACTATCTTTATATTTTTAAAGACTATCTTTATGTGTAAAAAGACTAATTTGACCGGAAAATGCTATATATAATATGAAAACTATATTTATATGTAATATGAAAATTATAAATAAATATAATACATACATATATATACGTGTATAATATAAAATATATATAATTTTAAAATTTAACTACAAAAATACAAAATACTAAATGCCTGAAAACTTCTGGTCACCGTAAAAACAGCAAAACAGCGGATCAAACTAGCAATAACACTTAAAATGAAATTTTTTTATAAATTATTTTATTACTAAACTCTATATCAAAAACTTCCTTTTTAATTTTCATTAAATTCAAATTAGAATTATGAAAAGCATTCAAATCTTTAAAACAATGCTATACGATAATACATAATATGTACGTAATATTTTTTTATACTTATGTATAGCAATAGTAAAATAAATATTCGCATACACGATATACGCACTTGACTATATTATTCTATTGCTTTTTCCATTAATTTTTTTTAACAGACAATGTATAAAAAAATAAGCATTATGCTGTTAATTTTTTTCAGGAAAAATATTATGTACTAGGGGCTACTGTTAAATAGTCCCTAACATTAAAGTAACAGAAGCAAAGCAGTATAGAAACATATTTATAACATTTTTGCTGTAAAAAAAATCCAATAAATCATTTCTCTCAGGGAATTTTTTTTTTTTATTTTTGCTGACTTTACTATATAAATTTATTCTTGCCTACTATATGCATATGCATAGAAGAAAATTCTCAACACAAAAAAAATATATAAAATCGTCGTTCATGCATATGAAAAATAAATGTTTGTATACATAAATACATTTAATAAAAATGTTTATATTCAAATTTTTATTCTATAGAGGAAACATATATGCAGTGGGCTACTATTTTTTAGTCCAACCGCGGTATATTAGAAAACAATACATATAAAAAAAGTTGCAAAGCAAATTTAATGTATTTTTCGGACTAAGTCCGCAAGAATTTTTTCGTTTTCTTTTCCTTCATTTCTATTACATAATTACTATATGAAAATACGTATATTTTATAGGGTAGACAGACCAAATATTGTACATAATATGAAAATACGTATATTTTATAGGGTAGGCAGAGCAAATATTGTACATACTATGAAAATATTTTTTTTATATGAAATTTTTTTTTTTAATTTTTTTTATTTTGGAAGATATTTTGTGGAATTTAAATTAAGATTTCTTAGGGTGGGCTTAGCCCACCTAGCCCATTAGGACGAGCCGCTGCTGTTTTAATTTAATAACAAGAAAGGGATTTTTTCCATATGATTTTTTAGATTCACTAGATAAATTAAATGTAAATAATTTACCAAGCAAAAATGATTTTTATAATTACTTAAATGATTGTAATAAATCAGATGCTGACTACAATCATGTGCAAAATGTTTGGACTAGTTTCAAAGTTAAAAATTTAGGTGAATACTCAGATATATACATGAAAACTGATATTTTATTGTTAGAAGATGTTTTTGAATCATTTCGAAACAATTGTCTTACAACATATGGTTTAGATCCAGCACATTACTATACAACTCCTGGTTTTACATAGGATTGTATGCTGAAATATACTGGTGTTACATTAACATTATTAACTGATATTGATATACTACTTTTTATTGAACGGGGTATACGAGGTGGTTTAAGTCAATGCTCAAATAGATATAGCAAAGCCAACAATAAGTATATGTCATATACATATAACGACTGTATATGTTATATACATATAACAACTGTAATGAAAGCAAATATTTAATGTATTATGATGTAAATAATTTATATGGATGGGCTATGTCAGAGTATTTACCAATTAGTGATTTTAAATGGTTAACCGATAATGAAATATCATGCTTTGATGTTAACGAAAGATTTAGATTATCCTCAAGAACTGCATGATACTCACAAAGATTTACCTTTTTGCGCTGAACATTTAGCACCACCAGAGAGTAATACAGAGAAATTATTAACAACTTTAAATTCAAAAAAAAAAAATATATAATACACTATAGAAAATTTGAAACAGGCTTTGGATGGATTGAGAGAGGGGAGTCCGTGAAGGACTCAAGCACTCAGGCCAGAACTAGGCCCATTGTACCCCTCGGTGCGAAGAACCTTCATGTCACTCCCGCCGTGGCGGTTGTGAGCCATCCGCTATCTTTTCCGAATTTACAGATTTGTTGCCATCCATGAACCCCCGCTTCGCTCAGTTCGTTCAGGAGATAGGCACCAAAGCATTTATAACGAAGGTGCATGAGGCAGGGACAATGACACAGGAAGTGTTCAGTAGTCTCTCTATCCTCACCGCACCCCCTACAGACGTGCACTTCAGAGCGCCGGATTTTGTAGGCATGATCCCGCAACATAGAGTGACCTGTTAAGATCGCAGTGCCCAGGTATACCGAGCTCTTGTTGAGCCGCAGGTATTTCTTGGTTACTTTCTCCTTCGGGATGCCCCAGAGACACCGCGTGGTGTGGCCGATATCACTAGCTAGCCAGATTTGTTGATGAGATTCGTCGGCCCATCGTTTTAGGTTCGCTTTAAGAGTCTGCAGTGCTACCCCAACTGTGGTCGTGATGACCTCCAGTTGCGATCCCTTTCTTGCTAGCTCGTCTGCTTTTTCGTTTCCCGGTATATTGCTATGTCCAGGAACCCATTTCAGTGTGACTCTATTCGACCGCGCCAGGTTGTTAAGACTGTGTTTACATTCTTGGACCAGCTTGGATTTGGTTGTATAGGATGTCACCGCTTTTAACGCAGCCTGACTATCTGAGAAGATTGTCAGGTCCCTATCTGTGGTTCCTTCTAATAGAAGGTGGTTACAGATTTCTTTAATTGCCACCACCTCTGCTTGGAAGACTGTGGCGTGGTCTTCCAAGCGAATAGACCTTTCTAGATTTAATTCCTCACAGTACATACCCGCGCCAGTCAGGTTTCCCATTTTGGAGCCGTCGGTATATGCTGTTAACAGGCCAGCTGTTTGAGACACTATGTCAGTGTTCCAATCAGCTCTAGAAGGGATACTGAGTTTTACGTTTGATTCCAGGAAGGTTTCTTTCTGGGAATCGCTAGGTTTCTCAACATTGGGTATGATGGACTTCACAAATCCCAGGATAGACTCATGAGGTACAGAAGAACCTGCATGAGTCCATGCCTGGTTTAAGTGAAGTCTCAATGCAGCCCCCGCAGCAACTTTTTTGATGTGGATCCCAATTGGGTGGATAGCCGTAATGGTTTCCAGTGCTGCTGTTGATGCTGTTCTCATTGCGCCAGTAATACTGAGGCAACAAGAACGTTGAACTTTTTCCAACAACTTAAGATTGGAGAGTTTCTCAATCGCCTTCCACCAGACGAGAGATCCATAGGAAAGAGTAGGGCGGACGACACTGGTGTAGAGCCAGCGAATCATATCCGGTTGTAGTCCCCATTTCTTTCCCATCGCGCCCCAACACATGCCAAAAATCCTATAGGCTTTTTTAGCTCGTTCTTCTAGGTGCGATCTCCAGTTCAATTTTTTGTCTAAAATAACGCCCAGTTATTTAACATTTGCTTTTAGTGTTAGCCGGGTGCCTTTTATAACGGGAAGACTCAATAGTTGAGTTTTCCTTCTCAATGAGAATAAACAGATATCGGTTTTTAGCGGGTTGATGTTCAGCCCACAGTTGTCTGCCCATTGACTAACAATATTCAGTGCAGGTTGCATTAACCCAGAGAGTTCCGATTCAAATTTGCTTGTGACGAGAATGACCAGGTCGTCTGCGTAGCATACGACGAGGTATCCCTGCCTTGTGAGTTCGAATAGGAGGTGTAACACCGCACAGTTCGGTTGACAATTTCAACAGAACCGGAGGACACCACTTGGCTTTGACATGTTAATTTCATTTTAAATTCAATTTAATTTTATTAATTTAATTTTAACTTCGACAAAAAAAAATGTTGGCCCACTACAAAAAAAATTTTTTTGGGGCGCCACTGTATTAATTTAACAAAAAATTTAAAATACAAAAAAAAATTTTACCAACAAAATTAACAAAACCAAGTGGGTCTGGTTACTTCACGGTATTGCGGAGGAGACGCGATTTAGAGACTTCCAAGGTTTTTCAATTATGTGGGCGCCAGGTCTTGAGTGATCCACAACCGCGGACCACCAACAGAACAAGACCGAATTTCTAAAATAAAACCTTGAAAGTTTCAAGGACCGATTGGGATTTCCTCCTTTTTGCCAGCTTAGCTCGGTCTGTGGGGCGTGAGTCAACCAATCGATCCTACCTGCAAATCAAATCAACAACACCTAAGGAAGGGAAACAGGGAAATTACGGCCTGACGTCATCAATCCATGGGCGGTAAAAGAGGCCTTAGCCTGACATGCCGAAACCTTCAATAAAATTTAATTGGAAATAATAACAAAAAAAAATTTTAGTTTGACGAGTTCTCCACCGTCCAATCTATTTTTTTTTTTATTAATTTTATAATTTATACTAAATACCAAAAATTCACAATAAAAAAAAATCTTTTTTTTTCTTTTTTTTTTTTAATGGCAACTAACACAAATTTTAGGTTCTTTTGTGATTTTTTTTACCACACTCCAATTTCAATTAAATAAAGAAAAACATACCTTGCAAAATTTAGCACGTTGGCTGTCCGGACATGTCTGGTTACCGCCGCTAAAATAAGGTTTATTTAATAGATTACAACCACAAATTTTTATCAATTACCAAAAAAAAAATTATCAAAAATTAAAAACTAACATTACTACTAAACCCAAAATCCTAAATTTAATTATTAATTATAAATCATAAACAACTTTTAAAAAAAACTACTCTACAAATCAAGATCCAAAAATAAAAAAAAATTAACTATGATAATTGAAAAAAAACACTACTCTACTGAATTGAAAAAAAAATAACTTGGACCACCACCGTGGAACATCTCTATAATTTAATATTTTAATTTTTTTTTGTTTTATTAATTTATATAGACATAGTTTTTCTATATATATATAATTTTATTATTCGGCTTTGAAGAATCTAATGTTGAATCGGCTTTGAAGAATCTAATGTTCCTAATGTTGGATCTCTGCAACCAGATTCTTTTTTTTCCAATTCTGCAGCGGTCGACCACTAGCTCGGTCGATCCTCCGCTAGCAGAATTCCAGATGAATTGGAACAGGATATACCACTAGCTCGGTATATATAATTTTCCGTCATCTATCCGCAATATTAAAAAAAACCGTCTTTGCCAGTAGCACCTTTTATTTTTTTGTTTGAAGGTCGCCACAGGTTTTTTCTTTTTTTTTTTATTACTATTTTTTTTTTTATGCTAGAATTTTTGTGGTTTGGCTGGTACCACTTTAATTGTACCAATTTTTTTATGTTTTCACAAAAATTCTTCTTTTTCTTTTTATTTTTTCCAGACCCCCAAAAAAAACTCTCCCGTCTCACGCTCAATCCTTTTTTTCTTCTTTTTTCCACGTTTTCTTTCTATTTCCGTCTTCCCCAAAAACGAATCCGCATCTCCGCCCGTCCCCAACCGATTCAAATTTCCGGCCTGCCCGGTGGAATTTTGTTGGTTTGGGTTTCCACCAACAGATGGATTTTTATGCCTTTGCGGCGAATATAGTGGAGATGTCGAAATGACATTTCCAATTGTCACACAAATACAAAAAAAAATATTTCAGCCACCATGATGGCTTTTCTATCTAATATTAATTTTATTGGATATTTTTATTTTTTTAATTTTTTTAAGACAGCGGACGGACATTTCGGAAACAGGTAATTTTCCATTTTTATTTATTTTATAATTTTTTCTAAATTTTAGGTGCTAAGAAGAAAACTAACAGGATGAGAAAATGTACCAACATAACCTGTTGGCTATGTTTTTTTATTTTTTTATATATGGCTGTTTAAGGATAATCATATTGGAATTTATCCAATGTGATTTTTTCCTTCAACCAAAGTTCAGAGCCTGCAGGGCCACAAAACAGGCTTGTAACCCGTTTTTACGTGGATACAAGTCTGAACTCCTAATCTATGAAATTTAACCTAATCTACCAAAAAAAATTATATTCCTAAATACTAACATTCTTAACCTACGATAATTCATTTTTTTTTCTATAATTCATCCAATTCATTTTTCCTTAATTAATTTCCAATAAAAAAAAAAAAATATATACAAAGTTAAATCTAAATCCCCAACTAACCCAAAAAAAAACTACTATTATTATTTTAATCTAACGAATTATATAATTGTTTTTTTTTTTTTTTTTTTTATTCTTAACCTACTCTAACATATCCTAAATCCTAATTTAGTTAACTACCAATTAATACAAAAAAAAATCTAATTACTATAACTAATCCTATCAATTTAATCCTAATTTTAATACTAACATTAATTTAACTAAATTAAAACAAATTTATTTTTATTCTAGCTATCAACGTGGGGCTGTCCCACACCCTGAGCTGTCTCATGCTCTATCGACTGAGTAAGCCGGGCCTTAAGGTTTAAGGTCTTTGGCGTGAACGATATGCGTTTTGTTGCTCGCTTCGTCTTCAACAATGAAACACACTTTGCCGTGTGAGGATAGAATTTTGCATTTGACCCACGGCTTAGCAAATTTGGCGGATATGTGTTTCTGCTGGTCACTTTGGACATGATTACGACGAAATACGAATTGACCAGGTATGTACGCTATTTTTCTGGTACGCAAATTATAAGTTCGTTGATGACGATTTTGTGCTATCTTTAAATTCTTAATCACGACATCAGTTACGTCCGGATTTCTCGATGGATGTTCTACTAGCATGTCCTCCTGCAATGATTGCAATTTTCTCAAAAGCTCATACGCTGAACCATCTGTAATCATATGGTACCCAAAAGTCAAATAGAACGGTGAAAACCCAGTAGCGTCATGCACTACATTTCGCAACGCACAAGCGATGTGGCTAAGGTGTTTGTCCCACTCTTTATGGTTGTTACTGCTGATGTAGGCACGGATTGCGGTAATGATGTTTCGGTTGACTCGTTCAGAAGCGTTGGCTTGCGGATGATATGGTGCCGTATATTTGTGACTGATGTTATAGTCGGCTGTCAGTTTTTGAAACTCTTTCGATATGAACTGCACTCCGTTATCTGATACCAACACTTCGGGAATTCCGAACAAATGGAAAACGTCGGCTTCGAGAAATTTGATGATCGGCGCGATCGTCGCTTGTCGTAACGGTTTTAGTAATATAAATTTGCTGAACTGATCCAAAACAATTAATATATATGTGTTACCATTTTTAGATCGCGGATATGGTCCAAGAAGATCTATATTTACGTATTGCCATGGACGCACTGGTGGACTTTGGATGACCATTGGAGGACGCAGACAAATGTTCGGCGCTTTGCACTCCTTGCACGAATCACACGCAGCAATGTAAGTATTAATTGTTTCACGCATTTTTGGCCAATAATAGTAACGTTGGATCTTTTCAGTGGTTTTCTCAACTCCCGAGTGAGCATCTAACGGATCATCATGGTGCTGTTTAACGAGGTTCATCCACAGACTTTCCGGAACCCAAACTTTCCAAATCGGAATATCGGTGAGTACTGACGCTTTCCTAAACTTCACCCTTTTGTAGATAATATTGCCGTCAATTTTGATGTCAGGAAACCGCTCAATATTATCTTTAAAAATTTTCAATTTCTCCTGGTAGTTTGGATCCAGAAAAGCCTGATCCGTTAAACTGATGATACCGTTAGTGATGATGTTTTGCTGAAACTCGTCCACCTCTCCTCTCGACAACGCATCAGCAACTACATTTTCGGAACCTTTGCGGTGCACGATCTGAAACTCAAACGCTTGTAGTTTCAAGCTCCACCTAGCCAATCTTCCAGCTAGATCCGTTTGATTCATCAACCACTTTAAGCTGGCGTGATCTGTGATGACTGTGAATTTGGTGCCTTCCACATATGGTCGGAATTTTTTCAAGCTTACGACAGCCGCAAGACATTCCTGTTCCGTAACGCTATAGTTTTTCTGCGCGTTATTCAGCTTCTGCGACATGAACGATATAGGATGTTCATGCCCGTTGTCGTCACGCTGGAACAGAACGCCTCCGACTCCCGTCTTCGACGCATCACACTGGATGAAGAACTCCCGGCTGAAATCCGGATTGACGAGAACTGGCGCTTGCGTTAATGCAGTTTTCAAGGTAACGAAGGCTTTCTCTGCACTGTCATTCCATTTTTCAGTTGTGTTCTTGTTCAACAGGTTCGTGATCGGTGCTGCCAACTCAGAATAGTTCTTGATAAAACGATTGTACCAGCCAGTCATACCAAGAAATCGACGAATTTGCCTAGTTGTTTTGGGTTGCGGAAAATTCTTGATGGCGTCGATTTTTGCTGGATCAGTATGGATTCCCTCGCTGTTGATGATGTGCCCCAGGTACTTAGTTTCTTTTTGACAGAACCTGCTCTTTTCGACGTTAATGGTTAGTCCAGCTTTCCTCAGACATTGAGCTACTTTACTCAAAAGCGACATGTGAGTGTCAAAGTCTTCCGAGAGGATCAGGAGATCATCAAGGTAAACAAAGACATCCTCATGAAGCTCGTAAGGGATCACCTTATCCATAAGCCTGCACAATGTCTTCGGAGAGTTGGACAACCCAAACGGCATACGTTTGAATTGGAACAGGCCCCGTCCAGGAACAATAAACGCTGTTTTATCTCTCGATCCTTCTTCCAGCTCCACCTGCCAAAAAGCCATCTTCAAATCGAGACTGGTGATGTATTTTGTCTTTTTCACTCTACTGAAAATCGAGTTGATGTGAGGAAGTGGATACGCATCCGGTTTGGTGACAGCGTTCACCTTTCGAGCGTCTAAACACAACCGGAGCGAGCCGTCTGATTTTTTTACCATCGCCATCGGTGAGGCCCATCCACTCTTGCTTTCCTCAATAATATTTTCAGCTAACATCTTCTCTATTTCAGCGTCTAGAAGATTCTGCATTGGTACTGACAATGGATATGGACGCGAGACTAAAGGCTTAGCGTCACCAACATCAATTTCATGTTTCAACAGCGACGTCTTACCCAACCCATCTTTCCTATACGATGGAAACGAATCTATGACGTTCAACAATTTTTCCTGCTGATCCAAGGTTAAATCATGTGCATTTTCTTGATGTTTTAATTCGCTGACCTCAAGATTAAAAAACGGCACGGCATTATAAGCCTCTAAAAAATCAACCCCCAGAATCATGGATCTCTTAATGGTAGGGATAATAAAAAATTTAATTGTCTTAACTATATTATTGTAACTTATATCTAAATAAACATATCCTATCACCTGCTGGCTTGCCCCATCAGCTGTTCGGATATCTGAGCTTAACCTACTATACTTAATGCCTAAATTTTCTAAAATTACTACACTATCTTTACCTAAAACACTAATATTTGCCCCACTATCTAATAACGCTAAAAATTTTTGATCCTTAATACTAACTCTCATAAACGGACGATTATCCCCATCAACCCGAACTAAACTCGCTTTTAGTAATTTCCTTAAACCTAACTTATTCCTAGAATACTTATTTGCTCTAACTAATCTATTTGTCTTAACTCTAACTAATTCATTAATTTCTAATCTACTTACAGGACTAATTTTGGAAACTAAATCTAAACTATAATAATCTAATGCTTTTGTGGAGGACGAGACGGACGCAGAAGAGGATTTCTCCACATTCCCCTTCCTGCGAAACCGTTTCCCGCACCAATGACGGACTGACATTTCGGACAATTATTAAAATACTTTTCCTTAAACCCACACCTATAACAGAAGATTTTTAAAGGACGAAGACAATCACGGAAAACATGACCCATCTCGTCACAATTAAAACATATGATGTACGGACTATTCAGATCTGGACGTTGCACATTTGACGGAGCACTGGACGGAACAAACGTAGACTGTTGGACAGAATACAATTCGTTAGGCTCGACGTTGGAATTGAAACATGAAACTGGTGCAGTGACAGAAGCGATGTTGTTGTTAGCCTCTTCAGCTTCCGGATGTTTCGATGCGTCGATCTCATGTAAGTATGTTCGGCGAGATCGCACCTGATCCTCAGCAGTTTCTCCAACTTCCTTCCATTTTCGTTCTAGCCGTTTGCACAATTTGTCTAGCTGTGACATGGTGATGATGTCTTCCAGAATCAACGCTTTTTTATAACCAGGATACAGGTTGAACAACATGCGGCTCAGAAAATCGTCATCCGAAATTTCTCTACTCAGACGTAGCCGTAGACCTTCCATATCTAGACGATAATCAGAAAATTTCTCCCTCGCACGCTGTTTCCTGCTCTCCATCATCCGTTTTATATCACCATCATCTTCACCATCATCAAATTCCTCGTGCATGGCTAGTTTTAGCTGTCTCCATGTGGTTTGTGGATTACGCCGAATATATTGCCAGTACCAAGTTTCCGCACGGCTTTTCAACAGGTGGTTGACTGCTAACACCAAGTTTTCGACAGGATACCTATCTCCTCGTGCTAGTGTTTCGATGCGGAACAAGAACTCCTTCAGCGACAAACCTCTACCAGAACCATCAAAGCACACGTGCCAATTCGACACAGGATTTCTGCGGTGTGCATCAGCCAATCGTGGTTCTACAACTTCATCATCACTTGGTTCGCTATCGCTTGCAGGGCCCATTCGAACACGCGAGTTACGATGCGGTTGAATTTCAGGATGCAAGGATCTGGATGATGTCGTTGGTTGCACCGGCGCCATATTGGTTTCAGGATGTTGTCTGGGCGCGGCGTTCTGAACTGCCAATATTTCACGCAACTCTAAAATCTGACGCTGTTGCTCGATGATAATACTGGACATCTCATTTTTCCACTGTTGCTCTGGTTGTATTTGTGGTCTCTGATACCACCATTGCGGTTGTGCTGGCTGTGGATGACGGTACGTACTTGCTGGTATACTTTGGTAACTGTTCTGGTATTGGTTCTGGTAACTAACTCTCGTTTTTCTTTTTCCAGGATCTGCTGCTGCTGCTGCTCTTCTTGCTGCGATGTACGGAGTATCAAATTTCGTTGAACTAAACCTATTATCAATCTGCACGGAATTCGGCGAAGTGTTGGTTGAACTTTGCTTACTACCTACTAGCAAACCTGAAAATTTATTCGCTACAGATGAATCCGAATAATGTTTAGCTGGCTCTCTATATCCCGATGTACCCAACGATGAAGTTTGGACTGTGGATTTCTTGATGGCTCCTAGCTGCGCACCACTATTTTCTCTCGACTTAACCGTCGTCTTCACACAGGTAGGACCAGATATATTTTTATTTAAATTATTTTCATTTCCAATTTCAATCGCTTTATTTATTTCAGCTTCCTGCACATTGGTAGCAACATCTGAAAGTGGAGCTCCAGTTCTAGCATCTGGCTCCTCTAACAGACGTTCGATATTTTGAAGAACGGAGGACCCCATACCGGAACGTTCCTCCTGTTGTAGCATCTCACAGGTATAATTTTTAATCCTCTCTAAACCTTGATCAATTTTGTTGATTAAACCCCTTGCAGCTGTTGATAATTTTGGATCTGCTCTTTTTAAACGTTTCACTCTTTGCAGAACATGGATACTACGGCTTCCAGCTACTGACATCAAGTGCTCATCTTGTTCCCGAATCGCATTTTCCACCAACGCTTCACAAACGTCCGCTCTGGATTTACACCACTCCAATTCAACCTTCAGATCTTCAATGATTACAGACGGCAACTGTTGAGGTGCACGAGCTTCTTCATCTAATGCTAGCCGTAATCGTGGAATTTTCGAAATCGTTGTACCAGGTAATAAATTTAAATTTCTAATTTCTAATTCGTACAATAATTCATCTTCTTCCAATAGTGACGGATCCATTTCAACAAATTTGATAACAATGAGCCAAATGCAAAACCTAAAAATTTGTTTATCAGAAGAACGCAACGATGATTTTCAGCCAATATTTTCATAAAATAATTCGTAGTTTTAATTTGATTTATTTATTATTTAATTCCTAAAATGTAAAAAATAAATTTCCCCTAAAATCAAATTTTATTTATTTAATATATATATTTTATTCTAACTTAATAACTATAATGTAATCTCTAAAAACCTAAAAAAAATTATTATTAAACAAATTATATTTTTGTAATAATATAATAAAAAAAAATATATTTTAAATTATATCAAAATAAAATAAAATAATCAATATATATATATTATAAAAAAATTTTCTTAACCAAATTTCCAATTCAATTCATATAATCTTAATTCTACTAGACTATTTCCCCTTAATACTACAAAATAATACTACACTTAATCCTACAAAAAAAATTAAATCTAACCAAATTAAACCTACCAAAAAAAATCCCAAAAATATTAATCCAATTAATAAATGTTATTAACTCTATTTTTAATAATAATAATTTATAATTTTCCAAAAATAAATGAATTTAATAATTATAGGTTTTGACCAGACGGTAACCCTAATTTAAATCCACCAATATTTTTTTAATTATTTTTTCCTTTTTTTTTTTTTTTTTTTAATAAATCCAACAAAATTCCAATATTTTTATATATTTTCGAAACCCTAATTAACAAAATTTCCACCAGGTATGGACAACCATAATAAAAAATCGATATTTTAAATCGCCGCCTTTAAAAATCTCAGCCTATAGCCGATTCTTAATATTTAAATAAATTTTAATTATAATAAATTCGTTTCCCAAAAAAAATCAGGTTGACCAGATTCCACAAAAAAAAATTCAAAAATAAAAGAAGTTTTAGAATATTTAAAAAAAAAAT
The DNA here is from genome assembly GCA_963920725.1 of Rhamphomyia laevipes. NCBI lineage: Eukaryota > Metazoa > Arthropoda > Insecta > Diptera > Empididae > Rhamphomyia > Rhamphomyia laevipes. Next base: position 83,814,953 of record OY987255.1, read on the forward strand.
TAAATTCCACCAAGGATTGAATCAATCATTCCGCATTATAAGGAAAAGGACAAAATAAAAAGGGTATGGAATTAGAAAGGAAACTAGGTAAGGGATAAGGAACTCCATCATTATATTGAACACACCGAATCCCGACTCAAAAATAAAAAAAAATAATACCAAAAATCAACAAAAAAATTAAAATAAAATAAGAAATCAAAAAAAAATACTAAGTTCTACAAACTACATGTACTAGGACGGACATTTTCGACAACGAAAACAACGTCTAACTAGCACTTAACAAACAACACGAATGAGGACTATATTATGGACAACCATAATATTTGTCTAACTCAAACAAAAATTTACCGCTGACGGAACATTAATGGACTACCAATTAAATTTTCTTACGCCAGGAAAAATACAAAAAAAACTTGAAATTTAAACATAATTTTACTCTACTTGGAATTTAATTAATAATTATTATTTTTTTTTTTTCATTTCAGAACCGAACCTGATGCGCTAAATACTCTGATGAAGAGGAACGTTGTTGATGATTTGATTTACCTAACACGCAATATGGCAACTAGTTTGTTGTTCGAGCCACTAGTTTAATCGTGCCACTAGTTTGGGCGCCATTTGTAACACCGCACAGTTCGGTTGACAATTTCAACAGAACCGGAGGACACCACTTGGCTTTGACATGTTAATTTCATTTTAAATTCAATTTAATTTTATTAATTTAATTTTAACTTCGACAAAAAAAAATGTTGGCCCACTACAAAAAAAATTTTTTTGGGGCGCCACTGTATTAATTTAACAAAAAATTTAAAATACAAAAAAAAATTTTACCAACAAAATTAACAAAACCAAGTGGGTCTGGTTACTTCACGGTATTGCGGAGGAGACGCGATTTAGAGACTTCCAAGGTTTTTCAATTATGTGGGCGCCAGGTCTTGAGTGATCCACAACCGCGGACCACCAACAGAACAAGACCGAATTTCTAAAATAAAACCTTGAAAGTTTCAAGGACCGATTGGGATTTCCTCCTTTTTGCCAGCTTAGCTCGGTCTGTGGGGCGTGAGTCAACCAATCGATCCTACCTGCAAATCAAATCAACAACACCTAAGGAAGGGAAACAGGGAAATTACGGCCTGACGTCATCAATCCATGGGCGGTAAAAGAGGCCTTAGCCTGACATGCCGAAACCTTCAATAAAATTTAATTGGAAATAATAACAAAAAAAAATTTTAGTTTGACGAGTTCTCCACCGTCCAATCTATTTTTTTTTTTATTAATTTTATAATTTATACTAAATACCAAAAATTCACAATAAAAAAAAATCTTTTTTTTTCTTTTTTTTTTTAATGGCAACTAACACAAATTTTAGGTTCTTTTGTGATTTTTTTTACCACACTCCAATTTCAATTAAATAAAGAAAAACATACCTTGCAAAATTTAGCACGTTGGCTGTCCGGACATGTCTGGTTACCGCCGCTAAAATAAGGTTTATTTAATAGATTACAACCACAAATTTTTATCAATTACCAAAAAAAAAATTATCAAAAATTAAAAACTAACATTACTACTAAACCCAAAATCCTAAATTTAATTATTAATTATAAATCATAAACAACTTTTAAAAAAAACTACTCTACAAATCAAGATCCAAAAATAAAAAAAAATTAACTATGATAATTGAAAAAAAACACTACTCTACTGAATTGAAAAAAAAATAACTTGGACCACCACCGTGGAACATCTCTATAATTTAATATTTTAATTTTTTTTTGTTTTATTAATTTATATAGACATAGTTTTTCTATATATATATAATTTTATTATTCGGCTTTGAAGAATCTAATGTTGAATCGGCTTTGAAGAATCTAATGTTCCTAATGTTGGATCTCTGCAACCAGATTCTTTTTTTCCAATTCTGCAGCGGTCGACCACTAGCTCGGTCGATCCTCCGCTAGCAGAATTCCAGATGAATTGGAACAGGATATACCACTAGCTCGGTATATATAATTTTCCGTCATCTATCCGCAATATTAAAAAAAACCGTCTTTGCCAGTAGCACCTTTTATTTTTTTGTTTGAAGGTCGCCACAGGTTTTTTCTTTTTTTTTTTATTACTATTTTTTTTTTTTATGCTAGAATTTTTGTGGTTTGGCTGGTACCACTTTAATTGTACCAATTTTTTTATGTTTTCACAAAAATTCTTCTTTTTCTTTTTATTTTTTCCAGACCCCCAAAAAAAACTCTCCCGTCTCACGCTCAATCCTTTTTTTCTTCTTTTTTCCACGTTTTCTTTCTATTTCCGTCTTCCCCAAAAACAAATCCGCATCTCCGCCCGTCCCCAACCGATTCAAATTTCCGGCCTGCCCGGTGGAATTTTGTTGGTTTGGGTTTCCACCAACAGATGGATTTTTATGCCTTTGCGGCGAATATAGTGGAGATGTCGAAATGACATTTCCAATTGTCACACAAATACAAAAAAAAATATTTCAGCCACCATGATGGCTTTTCTATCTAATATTAATTTTATTGGATATTTTTATTTTTTTAATTTTTTTAAGACAGCGGACGGACATTTCGGAAACAGGTAATTTTCCATTTTTATTTATTTTATAATTTTTTCTAAATTTTAGGTGCTAAGAAGAAAACTAACAGGATGAGAAAATGTACCAACATAACCTGTTGGCTATGTTTTTTTATTTTTTTATATATGGCTGTTTAAGGATAATCATATTGGAATTTATCCAATGTGATTTTTTCCTTCAACCAAAGTTCAGAGCCTGCAGGGCCACAGAGGTCATTCACGACTAGTATCCAAAGCAAGGGTGACAGAATGCCGCCCTGTGGTGTACCTTTGTGAACTTTCCCTGCCCGTTCTTGGTCCCCAAGGTTCGCATAAATTCTCCTATGTGCTAACATGTGTTCAATCCACTTGGAGATTTGTGGGTTGATGTTTTGTTTATGTAGCACTTCATTAATTTTTTGCAGGAGTACATTGTTGAAAGCTCCTTCCACGTCTATAAAGGTTCCAAGCACAGATTCTTTGAAAAGAAAGGCTTTTTCAATGGTGTGAACCACTTCATGAAGAGCAGTTTCCACCGATTTACCCTTTAAATAGGCGTGCTGTTTGCCAGATAAGGCTGCCGATGGGAGCTTATCTCGAATTTCTCTTTCGCAGATTCTTTCCAGAGTCTTTAAAAGAAAGGAAGTAAGGCTGATTGGTCTGAATGCCTTGGTGGATGAATAGTCATCTCGACCCGGTTTTGGTATAAAGACCACTCTAACCTCCTGCCATTTAGCCGGGGTGTATCCAAAGAGGATACACGCCCTGAAAAGGTTTATTAATCTATCAGCTATGAAATCCCATGAGTTTTGAAGTAAAGCAGGGAATATCCCATCTTTACCTGGGGATTTAAATGGTTTGAAAGAAAAAACAGCCCATTTAGCTGCATTAAGGTTAATAAACTCTAATTCCGTATTCTCCAACCTATTGCTAGGCCGGTATGAATCTATTACAACAGAGGTGTCAAAGCATTTCGGGAAATGCTCTTCCATTAGTAATTCTAGTGACTCCCCTGCTGATTCAGCCCTGATACCTTCACTATTGATTAGGAGTTCAGGTTGAATGTGGGTTTTCGCTAGAAATTTCTTAATTCGTGACGCCTCGTTTACGCTATCCACACCATCACAGAACGATCTCCAAGATTGTCTCTTGGCTGAGCGGATGGCGTACTTATAATCTTTGAGCGCATTTTGATATGCGTTCCAATCTTCATCACGATTACAGTTCTTCGCTTTGTTGCAAAGCCTGCGTACCCGTTTACGTTTTCCTTTGAGGTCCTGTGTCAACCAAGGAGGGTCAGAGTCGGATCTGGCCCGTTTCAAGGGACAAGACTCTTCATAAGAAACCATAAGCAGATTCGTGATCACATTTACTTCTCTGTCAATATCTTCACACGAGTACAATGTAAGGGGGAAGTTAACTGAGAGATTTAATTTTGATTCCACCTTGCTCCTGAAAGAAGCCCAGTCAGTTTTTGCCGGGTTTCTATAAGGAATGGCTGGTGGGACCGTGGCATCAATTTCAAAACGTATATATCTGTGATCCGATAAGGATGCTTCGTTCGAAACTCTCCAATTATGAATGTATGCAGATATATCAATTGTAGTTAGTGTTATATCTATTACTTCCCTACGAGAACGCGTGATAAAGGTAGGTTCTACCCCAAGGTTCATTAATAATAGGTTAGTTGTATAAATATAATCAAGCAGTGACTTACCCCTTTCATTACAGTTTGAGCTGCCCCATACTGTATGATGAGAGTTTGCATCACAGCCTATAATCAGTTGTTTGTGGTTGCTCTGCGCTAGCTTCGCTACCTCATCCAACTCGGTAGATGGCGGAGGGGTGGGTGAGTCAAACGTTAGATAAACAGAAGCAAAGATGATCTGCTTTGGTCTCCCGTTTAATTCGCCCTCCCATGAAACCGCTATGCTATCTTTACTTGAGACCTGTGGGTGAGAAAATAGATTAATATTTTTCTTGGCTACAATACAGGCCCTGGGCCTACCTTGTTCGTTATTGTAGAACAGATTTACTGATTTGTTGCTCCATCCAGAAACCTTGTTTACGACGGTCCAAGGTTCCTGAATTAGCGCCAAATCCACTTCGATTTTCTCGAAAAGTAGTTGTAGGTTGGCCGTGGCCGCCCTACTACGATGGAGATTGATCTGAACAATTCTCATGAATTGTTCTGATCAACCTCCATCTCCAACTCTTCCGTTAACATCTCCTCCGTTAGGGTTTGGTCATCATCTGATGTCAGGAGTGGTCCTAGTAGGAGTAAATCCTCGTCTTCGTCGCAAGACGTACCTTTAACCGATCCTGTCATCAGATCATGTCCAGCCCGTTCATCTGTTTCGCCAATCACCAATTCGGTGATCAGTAAGCCAGATGATTTTTCTAACGTTGGAGCAGCATTCGCGCTCTCTTCTTTAGAGGGTGCTGGTTTGGCTTCAGCAGCAGAACTGGAAACCGGTGGTTGTGTGGGGCAGGTTGGCGACACATTTTCCAATTTGAAAAAGATGCTTGCCATCCTGTACCACACCTCCCCCCCTGGTTTCGTTAATCCTATCGAATGAGGTCTGGTCGATACCCAACATCAAGTAGATTCCTTGCGGATTCTCCTTAGCAAAGTATACCGTCCAGAGCTCAGTCGGCAGGTTGTTCTGTTGCTTAATCTGGCTAAGGATGGCTGGTACAGGTTTAGGCGGACCTATCACTTCAACCGTTACCCTCCTTAGCTTTGGAATGTCATCTTTGCTTACCATCTGTAAGCGGATATCATCCCAAGGCAACTTTATTTCGCTAATTAATTTCCCTAGGAAGTCTACCGAGAACTTGTCTAGACAGACTGCCCAGAAGAAATCGCCACGAAAGCCACTCCAACGGATACGAACCGGCAGAACATCACTGGTTGACATAAAAGCAGCGTCTATAGCTGATTCTAATGCCTCCCTGATAATAGACTGTCTGTCCCGAGCGATCCTGCCCCCAGGTGCTGCAGAGTTGATGACAGCCATCTCGAAAGATGTTTTGTCAACTTCTCTGACCACCTGAGAATAGGAACCCAGGGTTCGTTTACCCGTTGGAATAACCTTCGGTCTTGCGACAGGTTTAGATCTACGATCTAAGCCTGATTTGGGAGCAGGTCCTTCCCTATAAGTTGATAGTTCAGGGACTACCTTCTTATTGGTTGGTCCTGCTTCTCCCGAATCATCCGAGCGGATTCTCTTTTTTGCTGCTTCTGTTGCAACAAGAGCCCGTGCAGGATCAGTTGTCCCCATTTTCCAACCTAATGTGGTTGACATGGCAACGCCTGACACTGCACGGGCCCCTGCCGCAGCAGGAGCAATACAAGTAGTTGCTGGTTTGGCCGGGTGGACCGATGTGGAACCTGGCAATGGACTAGCGGCTCCCGCGGTGTTACCACCTTTGGGATTCGCCCGTGCACCACCCGGTTCTCCACCTTTCACGCCCTGTACCGCGCCGCGCAACTTCTCCCTTCTCTGTTTCCGCTTCTGCCCGACAGACAGTGGTTTCCCATCACCTGGTATAACCCCCTTCCGCGCAGACGGACTTCCAAGGTTGAGCCTTTCCAGCGCAGCCCTTGCCCGCTGTCGTTTGCGCTGTTGCGCACCCGACAGTTTATTTTTCTTTTTCTTTTTAACCAGGACCACACCTCCTGTCGTGTGGGAGGGGGTCGAGGTTTGGGTCGCGTTTTTAATCGTATCGGCCCTATCTACTCTTGCTACTGGCGACTTAGTTGTTACATTAGTAGCAACCAAGCCCTCGCCGGAAGTCGTAGCCTCTTCCGACACTTGTGGTAATATCCTACCACGAATTTTTCTAGATTCGGACATTCAAATCATGAAGGTGGATTCTCTTGGTTTTCGGTCTTCGCCCTTCGCCGTTCCAGCATGGTTGCACCTACTGGCATCGCCTCAGGGTTCCTCAGACTTACTTAAGCCCCACCACCGCGACAAGGTGGAATCCGACGGGGGGCTAACAGGCTTTACAACAAGGGCTTGTTATAACTCAGCTACACAAGATTTTAAAATTCAATCAATCACCGTGGTTGAAAAGTTATATTGATTTAAATACTGAAATGAGAACTAAATTTAAAAATGATTTTGAAAAAAATTTATATAAATTAATGATAAATGCAATTTTTGGTAAGACTATGGAAAACGTTAGAAAATATAGAATAGTCAAATTGTTGACTAAATGGAATGGACGTTATGGAGCAAAATCATTAATAGCTAAACCAACTTTTCATAGCTCAAGAATTTTTGATGAAAATTTGGTGGCTATTGAATTAAAGAAAACTGAAATATATATGAACAAACCAATTTATGTTGGATTTAGTATTTTAGATATATCTAAGATATGCGTTTATGATTTTCATTATAATTATATGATGGAAAAGTTTGGGTTTGATTGTAAAATGTTGTACACAGACACAGACTCATTAATATATGAAATAAAATGTGATGACATATATAAAGATATAAAATTGGATATTAATAAATTTGATACAAGTGATTATCCAACAAATAATGAATACGGAATAGAATTAGTCAACAAGAAAATACCTGGTTTGATGAAAGATGAAAATAATGGTAAAATAATGACTCAATTCGTAGGTCTTCGATCAAAGATGTATGCAATTAGAGTTAATGATGAGGATGTTTTCAAGAAAGCAAAAGGTGTTAAAAGCGCTATTGTTAAAAATTCAATAACTTTTCAAGATTATTTAGAATGTTTGAATTCCAAAAATATAACAAATTGTAGTCAAAATACTATAATATCACGCAATCACATAGTCTACTCATTGAAACAAAATAAAATTGCTTTAAATCCAAATGATGACAAAAGGAAACTTCTAACTAATTCAAATGATACTTTACCATATGGTCACTATAGTTTATCAAATTGAAGAGTTTGTATTAAATAAATAAAAATATATTGTTTTTTGAAAATAACCGAAATATGTTTTTTATTATGTATATTTTTTTTCAATTAAATTATAATTTTTAATATTTAATATTAGAACTGGTTGATGATGATGATGATGTTGTTGATACCATATTGGAAACTTTATCCTTTAAAGATTTAATGGAACTCCCTTGAATTCCATATGAGATTTTTTTTAAAGTTATATTTTTATTTTTTCCATCCATCTTCACTGAATATTCTTTTGAACTGAATAATTTGGTTAAAAAATCGTTATAAATTTCTTATGGTCAAAAAGTCTACGCAAGATAAGAAATATGCAATATAGCAGTATTTTATATGCATATAATATTTGTTTATATAACTTAAGAGAAGCGTCCACAAAATTGTTTATACAAACGTTGTATAATGCACAACATCCTTTGTGATGATGATGAATATATTTGAGTCCATATTTTGATCAAAGTACTGCTGAATGGAAAATTGGTGATAAACAAATAGAAGTAAAACAAAATGAAATAATCATTGATAAAAGTTCATATAAAAGCTCAATTGAATTGCAAGAGTTAATATTTATGAAAAATCCAGATCCAACTAAATATACTGATGAAGACTTAAATATGTATAAAAAAATATTAATAGAAACCAATGCACACAGGCGTGAATATGATTCAGATAAACAAATCCGAGGAAGTAAAAGTAATAAATATAATTTAATAATTAAAAAATTATTTCCACATCAGTATAATACTCGAAAGCCATTATCATCAACAACATCAGGCAAGGGTCTTATGATGAAAGTTTCTAAACGAAAGCTTGATTATGTTTATTGGGATGATCCAAATGAACTAGTTGATAGATTACAGTTGTTAGTAGGCTCTCAAAAAGCTGGTCATAATAATCACAATAATGAAATTATTAGTATTTTGGATGAGTTGAGAGAGGCCAATATTATACAATAAAAGGAAATAATTTAAAGAAATTCCATCATTTGTAAATATGCCTATAGATAAGTTTGGTCGTACTGGTCATCCAGTTAGAAAACCTTTACGAGGATTGTTGGGACCTGTTGGACCCGCAGGACCTATTGGACCAGCAGGACCTATTGCATCATCAGGATCTATTGGACCATCAGGACCTATTGGACCAACTGGACCTTATGGAATTGGATTTATATTGGATGAGAAAAATAATTATGATATCCAAAATAAGCGAATTGTTAATCTTCATCAACCAGTTCAGAAAAATGATGCTGCAACAAAAGGTTATACTGACGATAGAATTGAGAATAAGGTTAAGGATGTAATAAATATTTTGCAAAAAGAACATAAAGCTTTGCTAGAAAAATATGAAACATTTGAAACTTTTATGTTTAACCATTTAAAAATAATATCAGATGCAAAAAATAATGATGAAAATACAGCAATTATTACTAAACCGATTATTACTAAAATCTTCAAACAGATGATGGAACTGAATTCTTTAATAAAATATTTCAAGATTTAATGCAAGAAAATCACATAAATCACTATTCTACATACAGTTCTTTAAAAGCATCAATAGTTGAACGTTTTAATAGGACTTTAAAAAATATGATGTGGAAAATTTTTAGTCTTAATGGCTCTTATAAATGGATTCATATAGTAAAACAATTAATTAATGAATATAATCATAAAAAACATCGTACAATAAAAATGCGACCATATGATGTTACAAAACCAAATTCTAAATATTTACTCTCTACTGTGTATTCACATATTAAACAATTTACCGACGGCAAATACAAAATAGGCGATAATGTGCGCATAAGTAAATACAAACATGTTTTTAAAAAAGGTTACACACCAAATTGGACAACTGAAATTTTTAAAATACGAAAAATTCAAAATACAAACCCCGTAACATACTTACTTGAAGATTATCAGGGTCAACCTATTGCAGGAGGATTCTATGAACTAGAACTAAATAAAGTAAAACATAATAATATGTATCTGATTGAGAAAATTTTAAAAACAAATAAAGATAAAGTATTTGTAAAATGGCTTGGTTTTTCAAACCAACATAATTCATGGATAAATAAAACACAAATTCTAAAATAAAAAAAACATATTTCTTTTATTCAATAAAATTATATTATTTCACAATTTCAAATAATAGTTTTAATTAATATATAAATTTATAAAAAAAAATCAACCATGGCCCCGGTAGAGTGTTGAATTGGAGCCTAGCTGCCTATATTTTTGAAATAAATTTTATACCTTATAATTTTAATGAACTCACTCATTGAGCCATGGTTGAATACAAAAAACGGGATAAAAAAATACAAACAATAACCATAAATTAAGAAATACGTCAGAAGATTCTAAATTTAGCAACACGAAAATAAAATATTTTCTAAAACTCTAATCATAATTCCACATCTTCTGACTCATATTAATAATTATTATTATGTTTAAACAATAATATACATGTTTAAGATATTTCCATGTGATATGTTTGTTTCAATTTATTCACATCGATTATCACCAAATCTGATCTATAGGATGTGTCATGGTTTGTAAACTTTTCCATTTCACCATTACTCAAAATTCTTTGACTTTCAACCTCCATATATTCAAGACAATTTATTTTCAGCATTCGTTTTTTAAAATTGCTATCATATGAACATCGTATTTTGATTTTTTCTTCATCACTATGTTCCAATTGAAAATGACGGTAGAATATATTCTCACTTTCGATAAAACCAGCAATTTCTTTTTCTTTTCTAATTAAATCAAGTCTAAATCCTTCAATTGCTTCTTCAACAGTAACATAGTTTTTACTAGAATCTTCTGATTGTGTGATTTGCTCATCGGATGTTGTTGCAGTTGTTGCTGATTCTAATGATGGTGTTATTATATCAAGTGATTCATCGGGAGGATTTACATGTTTCATTAATTTTATTTATAGGGTTACTTGAATTACTTCACTACTAGGAAGTATAACATTAAATGTGGCATTTCCATTATTTTCCTCATTTAATGCAATAGTAGGAGCAATAGCAGGAGCCGCATAAATTCTAATAAATAGTAAGCCTAAAATAGTGATAGGTGAAAACTTCGTCATATTTAATTGTCTTATTTCAAATTAACTCATCAAGGTCTGTTTGCAGAATGAATTATTTTTGTTTTTCCACTAATAACATAGATTTAGCTAGATATTTATAGTAATCCATTAATTTTATAATTTGACATTTTCTTAAATATTCAATAACACATGCACATGTATGTGTACATTCACATTTTATTTGTTCACATTTGTTTGTACTATTTGGAAATCTTATATAAAAATCAATGATTAAATCTTTATGTTCACTAAGAAGAATAGTATTGTATTTTTCCAAAAAATCTTCTATATATTTATCATTATATTTATATAAATACTTATTTACGTGTTCTAATGAAGATGATGGTTCATAATCAAAATCAAACTCATCAATTGTTTGAAGATCTTCAAATTCCATATTAACTAATTTTAATGTTTAGAAGTTAGCGGTCTTAAGCGTAAATAAAAATTCATAAGTTTTATGCAATTCCGCTCAGTGTAGTGTAAAGTAATACATGAACATGTATCTGGTCCTGATGTTGCACTGTCATAAGCCCATGGACAACTGGAAAAGTGATGAACATGAATCGAATATTTTATTTCTTCTAAAACAAATTTCCTCAATAAAAAACAATATTTTTCAAATTTCTCTTTATGATCATCGAGTAAAAAGTATTCATATTCATTTAAAAACTTATTAAGAATTCTTATTTTAAGAAAAATATTGGTCATTAAAGATAATGATGATAATTCATTCTCAAAATCAAACTCGGTAAAAGATTTAATATCTTCAAGTGTTAACATAATAATTGATCGTTACCTCATCACTTCTATAAACTGAATGATTATAATAAAAAAGATATAATAACAACATACCTTCACAAAACCATAAGCTTAATGTGATTCATGAAACATATATTTTATATATAAAACTCTTATATCTATGATTCCCTCAAATATTATAAATCCATATGAAAAAAATTATGGAATCACCTTAACAACAACAACCATACATATATTAAAAAGATAAAAAATCATATATAAATAATATTCATAACATAAACAGATCTAAAAATTTGAAAACCACAACAAAACCCATACATATATTATATAATTATGGAACCCCCTACGTCACAAACTATATAATAATGACCGCTTAGAATACTCCATATAAAAAAATTGTCTTTTCTATTGCAACGCCTACGCGAAAAATTCATAACATAACACAAATCTAAAAATTTCAAAACCACAACAAAAATTCTTTATAACCACAACAACAACAGCGCCAATACATATTGTACAATTAAAATATTCTTATCAGCAAACATAAAAAAAAATTAATTATTCATAAACTATAACATTGAAAAAATGACCTAATAATATTATACAACATGTTTTGAAGCATGTTGAAACATGTTTATGTGAATCATGAAATCATATATGCATTAATTATATTACTAACCCATACCCCCACCCCCACCCACATAATAAACAACACACACACACACCAAGTGACACGAGCACACCCGAACAACCTCAATCATATCTCAGCAGGCACTTTCACACGCGAACAACCTCAATCATACCTCAACAGGCACTTTCACACGCGAACACCACGACAGACCGACAGACAGACAAAACAAAACGACAGACCAACCGACACACACCATATTTATTAGCACATTATTACAAACTCAACACCATACCAAATGTGCTAAACTAAACAAATTTAGGGGTTTGTTGGAAGTTGAGCTGGATCTCCCATAGTCTTTACTACTGGTGACTTCAATGGTCACTCACCAATGTGGGGGTATACCAATAAAAACCATGCTGGAAGAGTGGTGGAAAACTTCGTAAACGGAAACACTTTCGAACTACAATATGATTCAAATGATCCAAAAACATATATACATTATACTGGACATTCAACAACACTAGATCTAGCTATTGTTTCATCAAACATCTCGCAATATTGTAGTAAAAAAGGCAAAGAAGAATCAGGAAGCGGTCACAGGATCAGACGAGCTGTTGTAATAACTTAACAGAAACGAAAAAACCGCGATGGAATTTTAAAAAAGCCAAATGGTATTATTACAACTTACTATTATCAAAAGATTTATACAATATAGACTTACTGGAAAGTGCTGAAAAAATAATGAAAAAACTTAATAGCTATATACTAAAAGCAGCGAAGAAACTATACCAAGAGGGATAATAAAAAAATACACGCTTTTTTGGAATAAGGAACTCAACACTCTTAAAAAACGAAAGAAACAGCGCAAGAAACCTTGCTGAATCCACCAAAAACCCTGAAATCGTAAGACAGTGGAGAAACCTCGATGCCAAACTTAAAAGAGAAATAACATCATCTAAAAGAAGCAATTTTAACAACTTTCTGCACAATTTAAATTTTAGAACAAACAGCATCAAAGTTTTTAGATACATTAATAAATTCATCACAAAATATAATAGTACACAACAACAAGAATTTGGAAAACAATAAAACTATAGCAAATAAATTTTTAACTCATTACAAAACAGCTTACAATATAGATAGTAGTATAAAAAAGGCAGAAAGAACGTCAGGGAAAATTAAAGTCACAAACATAAATACAAGTAGAACATGTAGGGAAGATATTACTTTAGCCGAATTGGAAAACGCCATAAATGGCTAAAGAACAAAAATCAGCCCGGATGTGATAACATTTTCCCAGAAATGTTGAAAACCCTAGACAACAAAAATAAGAAATTTTTCCACAGTACACCAAGTCATCAGAATAAAGGAAGGCATAATAGAAGGATTCAACCGGCATAAAACTACACTTGCACTATTCGTAGACTTCAAAGGCGCGTTTGATAGCATATCTTGTAAAGAAGTTTATAAAAAATTACGTAAATCAAATATCAATGGAAATTTACTAAGATGGATCAAAACACATGGATATTAGTTAGATGGAACAACACTAAATCAAAATGGGGCCAATTAAAAGTTGGACTTCCACAAGGCTGCATTCTTAGTCCATTGCTATTTAGCATATACATCAACGACCTAATAAAAGAACTAAAAAACAGAAAAATATTCAAGTAGCCATGTATGCAGATGACCTAGTTTATGGACTCAAGCTAAAAACAGAGCAAACTCTTCGGAAATGCTAAAAGATAGTATGGCAAAAGCAATAGAAGTGTTATATAAATGGTCAACTGAACACAACATGATTATAAATGAAACAAAAACAACATACCAAATTTTTAGTTTAAAACACAAATCCGATAATATTGACATAAAAATAAACAACAATAATGGTGAATTCGTTTCTAGAGAATAAATTCTGCATTTTAATATGTTGTATTTTTACAGTGTTGCATTCAAATTGCAGAGTTTTGAACTCTTTTCATTTTACAAACGAACAGAAAAAATTCTACATTTTTTTTTTTCAAGTTTGCTACACTGCCTTGTATTTATTTATATTTTTATTCTTGAATTAAATATTTTATTATTAAATCAAAATATCGATGGGTGAGCACTTTTATGAAGGTAAAATAATTTATAATTGTGTAGAGTGTGTAATATATTAACTATAATTTAAATTTTAGAATTAAATTTGGAATATATACAAGTATATTAACTATAATTTAAATTTTAGCATTAAATTTGGAATATATACAAGTTGAAGATGAAAATGTTTTAATGGAGCAAATTCAAATTACAAGTTATCCTTCATCTTCAGCTTCAGTACAAGTATCAACAAAATACAGAAGGTAATATTAATTTTATTTGCCAAAAAAGCTTCGTATTATAACAACTTATATTTTTTTTAGTATAGAGTGTACACAAAAATATTGCTCGATAAATATTATGAATATTATTGTATTGGACCTTTACAACGCTTCCGAAATAAGAAACAAATCTGGATGGCAATTGCCATATTGAGAAATAAAATAAATTACAAAATATTCTATTACTATACTGTCAGTGCTTTTATTTAAAATTTATCTTTTAAGAAAAAGTATAAAAATAATTGTTTAGTAAATAAATTTATAATTATTTTTTATACTTAATTTTTCTAATTAAGAAATTAATTAGAAAAAATTAACAAAAAAATTGAACTTTCGAACTTATAATAAATTCTAAATTTATGTTAAATGTTTATTATTTTGTTTTTGATTTTTAATTTTATTATATTGCCTGAAAATTTACAAATTACATAAATTCAATTTATATTTTTATTTTTATAAATTTTTAACACGATGACATAATTCTCTGTCTTTAATTGTATTATAAATCTCATCATCAGATGAAGATGAAGAATTATCCAAAAGTTGAGAATTAGATAAATTTATCCCACAAACAATTACTGCGTTATTTTCTTCCATTTTTATTTTTTGTTTATGTTTAGAAAATCATCCACAAATTGTCATTTGAATTTTTTTTTATTTTTATTTTATTATAGTACGAGGTAATTCACCATAATATAGATAGAACGAACGCTACAACATATCTAGCTGTCATTCTAGACAACAAATTAAATATGCGACAACATATCGACAGCATCAGAAACAAAATTCAAAATAAATCCAGCATACTAAAAAGAATCGCTGGTTGTAAATGGGGTGGTACGTGGTACTACTGACGTACTTAACAGAACATACAAAAGATATATCAAACCCGTAATAAAATATGGAGGTAAAGTATTATCAACTGTCAGCAACCAGAACAAACAGAAGCTAGAAACCATTCATAACAACGCTCTAAGAATTGTAACTGGGGCAGTAAAAACAACACCAGCTAATGCTCTCAGAAGTTACACGAACAACATGAGAATCTCAACGGAAATAGATATACAATCAGCAATCTTATATGAGAAAATCAGACAGACGAAAAAATACAGCCCTTGGTTTCTACAAAATAATATCAGCGATAATTTAAGAACTCAAACATCATTCAGAAACAAAACTAAAGCTTTACTACAACAACTAGGTCCAACACCAAAACTAGAAAATATAATTACACTGCAAGATCCAACTGAATTTATTTGTATACCTGCTGAAACAAATTTAATAGAAAACGGTTCCATGATAAAACAGAACAAGATAAAACAGAACATGATAAAAAAGAACATGATAAAACAGAACATGATAAAACAGAACAATGATATAACAGAACAGAGATAAAACAGAACAGTGATAAAACAGAATAGTGATAAAAAAGAACAGTGATAAAACAGAACATCTTAAAAAAAATATATTATATATATTTGTTCCAATCTCGGATTTAAAAACCGTCTTTGACGAACTAGCTGCAACCTTTCCAGATTAGGATACCTACAATGAAATATTATCATAATTCTGCTCAACCTACATCGAAGGAGTTGCTGGGAGGTCAACACTATTTCCAATAAGAATATGGAACCATTTCGAGGCTGCTGCGGAGCGATGTCCCCAAGACAACAAATTGTTGTGGAGGTTCACAACAACAATTTGTGAATTTCATTCGCAAATATTATTAATTTTTTTTTCCAAATGTTCTGTTTAATCACTGTTCTGTTTTATCACTGTTCTGCTATATCACTGTTCTGTTATATCATTGTTGTTTTATCATTGTTCTGTTTTATCGTGTTCTTTTTTATCATGTTCTTTTTTATCTTGTTTTGTTTTATCTTGTTCTGTTTTATCATGTTCTTTTTTATCCGGTCACCAAAAAAATCATACGAAAACATATCACAAAAGTATGATGAGTGGTTTAACCTGAGCAGAAGAGAAGCAGTTGCGTTATTTCGCTTAAAAACTGGTCACAGTTGCATAGCAGATCACCTTCACAAAATCAAGATACTAAGCTCAAACAAATGTAATTTGTGTGATCTTAACGAAACGCAAAACGAAGAACATCTCAAGGTATGTCCAGCGCTGGACTTAGTAAGGCGAAAGTGCAACAATATACCACACTTATATTGGGTGGCCCGAGAGAAAATGGCATAAGCCTACCCTTTATCCATTGGAACAAACAAACAAACAAACAAATATTTTAATTGTCAAAATATGAAAATTTAAATTAACCTGTTTATTTTTCACAACTTTTTCACGACTATTTCACCGGAGACTTTGGATAGCTTTGAATATCGCGTTAAAATGCTCTAAAATTTAAGCCGTATACACATAGTAATATACTGTATCGATTGGATACAGCTGTGTGTTTAAGGCGGAGGTGTTAGCCATAGAACATGCGGCAGCACTGGCAATGGTGAAGGTGATATCAAACGAGGATATCACAATCTATGTCGACAGTCAGGCCGCTATCACGGCGCTTGATTCCACGGTAGTAAAATCAAGCTTGGTTAGGAGATGTAGAGATGTGCTTCAGACACTCTGCAGGATTAGTACGGTAAAACTGTGTTGGGTATCTGGCGATATACATGGAAAGGAGCAAGCCGATGAACTGGCTAGGAAGGGCTCTGAGAAGGATATAGGGGATGCTGATCAATCCATTTTTATCCCACTGGGAGTCGTGAAGAAAGAAATGGACAGTATTACGGAAAGGAATGCTTTGGCCGGAGAGAAACCTTAGTAAAACAAAGCTGCTTTTATCGCAGAATAGGAGCAACCTAAGAATGTCGGTAGGCATATTAACAGGGCACTGTCTCTTAGGGAAGATGGCCAAGAGACTGGGCTCATGTAGAGGGTGTAATGATTTGGGTGTAGCGGAAGATGTCAGTCATATGTAGTGTGACTGCCCAGCAGAAGTAGGTATCGCATCTTGGGTAGCTACCGGTTCGATGGACTTCAGGAGTTAGTAGGGATCCCGGTCAGGGATCTGTTAAAGTTTGTTAAGAATGCGGGGTGGCTTGAAGAGTGGCCTAGTGTTGGGGACGTGATTCCCCCCCCCCTTACCAACTAACTAACTAACTAATAAAAGGAATTAGAAAACATGGAATTTTGATACCAAGGGATTTGCTAAAAACAGCGGATATTAGAAAAAGAGGATTTTTAAACTGGGGATTTCGATACGATCCCCTAAATAAAGTGTGGTTTTATAAAAGTGTTACACAATTATTGTCAGAGGGAAAAAGTATTCCCGTTCCTTTAATTGTGAAATAGTAGTTTACTCTTCTCATAGAAGTAGTGCCAGAAAGAAGAAGGCTAGCGTGTGTGGTGGAATCGACTGACCTAAATAAGTCTTATCGTAAACACCGTTACGCTAGTTATCTATTGAGTAGAAAATAATTAAAATAATAAAATAGTTTAACATTTTTCAGGTGTGGGGTAAATCCGCGTAAAAATAAATTAAGATATTTAAAAAAAAAATAAGATATTATTTAAGTGGTACCAAAATAATAAATTTATTAGCATTAGAGTATTGAATTAAACAAAGAAAAAACAACATTAATATTAATATTTTATTTTTATAAGTGATATCATTAAATAGTTATTATTTTGTGTGCTATTATGTAAAATTACAGAAGACAATATCAATGATCGTGTTTATACCTGTAGGTATAAAACTGTATAGTAAATTTAAGATTTTTAGCGCCGAGATTTGTTGGATTTCACCCAATGAAAACAAAGAGCTTCGACGATTTTTCGGCGCGGCGAAGTGTTGAAACAAGTTTAACACATTGTATGTAAAAGACAGATGTGGGATGGAACACATTGTATGTAAAGATAGATTTTCAAAGATCATGTCAAATATCACACTGAACACAAAATGCGACGCAAATAAATCGGCATGCGGAAAAATAAGTCTCCGATGAACAAAATTTGCCTGCAGCAGACAAAAATCGGCAAATATGTTTTATATATACATATTTTTAAGATAAAAATAAAATAAAATATCAATTGTTTTTTCTTCTCATTTTCAATTGAAAATAAAACTAGTAATATAATGTATATAATTATAAATATGTAAATAAAACTTTTTTGTTAAAAGCAATTAATTACGCCATTAAGTTACTAACTTAGAGAGACCCAATAGAGGCCCATTAAGTTAACTAAATAAAAAAAAAAAAAAAATATTCTGTTTTAAGTTTTGTTATAATGATGAACTATATAAATTTGTAATTTTTGGTAGAGATAAATAAACAAAACTATAAAAAAAAAAAAAAAAAAAAATCGGCAAATATGTAAAACAACCTATTACGATTTTTTTTAACGGTTTGAACTTGTGCTTAAAGGTGAATGTGTAAAGTTTAATTTAAATAGTTTTTATGTATGACTCACTTTAAGATTGCATATTTTGTTCTTTGTTCTTTTGTTTTGAAATTATAAAATTGCATAAGTAGAATAGTTTGGGTTAATTTTGAATGAATGCGTAAATATATTAGTGCCGAAAAATATATGTAAAATAGTGTAAAACTTCAGACTAAAAAAACAAAATTATTGAATTTATTAAAGATTGTGAAATTTTAATAATAAATCAATAGCACTAAGAATAATTTTATGTTTATCCTTTAATTTTTATATGTAAATACTTATTATTATTATTTATGTTAAGTGATTAAAAATAAGTTTAGTTAATTTAAATATAGACTGCATTTTAATTGAAATTATAGGATTTTTGACAATTTTTTTTGTGTGAGCTTTGTAAATGTATTAAATGGTTTTGTAGTTTTATATGTATATAATTACATATACAAATTTTAAATATTCGTGAAAATTACAATCAGATAGAATTTTGATTGTATATATTTATTGAGACAAAGAAGATAAAATACTGGCTAATTCGTAAGTTATTTTATAATTTTATTACTATTATATTTACTATATATATAATATATTCTTAATTCTTGTTGTGAAATATATATATATATAAAAAAGAATGAATAAAGAGACAAGGTAGGCTTCCGATGCAAAAAAATGTTGAATCTAATGTCGGGGTACCAACTCAAAACAATTTGTTACATAATAGTCAAGTAAATTTAACAGATTTACAAGCATAAATTACGAGGCTTAGGCAAGAAAATGAATCGTTACGTCAGCAGAATGCAACTACAGTTTTTACTCCGTTATTGATTTCGACCAAAGTGCGACAATCTGCAAAATAATTTTACATGTCGAACTGTTACAAATTAAAGTTTTATAAGAATGTCCTTAACTGAGGCACAGTCTTTAATACCAATTTTCGAGCCAGATAAACTTTCCATAACAGCCGAGGATTAGATTAATACAATAGAGAATTTGAACATTATTTATAGTTTGGATAATTTAACAACAATTTTTTACGCTGGTAGTCAATTACTCAGGAAAAGAATGATATGAAGTTAAAATGAAAGAACTGAAAGATTGTTCTAATTTTAAAAATAATTTTTGCTTGGGTTTTCCATCTGTTGAAAATGAATTTGATATTTAGGAAAATTGATGATGAAACAAAGATTGCCGAATGAAGGAATTGAAGTTTATTTTTATAATGGCGTAGGACTGTGCCAAAAATTGAATATTTCGGAGAAGTAAAGAATTCAATTCATTATTTCGGGTTTGAATGATAAAAATTTAATTTATCCTGTCGAGGCAGCGAAAACTTTAACTTTAAACGAAGCTTTAAAAGAAATTAACCTAGATCATCAAAAATGCGTAAACAATTTCAAACTTCTACTATAACTAGTAATGCAAAGCGTACTTATTCTGCAAACAATTTCCTAAGCAATAACTTTCAACGAACATCATATTCATCTGCCATATCATATCGACGACCATTAATGCCTTATAATAATAGTAATTTTAATAAAAATAACTATAATAATACAAATTCAACAACTGATAAAGTAAAATTTGATAATTTAAAACTAAATATTACAAAAACTAAAGTGTGTTATAGGTGCGGTAAAACTGGACACTTTTCGTTTGATTGTTATAAGAAAAAGGCAGGGAAAATAGATAAGAATAAAAATGTTCGCTCTATTCAAGAAATTTCTGATATGGAGAACGTATTAATTGTATTAATCTTTGTAAAATAAAATACAATAGGTTAATTCATCTACTAAATAGTAGCATAATTAAAGAGTTCTTTATTATTTGATGGTTCACACTCAAATGAATATTTAATAAAATTTACATTTTAATATTGATCGTTAACTACAAAATATTAAGCGTCAACTAGAATAGCTACATATATTATATCTTTCCTTTTTTCGAAATATAAGTTAAAGTTAAATTGTTTTACAATAATTTAATTGGATCAATATTTTGAATTCATTAGTAAAATTTAATTGGATCAATATTTAATTCATTACTAATTAATATTTGAAATATATTTTCTATTGGTAATCTATTCCATATCAAAATCATTTTTCAAATACAAAATCATCAAACCTTTGTGGAACCTTTCTTTTTCTTATTGGACGAGTCTGAGATGTGGGTGTATTTTTATTTATAACTTTATTTTCTTCAACATTACGAGTTTCATTATTATCTATTTCATTATTATCCGTTGTTGCATCAGTTGCTATGTTTTTTTCATTTACAATATGTGGTATAGTTATGATATGAACCCGATCCCGTCTATACGGAACACTATTGACATCTACTAAATAGGACCTTTCGCAATGTTGTCCAGAAACAATACCTTCCGACCATGTCGAATCTCTGTTCGGTCTCAACTTGTAATGGTGGATAATAAACCTCAATAGTCGGCACCACTGAAAATTTTTTTTGTACTCACCTATTGTAACTTTTACACCACGGAAGTGATTTGCCATTCAGCGACTCATTCAATGGCCGACAGAAAAATAATTGTTCGGTGTATGCGTTTCTATCGTGTGTGCGGTCTGTCAATCCATCAATATGAAACATTTTTACCGCCTAAATTTATTATTTTGTATGCGTGCATCGATTGTCGATAAATAATAAAAAATGGAGTGAGGGTTGCTGAATGCGCAGTAATATTACGATTGCTGGCATATGTTTCTCGAACAAATTATATTAGTGAGTTGTTGGTTGGCCGTGAAATGAATAGGACCGAATAATAGAAAAAATTGTTGGCAATCTAAATTTGATCTTATAAAAGTTTTTTTTGTAAATTTCTGATATTGAATTAGTTTTAATGAATTTTTGTATTTAATTAAGAGTTTTTTCTTGAAAATTGGTATCAATTAAAAATTTTAAAATATTGCTAAAAATGTGCTATGGAAATAAGCAAAAGTTTTTTTTGAAAAGTGTAAAAAAATAAAAATTTAAAATAAAAAAAAAAATAAAAAAAAAAATTTTTGGCTACCATTTTGATCGGTTTTTTTTTGTGATATATCCAAATTTCCAGAAAGAATTTTTTTTTTAAATGTGCATTAAATCGGGGTGGGGGGAGCGTTTTTACTAAACCCCTGAAAACAGATTGCGAGCGCATCCGTGCACGTGGTTTTGGGAGATTTTTTTTGTGGTAACAAATGCACCACATACTTCAACATATTTATCAACAATTTTTTTATATGCCGGTGGGTACAAGGGCATCCCATACTTCCACAGATTCATCAAAAAAATTTTATATGTTGGTGGTAACAAAGGCACCACATACTTCAACAGATTCATCAATTTTTTTATATGTTGGTGGTAACAAAGGCACCACATACTTCAACAGATGCATCAATTTTTTTATATGTTGGTAACAAAGGCACCACATACTTTCACATATTCATCAACAATTTTTTATATATGGCGGTGGTAACAAGGGCACCCCATACTTCAACAGATTCATCAAAATTTTTAGTATTCATCACGATTTTAGTGTATGCGGTGGTAACAAAGGCACCACATACATCAACAAATTTTTTATGTATGCCGGGGGTAACAAAAGTCCCCATGTATCAACAGAGTCATCAAATTTTTTTGTAAGCGGTGATGGTCCCAAAGACACCCATAATTCGGACTGCTGCGGTTCCAGTTTCATAAACAGATAAATAAATTTTTTTATTATTATATATTTTTGTATAAATTTTTGGACTGATTATATTACCATATTATTTATTAGTATATAAGTTGAGTTAGGGTTAGTATAAGATTAGGTCTAGTTCCGGCACCACCCCTCGTAATTGATTCGACAAATATATGCCAGTTCGTCATTCAGCATTTCTGGGTTTTTTTATGTCCAATACAAAACTTGTTATATAATTAATTGAGAAAAATTAATCAGTGGTGTTGCAAGTTGGGGGGAATTTTTTTTTTGTTGAATATCCGAATTTTGGGATGGAGTTTTCTTCATTGGTGTTGGAAGTAGAAATGTGTGGCTAGGAAAGCCTTAATTATCCCATGCAGCTCCAGATGATTCCGGATGACCCACATAAAGCAATGCCATTATTTTAAATTTTTCTTGTATGTAGTATATTTCTGATAAGGTAGCTTCTACCTTTGCACGCATTCTTTTTGTAATGGGATAATGCGGATAGTAAGAACCCACCCATTTTCCGAGGTCAGTTGTACCGGCAACGCGTGCCCGCGAACCTTCTGATTCTATATTTTAATTTATTCAATTCCTTCCCGACTTTATTTTTTTTGAAAAAAAATCATTCCGAACTTAAATAATTTTTTTTTAATAAGTTATACCTACCATTACAAATGGCGCCCGAGCAGGGACCAGTTTGTTTTGGGTTAGTAGAAGTTCAATTTGCCTTTTATATTAAATTCTAGTTTAAATTAAATTTTAGCTTTTCAAAAATTTTCATAACTTTTCAAAAAAATTCAAAACTTATCAAAAATTTTCAACAATTCTCAAAAATTTTCACAAAAAATTATACCTAGCATTACAAACTTTACCATCACTTGTTCACCTATCTTTAAGTCTGGTAAACTTTTACATTTTTTATCATAGTAAAATTTATTTCTTATTTTTTGTTTTTCAATATTTTCTGGTACATTTTGAATTACGACTGGTTTATAATGACTTGAAATAGCTGGTAAATTATTTCTTGTATTTCTTGATAAGAATCTCTGTACTGTACCGAGATTCAGCTAAAAAAGTGAGTAGGTGAGTTGAACTCACTTTACTCACTGCTTCTACTCACTTTAAATAAAAAAGCGATTCAGTTAAAATAGTGAGTTCGACTAACTTCGAATTCACTTTTGAAGTATAATACTATGTTTTTGTAGTTTTTACAAACTGAAAATAAATTTGTTTATATAATAGTTTTTTTTTTTGCGTTTGAAATATATAAATAATATATTTAAATTGGTTAATTACATATACATATTAAAATAATATTGAGTGTTAAAATTGATGTATGTATGTATTGAATTAATTATAAAGGTATTGAAATAAATAAAATTGTTAAGTCAAGAGATAAATATTATTCAAAATGATTGCAACAGCATTGTATTATCACCAAAAACATAAATTAAGAATAATGAGAAGACGATTGAGGGATACTACTAACCCATTTGATATTCCCGAAATGCGGTAAATAATGTAATTTATAATATATTTGGTGGATAATAAGAATATATATATTTTTAGTTTCAGAGAAATTTATAGCTTTGCTATAAATTTAGCAATCAATTTAGTGGAGGAATTAAGACTTTTTTTAGTGGAACCTTCCAGAAGTGATGGTATTCCAATTCATTTAAAAGTAAGTCCATATTATGTTATTGCATGTTATTTATAAATTATTTTATTATCTTCCAAAGGTATTATCAGCGATGGATTTTTTTGCTTCTGGTTCATATCAAAGGCGAGTTGGTCAAAATTTTTTAGCGGGAATAAGCCAAACATGCATTTCCAGATTTATCAATGAAGTAGCTGCTGCAATAAGTGACAATTTGGTAGAAAAATATATTCGGTTTCCTCAAACTCCAACTGAAGAAATGATTGCTAAGCGTGGGTAATTATGCACTTTTATAATTTTTTAATTTTATAAACAAAAGCTAATATTAATAATGTTTCAGATTTAATGATATTGATACATCTATTGCATTTTGTGGAATACTTGGTTGCGTCGACGGAGGACATATTCCAATGGTTGCATTACGTGCCAATATAGAAAGACACTATGTCAATAGAAAACAGTCAAAATCAAAAAATGTTCAGTTTGTAAGCTAAATAATTTTCTAAAACTTTTGAAATTTTTCAACCATCTTCTAATTTTAATTTTGTAGATATGTGATGCTGATTTAAAATTTATTAGCGTGTTTGCCAGATATTCGGGAGCAACTCATGATTCCTATATTTGGAGCGTTTGTCAGGCACGCTTATACTTAGAAAATAAATTTAATAAGGGTGAAAGATCAACGTTTTTATTAGGTATGTAATAAAAAAAAATATACCAACTATCTTTTTTCCTTTAACAAAATGTTATTTTAGGAGATTCTGGTTACCCATTGGAGCCATGGTTATTAACACCTTATCGGAATCCGTCGAGTTCCGCAGAAGAATGGTTCAATAAAAGCCATTGCAAAATTCGCTGCATTGTGGAAAGATCCATTGGGTTATTGAAAGCCAGATGGAGGTGTTTTTATTATAAAATTTATTTTTAATTTTTTTTAGCTAAAATATCTATATTTTATTTAGATGTTGCTGTAAGGAGAAACCGCTTCGATATGAACCACAAAAAGCTGGAAAAATAATTAATGCGTGTGCAACTTTGCATAACATATTAATAACAAATAAATTTCCAATTTCTTCATTTGAAGAAACAAGAATTCAGGAAGAAATAGAGCTTCATCGAATTGAAACGGCGCAAAGTGAAGATCGTGATGACGATCCTGATTTAATTAATAATACTAGTGTTCTGAGGGAGGGGCAAAATGTTCGGAATAGAATTGCACAACGTCTGTTAGCTGTTGTAGATTAAAATATATTAAAGTTGAAATTTTCATTAAAAAATCAAAATATCATTAATTCAGCACCACATTTTATATTTTTTTATAAATAAATTAATTATAATAATACTAATACATTTTATATGATTTTAAAAATAATAAGTAAATTAATAATAATAATTTTTTAAATTTCTAATTGAGAAATCCACAGCATTTGTTATTTTATCAGTATATTATAAAATAATATTACATTTTTTATTTTAATCAAAAATAACTAAACATGAAAAGAATTTTTTAATCGAATTAATGAAATTAAATAATATTTTATTGGAAGGAAAATTTCCAAATAGTACGGGGAAAAAAAGTAAAGAGGACATTTGAACTGAAATGATATGTTTATCTTTGGATATGTTTAAATTTTTACTCCAAATATTGTGGTGTTAGAAGCTCCACTAATTTTTCAAGCACCACAGTGTTTTTGTTTTGTGCTTCAATCAGCACTCGAATCAGCTTATTTGTTTCAGCTGCTTCTGTTAAAGCTGCTTCCACATAATTGTGAGGAGTCTCATGATGGCGTTTTCTTGATGTTTCTTTTGTCCCGATGTAGATGGCAAGTCTTCAAACTGTTGCTGTTGTTCTTCCTCTTGGGACGCAGCTGCTTGAAGTTCAACACATGCAGTCTTAAAATATTAAAAATTTATCATTCCATCAAAGAAATAAAAAAATATTCTACCTTTTTTCCAAATCCAGCTTCGTTGGTTTCATTATCAGCCGCAAAATAATCAACACCACATATATTGAAAATTTCGGTTTGCTCAGAGCTTAAATCAAATTTCGGGTCCACAACTCCACCACCAGTCTTTTGGGATTCAGCTGTTAGTTGCCTAAACTTCTTCCTCACATTAATTTTCATATCATTCCAACACTAGTATAAATGTTGTTAATTAATAATGAATAATATTTAGTAAATAATAACTTACTTTTTGCCACTGAACTTTAGATTTTGATGGACCACAAGCGTTAAGTTGTTTTGTCATCTCAGCCCAAATGTCCTCTTTACTTTTTTTCCCTGAACTATTTGGAAATATTCCTTCCAATAAAATATTATTTGATTTCATTAATTCGATTAAAAAACTCTTTTGATGTTTAGTTATTTTTGACTAAAATACAAAATGTTGTTAATAACTAATAAACAAATAGTATAAATAAACTAATATCTTACCATTTTAAAAAATACAAATTTCACTTTTTTAAAATATAAAAATATACAGTGAGTAAAATGATGTCTCGATCTCACTCATTTCACTTGTCATTTCATTACCTGAATCGCTTTTAGCTACTCACTACTCACTACTCACTATTCACCTACTCACTTTGATAGCTGAATCTCGGTACTGGACTAGAACCAATTTTATTAGCTTTTGTTAATGTTCTCGAAGCATTATGCTACTACTTGATTATCTTGATATAACACTGCTCCTAAACCTGTAGACGAGGAATCACATTCTAAAACAATAGGTTGATTAATATCATAATATTTTAAAGTACTAATATCTGATATAATATTTTTTAATTTATTATACTCATCCTCTTCTTTTTCTCCCTTATCCATGTAGTATTATCCGTAAATTACGTATTAATTTACGTAAATGGTTTGATTCTGTACTTAGATTTTTTATAAATCTACTTAAATAATTTACCATTCCTAAAAAACGTTGTAAATCTTGTTTATTTTGCGGAACTGGCATATTTTTTTTGCTTCTATCTTTGAATCATCAGCTTTTAAACCTTTTTTAGTGAAATTAAAACCATAAAATTTCACAGCTTCTTGACATAATACAAGTTTTGATTTATTTAATTTGCAATTTTTTTCTCTGCATCTTTGCAATAGGTTTTTAAGATTTTCGTTATGATCTGCAACTGCTTCTTCATATGAATCACCTGATCCATAAATTAAAATATCATCAGCCATTATTTCGACACCTTTGAAGCATTTTATTAATTCAATCATTTTTTCTTGAAATATTTCTGGTGCTGGTGACACATCAAATGGTAATCTCAGCCATCTATATCTTCCAAATGGAGTCCAGAAACATGTCAGTTTACTGCTTTTTTCTGTTAATGACAACTGCCAGAACCCTTTTTTTGCATCAACTGTTGTAAAAATTTTAGCTTTACCTAGTTCTGGTAAAATCTCATCTATTGTTGGAAATTGTCTATTTGGTCTCTTCAAAGCTTTGTTAAGTGGGATTGGATCTATACATATTCGATAAGAATTTAATTTTTGAACTAAAAGTATATTGCTTACCCAATCAGTATGTTGATCTTCTTTTACAATTATACCATCTTTAACTAATTGATCGAGTTCTTTCTTCAACTCTTTTTTTAAATTGATTGGGATTCTTCTCGCTTTTTGTATTACAGCAGGAACATTTTTATCTACCTCCAATTCATCTTCACCTAGCTACTCACTACTCACTACTCACTATTCACCTACTCACTTTGATAGCTGAATCTCGGTACTGGACTAGAACCAATTTTATTAGCTTTTGTTAATGTTCTCGAAGCATTATGCTACTACTTGATTATCTTGATATAACACTGCTCCTAAACCTGTAGACGAGGAATCACATTCTAAAACAATAGGTTGATTAATATCATAATATTTTAAAGTACTAATATCTGATATAATATTTTTTAATTTATTATACTCATCCTCTTCTTTTTCTCCCATATCCATGTAGTATTATCCGTAAATTACGTATTAATTTACGTAAATGGTTTGATTCTGTACTTAGATTTTTTATAAATCTACTTAAATAATTTACCATTCCTAAAAAACGTTGTAAATCTTGTTTATTTTGCGGAACTGGCATATTTTTTTTGCTTCTATCTTTGAATCATCAGCTTTTAAACCTTTTTTAGTGAAATTAAAACCATAAAATTTCACAGCTTCTTGACATAATACAAGTTTTGATTTATTTAATTTGCAATTTTTTTCTCTGCATCTTTGCAATAGGTTTTTAAGATTTTCGTTATGATCTGCAACTGCTTCTTCATATGAATCACCTGATCCATAAATTAAAATATCATCAGCCATTATTTCGACACCTTTGAAGCATTTTATTAATTCAATCATTTTTTCTTGAAATATTTCTGGTGCTGGTGACACATCAAATGGTAATCTCAGCCATCTATATCTTCCAAATGGAGTCCAGAAACATGTCAGTTTACTGCTTTTTTCTGTTAATGACAACTGCCAGAACCCTTTTTTTGCATCAACTGTTGTAAAAATTTTAGCTTTACCTAGTTCTGGTAAAATCTCATCTATTGTTGGAAATTGTCTATTTGGTCTCTTCAAAGCTTTGTTAAGTGGGATTGGATCTATACATATTCGATAAGAATTTAATTTTTGAACTAAAAGTATATTGCTTACCCAATCAGTATGTTGATCTTCTTTTACAATTATACCATCTTTAACTAATTGATCGAGTTCTTTCTTCAACTCTTTTTTTAAATTGATTGGGATTCTTCTCGCTTTTTGTATTACAGCAGGAACATTTTTATCTACCTCCAATTCATCTTCACCTTCAAATTTACCATAACCCGTAAACACATCTTCATAGTTTTTTACAATTTTTTCAGCTTCTTGTATGTAATTGGTTTTAAAAAGTTTAATGTTTTTACAATATTTTATAAAACTCAGTTTTAAACAAGCATTTTCGGATAATCGCGGACCATACTAAACATCAACTACTCGAAACACTAAATAATATTTAATTCCTTTTCGTTCACATAATATGTCAATTTTTCCTTTAACTTTTAAATTATTACCAAAAGCTTTAAGCATACAATCTGATTTTGTTAATTTTGGTTTGCTATTAAACATTTTTTTAAAATAATTATAACCAATAATGCAAACGTCAGCGCCAGTATCAAGATCGCAATCAATATTAATCCATTCATTATTAACTTTTAACTTCAATTTTGCTTTCGCAGAATTTTCTTGTGAATTTTTTATACAGTGTATTTTTAAAATTTTATCATCATCAGAATTTTCATCTAAATTATTAATGTTATGTACTTTTTTGTTTTTGTACCTTTTGTCAACTTTTTTATAACAGCACTTTTCAAAGTGACCTTTCTTTAAACAAATATTACATTGTTTGCTAATAGCGGGACAAACATTTTTTTCAAAAACGTGTGGGTATCAAAACTTACATTTAATTTTTTGGGTATTAACTGCATTTTTTGTTAATTTAAATACAGTTTTTTCTTTTTTAAAATTTTCTTTTAACTGATTATAACGATCTTCTGTTATTTCATAAACTTTACACTGTTTAATTACCTCATCTAATGTTAACTTATCAGGGTTTTTTTTTTTGGTAATTTTTTTTCAGCTGCTCATCTTTTATACCAATAGCTATTTGATCTCTAATCATTACATCTTTGATTTTATCAATTTCAATATTTTGAAATTGGCAACTATCAGCAGCTTTGGACAATCTATTCAAGAACTGATCAAACGGTTCACCATCTAGTTAATTACAAGTGTGGAACAACCATCTTTCATACATTGCATGTTTTTTTACAACAATTTTTTCAGCAATTTTATTTAAAATTACATCAACATCCACTTTATCGTTTGCTGTCAAATCAAAGTTGTGTATTTTAGTTTCGCAGCATCACCAATCATGGACCATAAAATATTTGCTTGCTGTGTTTTTTGGTTAGCACTCCATTTATCCATTCCCGTAGCAATCTGATAAGTATCCCAATTTGATTTAAATAATTCAAATTTTTCTTTCAGATTTTCATCATCTGTTTGTAGCGGTTTTGGAAAAGGTATTGTTGCACCACCATCACCATTTCTAGCTGCTACACGTGTCATTTCATCTTGCATTTTGGTTAGTGTTTCAATTTGCTTCTTAAATAGTTCAGCTAATCCTTCCATGAGAACAATAACAGAAGTAATTATCTTATTAATTTTTCAAATAATGGTCTACAACAATCTGACACCATGTATTACTTGTATTAATCTTTGTAAAATAAAATACAATAGGTTAATTCTGCTTAATTAAATAGTTCTTTATTATTTGACGGTTCACACTCGAATGAATATTTAATAAAATTTACATTTTAATATTGATCGTTAACTACAAAATATTAAGCGTCAACTAGAATAGCTACATATATTACAGAGAATTAATGTTATCAAAACGTGTTAGTTCGTTAGATTGTTCAACTATAAAATTATCTGTTGCTAAAAAGTTTGGTTGGTCTTTTGATTCATGTGAATCTGTTTTTAAAGGTTTTGGTGGTGGAACATATGAATCTTTAGGAACTATGAATAATGTGTCCAAGTTAAAGATGTTAAGCCTACCAATAAAATCAACAGTAGTAGATGATGGTTATCAGGATGTAGCAATTTTAGTTGAACGAAATTTTTTAGACCACCCAGAGGTGATGGTTGTTAAAAAATACGGCACGTTGAGTGTTATTAGAGATACTTCAAATCAAGCTTATGTGTCGGATAGAGTTGAACCAAAAATATCTAGACAAATGAGAATAGAAAAAAAGAGATTGTGTTAGAAGATATAACTTTTGAAAATCATGGTAGTATGGTAGATAAAAATGCGTTGACTGCAATACTAAATAAACATAGAGATGCAATCTCGCTTGATAATCTGAGTTAGGAAAAGTTAAAAATACTTTTATAGAAATTATTTTGAAATCAGATGAGATAATACATTATAAACCATACAGGATTCCATACGGGCAAATGTAAATACTTGAAGATATAATAACAGCATTATTGGATAAGGATATAATTGAAGAATCGACATCATAATATGCTAGCCCGCTTATATTAGTTAAGAAAAAATGTGACTTTAGAATGTGTGTGAATTACAGCCTTTTAAACAATATAACAAAAAAAAAACAGTTTCCTACACTTAATATAGAAGAACAATTAAATTCATTTTCTGGCTCATGTATTTTTAATTCAATTGATTAGATGACTGGATATTACCAGGTAAATGTCATCTTACTGCTTTGTAACTCTAACAGGACATTATCAGTTCAAACGTATGCCATTTGACTAACTCAGCAGCTGTTTTTATGCATATGATGTCAAAAGTATCCAATCGAATGAAACTACGTAAGTGGATTGTAATGTAGAGATATGATGTTATGATTCATACTACAACGGTAAAGGACAGTCTATTAAGGATTTTTTAAAAAAATAAAAATATGGGTTTAACAATAAATTTAAAGAAGTGCGTATTTTTCATAGCAATATTGTCTATAAGGCACATGAAATTGATGCTAGTGGTATTAAAACAGGTAATAAAGCTGTTAAAGGTTTTGCTATACCAACAAACGTTAGTGAAGTTCGTCGTTTTTTGGATTTAACTGGATATTTCAGAAAATTTATTATGAATTATTCTGTTATTGCTAAACCTTTAAATATTTTATTAACTACTAAAGATTGTGTTTTTGAATGGGGTGACACAACAGAAAGTATTCCAAATTTTAAAGGACAAATTATGTGATGAACCTGTATTGGTACTATATGATCCAAAGGCAGAACATGAATTACACACTGATGCATGTAGTATTGGATTGATAGGAATGTTAATACAAATTAGAAAAAATAAAAGTAAAGGAGTGGTAGCTTATTATAGTCGTTCTACAACTGCATTAGAGGCACAATACCATAGCTATGAGCTCGAAGCATTAGCTGTTGTAGATAGTTTAGGAAGGTTTAAATATTACTTATTAAATAAAAGATTATAAATTATCACATATTGCGATTATTTGAAATTTAAGCCTAGTAAAAAAACACTTATAAGTTGTATTGGAAGATGGTGGTTAAAAATCCAAGAATATGATTTTGAAATAGTGTATATACCAGCTAAATTAATGACACATATAAAAACATTAAGAAAGAGTATGAAATGAAAGGTGATAAGGTCTATAAAAAGACTAAAGATGGCCTTAAATTCGTTGTGCCTAACAGTTTGAGGTGGAAAGTTATACAATCTCATCATGATGATATTGGACATTTAGCTATAGAAAACACAATTGAACTTATTACGAAAAACTATTGGTTTCGTAAAATGCACACAATTGTTAGGAACTTGGAAATGATGAAACTAGATATCATTTACATCCTATTGAGAAAGAAGCTGTTCCCGTCCATACCCTCCATATAGATCATGTAGGACCTTTTGTCAAAAGCCGAAAATTGCCATTTAATTGCAATTATAGATGCTTTCGCTAAGTATGTAGTATTGCGAGCGGTAAGAACAAAAAATACTGCAGGTTTTATAAAAAACACAACTGTTAAAACTCCACGATCTAATGGGTAAATTGAACGAATTTTTCGATCACTGAACAAGTTTATAGCTAGTGATACTGTTGATGAATCTGAGAAAAATTGGAACGAGAATTTATCTGCATTACAATGGGCTTTAAACAATATAAAACATGATATTACTGGTCAAACTGCACAAAAACTTTTATTTTCGTACGAGCCTGCGAACATGTTACATAATAAATTAAGTTTAGCTGTTTAATATAACAATCTAGATATAAGTTTTTTAAAATTAAATTTTTCTATAAAATTCATTACCATGAATTAATTAAATTATTTAAATATATTTTTTCCACAAATTAAAGATATTATAAAATTTAGCTTTTTAAGCAAAAACGTGTAAGAATGTTCGCATGAAATTTAAGTAATATTAAATATTGTTCGTAATTAGAATATCATTTATTCATAATTTTTATATAAAATTTATGTGTTAAATTGTTATATTCATCCTGTTAGTCCCATTGAATGTTACCAACTTTTCTTAAATGCTGTCGATTTCTTGCATTGTACTATGGATGATTGCGATGATCTGTTGATTGTTGGTGATTTTAATTTTCCTAGGCTGGTTTGGGTTGAATCGGATGATGAATCACATTACGTTGCTTCTAATGCAACTTCTTTAGTTGAAACATCATTTATTGATAATTTATCTGATTGTAGCCTTTTCCAGGTTAGTAATGTTAAAAATAGCTTAAATCGTCAACACGATCTGGTTTTTACAACTGATATACAAAACTGTATTGTTATAGAAAGTACTCAATGTCTGTCTGTTATGGATGCCTACCATCCTCCACTTTCCTTAACTTTTGCTCCACTTTCCTTAACTTTTGCGGTAATTGTAATAGTAATGATAATAATAATAATAATGGTAATCCTTATCGTTTCAATTTTCGTAAAACTGATTTTGATAAATTAAATTTTTTACTTAGTAATGTTAATTTTGATATAATTTTTAATTCTAATGGTAACATTGATTTAATGATTTCTAATTTTTATGCTCTAATTTTTGAGTGCATAGAACTATCAGTTCCAATTTACATCCAAAAAAAACCTTGTTTTTTCGCCTCCATGGTACAATAATGAACTTCGCTCATTACGAAACAATAGGAATAAATTATGGCGTACGTTTCTAACAACTAGGTCGGATTGTGCTTTTTCGGAATATGTTAGCGTATCTGAGGAATTTTCTGTGTTATCTAAAGATCTATATGATAATTATATAAGTCAAATGCAGTTTGA
This sequence comes from Rhamphomyia laevipes, assembly GCA_963920725.1. Classification (NCBI taxonomy): domain Eukaryota; kingdom Metazoa; phylum Arthropoda; class Insecta; order Diptera; family Empididae; genus Rhamphomyia; species Rhamphomyia laevipes. The sequence goes on from OY987255.1 coordinate 83,848,893, forward strand.
CATTATTTCAGATCTGAAAAAATCCTGGAAATTTATTAATATTAAAAAGAAATCTGACGGGTACCTTTCCACATTAAAATATGATCATCATTCATCAAATGATCCCGAAATTGTTTCTAATCACTTCGCTGATTTTTTTAATCAAGCTTTTATTGATAATGTTTTTGTGCCAGACGTTAATTACTTTTCTTATTTAAATAATAATGCTCAGACATCTTTAGTAAGTGTAAATATTAATTTAGAAACGGTGGTTGATAAAATTAGCAATTTAAAAGATGATTATTCATCTGGTCCTGACGGTCTGCTAGCAATTGTTTTAAAGAAATGCAGCGATAGCCTTGCACAGCCTCTCACAACACTTTTCAATAAATCTATGTCAGTGGGGATATTTCCAAGTTTTTGGAAGGATTCTTTTATTATCCCCGTACATAAAAAGGGCTGTAAAGCTGAAATTTGTAACTATAGGCCCATAGCCAAGCTATCCTATGTTCCTAAACTTTTTGAGAGTATTGTTTATGATACCCTCTTCTTTCACTGTAAATCCCTGATTTCACCTAAACAACACGGGTTTTTGAAGGGCAGATCGACGACCACTAATTTAACGGAATTCGTGTCTAGCAGTCTTAATGCAATGGAAGTTGGTCATGACGTCGATGCTATCACTACTGACTTTAGTAAAGCTTTTGACAAACTTTCGCATGAGATTATTCTGTTCAAATTTCAAGCACTTGGGTTTCCACCTTCTTTTTTACTTTGGTTAGAATCGTATTTAATAAATCGTTAATATAGGGTACTTTTTAGGTCAGCTACTTCGATCTCTCATTTACGGCTAAGTCTGGAGTGCCTCAGGGCAGCCACCTTGGTCCACTAATTTTTATTTTATCCATAAACGATGTTACTTTAATTATAAAAAGTCAGAATCCAATATTTATGCGGATGATATGAAAATTTCTAAAATAATTTCATCTCCCTCTGATAGTATTGTCCTTCAGGAGCATTTAAATAAATTTTCAATTTGGTGTCAAAAGAACCATCTGGAGCTCAATGTTACCAAATGCCAAGCTATTACGTTTTCCCGTAAACGCATTCGCCATCCACCTCGTAATTATTATCTTAATGGTGCGCTTGTTCCAAGAGTCACGGCTATTCGTGACTTAGGAATTCTCTGTGACAGTAACTTAAACTTCCACTCCCATTTCGATAATATAGTTAGTAGGGCTAACTCTATGCTTGGCTTTGTTAAACGGTGGGCTAAGGAGTTTTCTTACCCTTACGTTACTAGGGCTTTATATATGACTTATGTTAGGCCGATACTGGAATACGCTAGTCAAGTTTGGTTACCATATCAACTGGTACATATACAAAGAGTTGAGGCGGTCCAACGTAGATTTGTAAGGTTTGGTTAATCTCATGGTCAACGTCACAACTTATTCATCATTAAATCGCACAATTAAAAATCAAATTTACTCTTATAAACAAAATTATCAGAGTTTCTAATTGTAACTTAAAATAAAAGTAGTTCTCTTTATTTATATAAAAAGCTCTTAAAGCGTTTTTTTATTGCAATTATATTAATTTACGTCGGGGTCACCAAAATGAATTTACCTGATTTTAGGTAAATTAGCCAAAAAAATTAAAAGTCAAGTTTTGTAACAAAACGTTATAATAAGTAATTATTATTTTATTTTTATTGTAATGTTTGTACAACAATTTATATTTTAGAAAGTAAGAATATTTTCATTTACCACAAAAACTTTTTTTTTTCTTTTTAATTAATTAATTATTACATTGGAAAGCGAAAAGAGACGATCTTATTTGATTGATGACAAAATTAAGACTCTCAGAATAATTTTTTAATTCTAATATAAATTAATATAATTGCAATAAAAAAACGCTTTAAGAGCTTTTTATATAAAGAAAGAGAACTACTTTTATTTTAAGTTACAATTAGAAACTCTGATAATTTTGTTTATAAGAGTAAATTTGATTTTTTGCTCTCCGTGGGCTTCCTTGGGTGGACACTTTCAACTTACCTCCTTATGTAGATCGTCTCAAACTTATAGATTTGCAAACGTTTCAAAGGCGTCGTCAAATAGCTGCTATCGTGTTTGTGCACCAAGTAATTGCTGGTGCTATTGATTCTCCATTTCTCTTAGAACGGATGAATATTAATATTAATTTTCGCTCGCTTAGATCTGTGTCGCTTTTTAAAATACAATTTCATAGCACAGATTATGGGAAAAATGAACCCATTTCGACAATGTTACGCGAAGTTAATAATAGTGCCGGGAAATTTGACTTTAATAACAGCAAACTTCAGCTTAAAAGGATCTTAAGTCAATGAGTTTTTTTTTATGTATTTGTCTTATATGTATATGTATATTTGTGTTATATGTATATTTATATTATATGTTTTACTTAATTATAAGTATGTATATGTTATTTTTTTATGTTTAAAATATAAAATAAATATGTAGTATTTGACGATTTTCGATTTCATTAATTTCGATTTTTATAACAAACTGCTATTTGCAATTCGCATGATTTGTTATTATATTTAATTTATAATTTTTTAAATTCTCAAATTAATGGTTGACAGTGGAGGGAAGTAGTAGCGTTCTTCCTAGATCGATGAAGCCAGAAGCTAGTGGTAACCCTTTTAATTTGTTTGTTTTTATACACATATTTAATATTTATTTTGACGAATGGTTTTTTCATGATTTTTGATTATTACAAACTGCTAATTGCAATCTAGCACGCTTTTTTTATTTTATATTTTTATTTTAAATTTTTAAGCCTCAAATTGGCAGGTGACAGTGGAATGAAGTAGTAGCGTTCTTTACAGAATTGCGAAGCCTAAACCTAGTGGTAACTTGTTAATTTGGTTGGTTTTTGACGCTGGTACGTGATTTCAGTTCTTCCTTAGCGAATTATTATTTTTATTTTATTTATTTTTTACTTATAGTTTTAGAACTACTTAGTTCTATCAATTTTACTTTTTTAATTTTTTAATGATTTGAATTAGCAGGTGACGACATAGGGAAGTAGTAGCTTTATTTCAGAATTGTGAAGCCCTATGTAAGTGGTAGCTTGTTAATTTAAATTTTAATGTTTTGTTGCTTTAATTTTTATATATTTATTTTTATTTTATTTATTTAATTTATTTAACTGCTTGTATTAAGCAGTAAGTGTCTAATCTATTAATATCTGTTTTGTTTTCGGTGGTTTCAGAGCTTAATCCATTGCGGATAGTAAATTATTTCTCAGCATGTGAGAAAGTGCAAGAAATCAAGCTTAAGGATAAAAAGATAATTTCTTTCTATATATATGTTTCTCTTTAACATAACATACTAACATTATCTCTCCTTATGCTTGTTTTCGCTGATCCAAACAAATTATCAGTCACTTATTCGGGCCCCATTTTCTTTCCTACGAGAAGATGGAGCTCGGCTCTGAGATTAATGAGGATTAGATACTCGATTACTAAAAAAAAAATATTTGTTATTAGAATATTTACTTAAATTATTTTTTTATTATAATTTTTATTAAATATAATTTTGTCAATTTAAGCATTTATTTTGTGTGAACAAAAATAATTTAATTATTAATAATAATAATTTAAGAAATTAAATCGTGGGAAACGTAATAAGTTAAGTCAAAATTTATAATATAAATAAGCTGCAATTTCGATAAATAAATGAGTCTATAATCAGGACTTCAAGTGTGTTTTAATTATTATAAATCTATTTAGTCTGCTCTAGTGATTTTAATTAGAGCTGTTTAAAAACATAGCCAACATTCATCATATATAATTTCTATCTGGTACTCAAATAGAAATCTATATAACTTCAACATAGAGAATATCAGGTTATTCCATTACATTTTGGTGACCCCGACGTGATATTCATATTCCTAGTTAAGCGTTCTTAACCATAAACAAAGGTACTATGGATTCACTAATTAATGAACAGAAAGCTTTTAGCAATTCGAAAGGCTGCATATCAACTTTACAAAAGATGGAGCCGCCAGGAAAACTCAGATTTATTTGGAAACGAGACTTAACCGATTGTAAGATCTATGGCAAACATTTGAAGACAGAGACGGACTCATTGAGAAAACATCGTGAAAGTAATCCAACTGCAGAGTACTTCACAAACTTAATTCATAATCGAGCGGACGACATTTATGAAACTCTTAGAGCAAAATTAGATAACCCTCTACAAGCAGTGGAATAACGAAACGACGCTAAGTCAAGTTCAAATTCAAACTTAACCCCAGCTCCAGTTCCAGTTGTTAATGTTAATAATTTATTAAATATGCAAAATGCATACTTTAACGCATTAGACCATCTTCTAAAACGTACAATAGAAGAGCTAAAGACAGTACAGTCTCCAGAATTTTACCATGTTAAACGTAAAGTCATCGAAGGGTACTGGTCTTCAGTATGTGCGACTCATAGCAGTTTAGCTGCTAAAGGGAACAATCAGATGGAAGAAAAATTCTTAAATTTTCAAGATCAAACACAAGATATTATAGTTCTCCTCATAAATCAAACAACAACAACATGCTAAAATTACCTCATAAATCAAACAACAACAACATGCTAAAATTACCAAAAATTACTTTACCATCATTCAATGGAGGAGTTCGGTTTTAACCAGCTTAGAGAGAGGTCGTATTAGCAATAATACAGTGCAATCTAAGAAAAAAAAAGTAGTGTTAGTTGTAATTGTAAGGTGAAAAAAAAAACTTTTTGGTTAATAAAACGTTAAAAAAGAAAAAAAAATAGTTAAAAAATATATAAATCTGGCCAGCCCCAATATGGGGGGCCAAAAAATTAATAAACTAGAGAATACCGCTCTTAATAAAGTTAAAAGTGAAAATATAAAATTAAGAAAAGAACTTAATAAACTTAAAAATGAACTTGGACAGTTAAAAAAAAATAGTGGCGATAAAAAGAAAACAAATGTTATATCACAATAGTGATATGAATATAACAAGTGAATTTGATCACGATGAAACCACATGCACTGATCATGAAAGTACACAACACATAAACAATGAAAAAAAAAAACAATTAATAAATTATAGTGCAAATATATTAAAAGCAATACCAAATGAAGAGAGCAAAAATTATAAAAACCCATATGCGACCTTAGGCGAAGCCGACGAATATATGGATGATAACTATGAGTCCGATTTGGAAGACAATGAATTACAAAATGATACCAATGATCTTATAGAGAAAGTGAAGGAAAAAAATTTATTGAGAAAAGCTCAAAATATTAATAATCAAAAAGAAAATTTAAATCAATTATCGTCAAATGATAAAATAGAGACTAATAATATAAGTCAGACACACAAGAACAAAAATAATAGACAAACAGAATCAAATGAAAATCGGGATATCTATAATAATAACAATACTTTAATAAAAAATAAAGTGAGAATCCCCCCAATTATTACATTTAACCAAAACCCTGATGATATAAAAAAAATATTCAAAGAAAATCTAAAAATTAAAGATTTTCTATTAAAAAAAATTAACAACGATAATAAGTACGCGATATATGCAGAAAATTATGAAGATTACAATATTATGAAAAAAATGTCAAGCAAAATTGAAGCTGATTTTTTTACATATACACCGAAGGAAAAAAAAATAAAACATTCGTTCTAAAAGGACTGAATGAACAAGACGACCCAGAAGATATTAAAAATGAATTAGTCGCAATGAATGTATATGGAATTGAAATAGTTAGAGTTATACGTCTAACAACAAGAAAATCTATTTTGGAAAAATAATTATTACCAATATTTCTGGTACAAATTTCACCAAAGAGCGACGTTAATTCAATATACAAAATACGTAAAATTAATTTCCAATTAGTTCGATGGGTAAAATAAAAAAAAATAGAAATAACACAATGTAAAAACTGTCTACGCTTACGGCATGTTTCTTCAAACTGTAAAATGAGCTACAGGTATGGTAAATGTAATAAAAACCACGAAATAGGGAAATGTGAGATTGGAGCCCAAGAAGATAAAGAAAAGTTAAAATGTGCCCTTTGCGGTAATATAGGACATCCTGCAACGTATAGAGGTTGCCCAGAATATATGAGACAGACAAAAAACAGAGACTTAAGAAAAAAATTACAACAACAAAAAATATATGCTAAAACCAAGATGATAAACAATTATATGAACCCGAAAATATCTTATTCAAATATGTTAACAGGTAATACAAATAATAATATTAATTATAATAACTCAAATAATAAAAATGATGTAGAATTTCAAAATGGTACTCAAACATATTCATTTTTGAAAGATATAAAAAATGCTTTAAGTAATTTAAATAATAAATTTAATAATATTGAAAATATAATAAAAGAACATGGTAATAGAATTTATTTTCTTTATGAAAATTTACAATTTCAAAATTAATAATGGCAAATACAATAAATATAAAATCAATTAAAATTATATCAATAAATGTCAATTCTATTATTTCTAATGTTAAAAGAACGTATCTAATGCATTTTCTTGACATAAACCAGATATCATGTTGCTAGGTGAAACCAAACTTAATCCAAGACATAAAATATACTTTGAAAATTATCATATCATAAGAAATGATAGATCGAACTCAATCCAAGGGGGAGGGACTGCTATTATAATTAAGAAATCATTAAAATTCGATACAATAAATAATTACGAAATAAATAGTTTCAAATGTTTAGAAACAACAATAACTTCATTAAAAATATCAAACACTGAATATTTAAAAATCATATCGGCATATGTATCACACAGAAATTCAGAAAGTTTTAACGTAGAATTTAATCGTCTTTTCCATATTTTACAACTTGATAAGTTAGAAATTTTTTACATATTAGGTGGAGACCTAAATGCCAAACACAAAGATTGGTCAAACAGTATAAATAATGCAAGACATAATTTTATTAAAAATTGGTTGGCAAATAACGACATACAATACAAGACACGATTATACAGCTCACAAGAACCAACTTACCCTAGGTCGCAAGCATATTTAGATATTATTATTATGGACATACGATTAAAAATATTACATGAAAATAATACAAATAAATTGAAAGTCTTAGCGTTTGATAGTGACCACACTGAGATATTGTTAGAAGTTAAACACCAGTATCTAAATAATTTTATAGTAGAAGAAAATTGTATGAATATTCAATACAACTTCAAAAAAACAAATTGGGATAGATTTCAGAAAAATATAAGTAGAACATTAAATCAGGAAAAAGTTAATAATACATTAGTTATACCAAATGATAGTAACCTAAACAACCAAGAAATAGACAATTGCTTAAACAAATTAGATAGTGTTATAATACGTGCAGTAGAGAAAACTATACCCAAAATTAGTCAAAAGAACAGTTTAGACAAATATATGAACTTTAGAATTCTGAAACTTATAAAGCACAAAAGTAGCATTTTAACTGAAATAAAAAACAATAAAAGAACATTAAATAACCAAAATAATGCACAATACATTCGATGTAAATTATTACTATCTAATGTTAACTCTCTCATTAAACAAAATATAAACATTGAAATTAATAAACATTGGGAAAAACAACTAAAAAATATCAACCCATCAAATGGTAAAAATATGTTTCCATTAATTAATAAACTATTCAGAAATAAAAATAATCAAAATTTAACCCAACTTAAAATTGATAGAACAGATGGTCATTTACAAACAGATTCAAATATAGACATAAATTTATTAAATATACATTAATGATAATAGTAAATACGTAATATATACAAAAAATGACATTCTGAATATAATTGGTAAACAAATAGAAAACTCACATAAAATTATCGATGATCAAACTAGAAATAGCGTATCTGAAATAGTAGAAAATACGGTATCTGAATTTAATAATGAAATAGGAAGAAACTCAACAAATGATCCCAAATTATTAATATTCGATAACTCAAAAAAATCTAATGAATTAACGGAAAACGAAACAATAGACAACTATTTTACAACGTTACAAGATCTTGAGGACATATTTAAAAAACTCAACACAAAAACATCGTCAGGACGAGATAAAATTCCTAACATAGTTTTAAAAAACCTACCAAGTTGCATAATTTCCTTATATTGTATTTTATTTAATAATGCTCTCAATAATAGTTATTTTCCACAAGCATGGAAAATCGCAAAAGTAGTACCAATGGCAAGGATCCAACAGACGTTAAAAGTTATAGACCAATAAGCCTTCTCCCGAACATTAGCAAAGTTTTTGAAAAAATAATAAATATTACAAAAGAAAAAAATATAATTTCGGACAATCAATTTGGGTTTCGGGCGAAACATTCATCAATACACGGGATAAATAAGTTAACATCTGACATATGTTGGAACCTAAATAGTAAAAAATGTGTTGGGGCTCTACTTATAGATTTAAAAGAAGCTTTTAATTCGGTTTAGACTAATGGTCTTATTTATAGATTAATAAAATATAATTTTCCACATTATCTAATAAAAATTATACAAGATATGATATCAAATAAGTTTTATTGTAATAGATGTCCCAAAAACTGTTTTATGCAAAGAAAATTAATAGTAGAGTTAAAGTTATTGGATACCAATCACTTATTCGGCCAATACTTACGTATGGTTGTCCAAAATGGTACAACGTGAGTCCGTCCAGTATGGAATTATTTAGAAAATACGAAAGAAAATGCATTAGACATTGTATTGGAAAATTTAGGAAACCAAACACGGACTACCAACATTATTATTCCAACAAATTTATTTATGAATTGAGTAAAATTAATAGAATTGACAATTTTATAATTACATTAATTAAAAAGCATTTTATTAGAGCGCAATTAGTAGAAGAAAATAGTTTGATTAGCCACGCAATTTATCCAAATGAACAATATATCCAAGAAACTTTAAGAACTGGTTTCATACCCCCCCAAGCATTTATGTATTTACATAAAAATAAATATTTAACAAATAATAACAATTTACCAATAATAACAATATTGAAGGGCTACAAATAAAAAAATTATGTATGATCCAAATGAATTAGATTTAAGTTTGTATAGATATGATATGTACATAACAAAAAAAGATTTAAATTGTAAAAACGTAAATTGTTGGTGGCTATAAAACTAATATATAAACAAACAAAATTCTGCTTTTTTTTTTGTAATAGTAGTCATAGGTCTTAGTCTTAAGTTTAGTTTTAAAAATAGTTATAAGTTTTAACATAAAATAAAAAATAAAAGTAAATTTTAGTTTTAAATGTCTAAATTTCTAAAAAAAAATAAAAAAAGATACTTTATTATAAACAATAAAAAAAGTTTATAAAAAAAATATACATGCGTAAAAGCAAATAAATATACATCATTAAATGTATTCTATAAATAATAGTATTGAGTACCACTTTGGGGTCGAATAAAATAAAAAAAAAAAAAGTAATTTAGTTTTTTTAAGATAATTTTCCTAATTTTCATTATAAATATGTACAAAGATAAAATAAAATAAATCAATTAAAAAAAAAACATCATTCAATGGCGATTATCTTGCATGGACTCAATTTCATGATTTGTTTGTACACCTATCCCCCGATTTACACGGAAGATTGGTTCCTCAGAAAACCGTGTAAATCGAAATTTTTGTTTTTAATATGAAAAACCGTGTAAATCGAAAAAACAAACAAATGTGTATAATTTAGATATTTATTTACACAGAAATTAAAAATGATTCATTTATTTAATGGTAAATGAAAAAATCATTTGTTAAAACGGAAATTAAAAATGAATATAAAAACATCATAAACCTAACGTTTACACCGAATTTATAAAAGTGGTTCAAAAATTATGATTTATTACTTACGCTTATATGTATGTAAGTAATTATTCCAAATTTCAAAATTGTAATAAAAATAATTTTTTTTAACACTACTGATTGTGTAAATAAACTAATATTTAATTATTTTGAAAAATTATAAGAAAAAAACTCAACGATTTGCACGCTTTTGCTTCCGACCATAGACTGAACTAATTATGTAATATGAAAGCTATTGTGAAATGTATACTCAATGTATATGCTGCATTTTTGGGAATTCCCCGTTTTTGTTATTTTTTATAGTCATGTCACAATATATAAATTTTGTTACCGTTTTTTTACCGTTTTTTTTTTTTTTTTAAACCGTGTAAAAGTGAAACCGTGTAAATCGGGGGATAGGTGTACTACTAATCCACAATCAAAATATGGGACACTCACAAAAAAGTTTAGTTTTAAAAATAGTTATAAGTTTTAACATAAAATAAAAAATAAAAGTAAATTTTAGTTTTAAATGTCTAAATTTCTAAAAAAAATAAAAAAAAGATACTATGTTATAAACAATAAAAAAAGTTTATAAAAAAAAATATACATGCGTAAAAACAAATAAATATACATGATTAAATGTATTCTATAAATAATAGTATTGAGTACCACTTTTGGGTCGAATAAACTAAAAAAAAAAAAAAAAAGTAATTTAGTTTTTTTAAGATAATTTTCCTAATTTTCATTATAAATATGTACAAAGATAAAATAAAATAAATCAATTAAAAAAAAAATCATTCAATGACGATTATCTTGCATGGACTCAATTTCATGATTTGTTTCTACTACTAATCCACAATCAAAATATGGGACACTCACAAAAAAAAAATTATCTTAAAAGCCATCTGACGAAGCCAGCAAACTTATTCAACACCTTCAAGTATTCAGCAATAATCATCAAATTGGTTGGGATATTTTGAATACACTATACGACGACAATTAGCGATTATTATTTTCAGCTTGGCTTATTAAATTATTATCGCAATCAACTATCCACTTTGAATCATCAGAAACAATAAAACGGCTACATGATACTACGAACGAATGCTTGCTGGCATTAAAAAATATAAACATTGATACAACGTCATGGGATCCTATCCTGTTGCACATTCTTGCACAGAAACTAGATAAAGATTCACATAGACTTTATGAGCAATCACTAGAAGCATCAAAGCAATGTCAAACACTAACAGGTGGAATCCTTAGAAAATTGATTTCAAATGATGGAAGCTAACGCAGGAACACAACAGAAAAGAGTACATAAAATCCCAACCAAAACTTCAGGAGTCGTTCTAACAAAACAAAATGAAACATGTCTATGTTGCAAGGCCATGGGACATAAAATATTTAAATGTCAAATATTTCTAAAAAAAGACTCCCACAAACCGATTAAAATTTGCAAAGGAACATCAAATATGTAACTGGACAAACCAGGAAGTACAAAATGCCTATCTCGGTCTTGCTTGAAGTGTTCCAGCAAGCATAACACGCTATTACATTTAGAAAAAGAACCCAATAGTGGAACAAACTCAACATTTTCTCACACGGTGGCTCAAGAAAACGGTTTACAATTTGCAAATGTCAATCCAAGAAGAGAAACACCAACAGAATCAGCAGCTGCTACTTCCCTGGCAACACAAACTACAAACAATAGTAACAATCCAAAATCATATGTATTCTTAGGTACAGCAATGATAAATATATCGAATCAGGATGGGCAAACCATACAATGCAGGGCCATTATTGATTCAGGCTCGCAACTGAACTTCATTTCAAAAAAAAATTCGAAGCAGCTAGAATTAACTAGTAACGATAACGAAATCAACATTTCTGGTATCGGAGACACCGAATCGTCAACTTACAAAAAAAAAAACATATGTAAGAATTACTTCTACAAATGGTGAATTCAGTTTCAATATATACTACCACAAATTACCTCACAACAACCACGCCAGAACATAGATATCAATTCATGGCCTCTTCCAAACAATTATGAATTGGCCGACACTAAATTTCACAAGCCAAAACGAATCGACATGCTAATAGGAGCAGAAGTTGTCTGCGATTTATGTCAAGGCAAACAAATTAAATTAACTTGTGGTTTACACTAGACTTTTTCTTAGACAGAACATATGTTCTGTCTACGAAATGTCTAGTGTAAACCAGACAGGATTTCTGTCCCGACAGAAAAATCACGATTTTTCTCTAGACAACTTTTCAAATTTTTTTGCAGATTTTTTTTGACATTTGTTAATTTGCAAATGGCGATATTTGACAAAAATGTTAGATTTGCTCCTGAAATTTAAAATTTAATTAGTTTGCGGTGATTATTTGAGAGTAAAAATTAGTTAACTACTAAATAAATAAAAGATATATATTATTGATGTGTGAACAACTATATTATTCAAAATATTTTTATTTTTATAGCTAATTGTTTTCTTGGTGACGACATGTTTAAAATGAAATGTTAGACAGAAATGTCTGACATCAAATAGCCAGCGTGTTTTTATATCTGTCAAAAAAAATATCAGTGTCTAACAGTTCTATCAGGAATTTATGGCTAGTGTAATCACAGCGTAAATGAAAATCTTCCAACATTACAAGAAACGAAATTTGGATGGGTGGTACTTGGAGGAGCTAACATTATTACAAGAGAACGATATTTCTGTGGTATCAGCATATCACTGGAGGCGCAACTCCGCAAATTTTGGGAGCTAGAGCATATTGAACCACCATGCATAAAAATGAGTCCTCAGCAATTGGCCTGTGAAGAACATTTTCAAAAAACAGTCTCCAGAAATACAAAAGGGAGATCCGTAGTGGAATTGCCTTTTTTAGATTCAGTAAATATACTTGTAAAATCATATGAAATTGCTCATCGCCGAGTCTAGAGAAAAGATTATAAAAAATGAAAAATTAAAAACAAGCTATTCTGAATTTATAAAAGAATATCTTGCACCGACAAATGGAACTCATCTAACCGCAAAATTTATTACCAATTCATTATTTTCTGCCGCATCACTGCGTGCTACGCCCGAGGAGCAGAACCATAAAGCTAATACTATGTTCACACTTACATTCTATACCCTGGTTATGGGCTTCTATACCCCTGGTATAAAAAATGGTGTTCATACTGAAAATACTTAATATATTTTGAGATTAAGTTTGAAAATCAGCTGGTATTGAAAATAAAATAATTGCAAAAAAAAATTAAAATTAATGATTCTAATAATACTTTGCCAAAATTGAAAATAAAACAATAATATCATAGGTGCTTTGATTGACAAGATTGACAATTGTTGTTAAAATTCATTGAAATATGATCAAGAATATCGAAATTTTGCAAATGAATCGATATTTTCTTATACCTTGTTCAGTCAATCCCTCATTTCGAAGTGGGTATACGGATATTACAATATAGAATGACAAATTTTTTGTATGGAAAAATAAATCAATATCATGTTTATATTATGATATAGCTCTATAACCAGGGTATAGGTTCAAGTGTGAACATGCTATAAGGGTGGTGTTCGACGGATCATGCAAAACCGAAACAAATATCTCGCTCAACGATCTCATGCATACCGGCCGTACTGTACAAGATGATCTCTTTTCAATCATGCTACAATTTAGGCTACCAAAATACGTATTCACTGACGACATTAGTAAAATGTACCGTCAGGTTTTGGTAAGCGAAAGAGATCAGAATCTACAATTAATACTATGGCGTGAAAATCCAAACGACTATCTAAAAATTTACAGACTTCGTACAGTTACATACAGAACAAGGTCGGCTCCGTACTTTGCAACCAGATCTCTAAATAAATTAGCAGATGACGAAGAAAAACAATTTCCATTGGGTGCAAAAATTGATATATTAATTAATAATTTTTGCGCGAAGAAAGTTTTATTTTGTGATATAATTTTATTGATGCTGAAAAATATCAGGTAAGAGTATTTTTTCTTGTATTAATAGTGTATTATTTGGAAATGTGCCGTTAATGATGAAAAAAGTATTATCCTAAGTAGACGTTATTTTGAATTCAAAAATGTTATATAATGAAATATGACATTATTCCAGCAAAAATATAATTACTTATTATAATGTATTAAAATTAATTTTTATTATTACCAAAATTAAGTTTTGGTAATAACATTATAATATATTAAGATTAACATTTTATGTTTAATAAAATTGAATTCAACAAATAATAAAAAAAAATAAACACTAAAGACATTAAATTAAATAAATTAGTTTGTAAAAAATTTAATATTAAGTTAGTTGCTAGTATAACATAAATATTAAATAAAAATGTAAAACATAAACTCAATTAAATAAGTGTTTTCTTATTATCCGAACAACTACAATTGGTGAACTCCGTTTGAACATTAATTTATTAAAAAATTCAAATTTACAAACAGAAATAATTTAACATTAAAAATTTAAGAAAGTGAAAAAGTTACAACATAAAACATTTAATCATTTTTAAAATTTATAAATATTAAACTTTAATCATTTAAAATCACAAAATATAAAAAACAGTTTAAAATTTTTTGGTGAAAATAACGGTGGCGTGCTATAAGGCCATATGAGATAAAGCCATAATAGACAAATTAATTATTTCAAAATTATATAACTTGTAATATAAATATTTAAATATTACATAAATAAAAATTGGTAAATTCCAACACAACTGTACCTAAATTTCAAATATAAATAAAAAAGAATTAATTATTGTATATGAATAATGGATTACGTCATATCGTCCGATAATTATCACACGATATCAGTACAATTATATTATTAATCATCATTGATCATCATATCACATGATTTTTTTTTATAAATAATTAAACATCAAGATCATCATAATTTTCTAAAATCAAAGCATCGAGATCATCATATTGAATTATCAAGAATCAATCATGGAGAATTATCAACATTTAATATTAATAGATCATCAGAAATTTATAATCAAAATCATAATACTACAAACAACTATTTCAACATCATCATCATTCAACGAAGAAATACATCGTTTGAAGCTTTATGAAGCAAAATAAATTATATTATATAAATTTTCAATATAAATATATTGTATAAAATAAAAAAAGTGTCAAAATAATTTTCGCAATAAATTTTTATAAGAAATAGTCGAATGACACAAAGTTTTGTATTGGACAAAAAATAGCATGCTATATTCTTTAATATAAACAGTCGTATGCATTATATATTTGAAAATTTATATATTATAAAATTATTAATTTATTGTAATAAATATATTCTTATTATTTTACAAAATATTACTTATATTAAAATTAACATTTTAATTTAATATAAAACATATAGTAAAATTTTTCATAAAATTAAAATTTATATCATTCTAAAAATTTATATATTTTTTTTAAACAAATATGATTATTATATACTAAAATTTTTCATTTATGTATTTATATATATATTTTGGTATTCTTCTTCTTAGGGTTCCGCTCCTCTGAGGAGGTTGGTTATCATCATATTTATTAAATCTTTTGATTTAACTTTTCTTAGCAGCTCTGGTGTGGTTGTGTAGAACCATTCTTCTAAATTTTTTGTCCACAAAATTCTACTCCTATTTCTGCTTCTACTGCCTTGAATTTTACCTTGGATAACTAATTGTAATATTCTGTATTTATTACTTCTCATTATATGGCCAAGGTAACGTAGTTTCCTTTCTTTCAGACATAGTAACAGGTATGTATTTGTGTTAATTCTCCGTAGAATTTCGGCGTTGGTGACATGTTCGCTCTAGTGTACTTTCAGAATTTTCCTGTATATCCAGTACTCAAAGGATTCAATTCTTTTTGTTTCTCTTTTGTTCAGTGTCCAGCATTCTGCTCCGTATAGTACTATAGGCCAAATGTAACATTTTATTATTTTTAGTTTCAGGTTCAGGTTAATATCACTTTTGCACAAAATATAGCTTAGATTGCCAAATATAGCTCTTGCTTGTTCCAGTCTTGATCTTATTTCGGTACTCGATGTTGAATCGCTTTCGATAATTGTACCTAAGTATTTTATTCTGCTGACTTTCTCGATTTCTACATTGTTCAGTACCAAGTGATGGTTCAGTACTGGTTTTTTACTAAAAATTAAATATTATACTCGAAACGAGACTAAAAAATATAAATAAAGTTATATTAGATAAATACAAATGTTATAGAAATGATAAAAATCAAGGCTCAACCTTATTCTTTAAAGAAAACTTTGATTTTAATGAAATGAATAATGTAGCTTTTGACATACCTATTACCTTAACACAAGGAACAATTCTTAATAGTAATAATGAGATTAAAACCATATTAATCGGCTCTATCTACATTCAAACTCAATGTGATGTGTTAGTATCACATAATTCACTAATAAAACTAAATAATTTATCAAAGAATTATGACTATACACAATTTTCGGTGGTGATCTAAATGCTCGACATACAGATTATGGTGATAACCAGAATAATAGAAACGGAATTATACTATCATCTTGGTTCCTAAATAATTGTGCAGACACAAGCTTAGTTGTTTTATCACCAAATTCACCTAATTTTCCATTAAATTAATCAATTTTAGACTTATTCATAGTATCAGAAAGTTTGTTAAATTTTTTAACTCCCAATTATAGTTTTACCACACATCCATCATTTTCCAATCACTTCCTGATTAAGTTCTCAGTTTCATTAAATCAATTTTCCATCAAACTAAATTCCCCGCAAATATACAGATCATATGGAAATACAAATTGGTTGGATTTTAAAACTGATATAGATACGATGCTTTCTAATAGTATCTTTACGGATTTCACCAAAAACTTAACGAACAATGAAATTGATATGCATATAACAAAATTTATAAATTATTTAAAATCGTGCACAAATAACCATTCGAAGCTTGTTACAATAAAAAATAAAGATTTAATAGTCTTCCAAAAAATATAAAAAATTTGTTAGTTTTGAAACGTTCCTGGCTTTCAGATCTAAAAAAAATATACAACAAATACGGTAACAAAATAAGTCCGGAATACAAAGCCTTAAATTCTAGAATATGCTGCCTAAAAACTATTATAAAAGAAAAAATATCAATATACTTTAACATGGAATTTTGTAATAGACTAAAACGAATAAAACCATCCCCCCAAGCATTTAGAAAAATAAATAACATTACAGGACGAAAGTATAATCCGAATAGTTTTTAGTTTTAGTTTTAGTTTTTATTAGTTTTAGATAAAAAACTTTTTTGTAACAATAAATTACAATATTTCATTACAATAATTTTATCTCAATAAATTTTTCTTACAATAATTTTTACAATATAATTCGTTTAATCTTAAATCTTTAAAATGATTGTACGACAAATTGTGACAATTTTCTTTTATATGCGTATAAATTAGTTTCTATTTTAATTTCATTTGGCATATTATTAAACATAATTAATCCCCTATTCAAAATAACATTTTGTGTTCTAACTAATCTAACTCTTTGAATTCTAAAATCATTTATATTTCTTAAATTTCTACTATGTACATCTCTAACGTAATTTAAATTTCTACTTAAATATTTTGGTAACAAATTATATTTAATTTTAAACACGAATACTAATATTTTAAAATTAAGCCTTTGTTTAACGTTCAACCATTTCAATCTTTCTAGCATTACAGAGCTAGATGTATACCTTTCACACCTTAATATAATTCTCATTGCCTTATTTTGAAGTTTTTGCAACCTTTCAATAGCAGCATTATTGCACATAAATAAAATCGTGCCACAATAATCATACAGCGGTAGGATAATTGTATTATAAATTGTAACAAGACAGTTCTTCGGTACTTTATTTTTAATTCTATATAAAAGATTAGTTTTTGATGCAATTTTTGAACATACTTCATTTAGATGTTTGTTGAAGTTCAAATCTTTATCAATAATAACACCTAAATACTTAATTTCATTTACTTGTTCAATTTTTTGCATATCAATAAATAAATTAGTTTCTATATCGCAATTGATTACCATACATTTTGTTTTCTTTGCATTAAGTTTTAATTGATTCTTATTAAACCAATTCTCCAAATTTTTCAAAAATTTTCTTTAAGCAAACTTTCACAATATACTTCATTTTCCCCAGTTATATATATTAAAGTATCATCCGCAAAAAGCATTAATTTACAGTGTTTTAAAACGCCTCTTATATCATTAATATACAATATAAAAAGTAAAACCCCCAGTACACTCCCTTGTGGAACACCAATATCACATTTTATTTCCTCAGATATTACACCATTCTTCTTTGTACGTTGCGTTCTATTTGTCAAAAAGCTTTCCACCCATTTACTTTCTACACCTGTAATTCCATAATTGTGCAATTTTTTGATAAGAATATCACGATTAATCGTTTCAAAAGCTCGTTTCAAATCAAAGAATATCGAGAATATCATTTGTTTTTGATCTATTTCAGACTTCCATTCAGCTATCATCCAATTTAAAGCGGTTTCGCATGAATGACCTTTTCGAAATCCAGATTGTTGCTCAATCAATAAATCATTTTCTTCAAGATATTCTTCCAACTGCAACTGTACCATTTTCTCCAAAATTTTCTCATACACTGGCAGCATATTTATTGGTCTGAATTCATCATGCTTATTTGTATTTTTAATTTTTTCAACGGGTACGACTATTGTCTCCTTCCAAGTTTGTGGAAATGTACCAGTTCTTCACGATTCATTTATTAACTTAACCAGAATTGGACCAACCGAATCAAAATTGTCGACTATCATATTAATATTCATATAGTTTGGATCAATTTTTTTATTAATATTTTTACACACCTTTGATAATATCTCAATATCAATCTATTTAAATTTAAAAATTGAATTTGTTACCTGTCCATTGTACGAAAATGGTGTTGATGGGATACTATTTCCAATATCTTTTATGCTTTCAACAAAATATTTATTAAAATTTTCAACAATGAGTTTTTTATCATTTACTATTTCACCATCAAATGATATTTCTTTTATTGAGCTCTTATTTCTTTCAAACACAATTTCATTTAGCACTCTCCACATTCCTTTCTGATCACCTTTTTTAGCGTTTGTTTTATTTTTTAAATAACTATTTTTTGCACTTTTAATTTCTTTCTTATATTTATTTCTAATTTTACAGTACTCTTTCCAATGTCTTGTTCGTTTTGTAATTTTAGCTTTATTATATCACTTTATTTTCTTTTTTCTTAAACATTCTAATATATTATTAAACCACTCATTTTTAATTCGATTTGGTGGTATTATTTTAGTTTTAGTAAATTTACCAACCGTATTCAACATAATTATCTCAAATTTTTCAGCCAAATCATTAATATTATCTATTTGTAAAACACTATTTATACCTTGATTATGTAACTCATTTTGAAATTCATTTTTTTTATAATCTAAGTATTTAAAAGATAAACTTTCATTATTAATTTTTTTAGTATTAATCTCAAATTCAAATTCAATTGTTTCATGATCACTTATATTCAATTTATTATTAATACAAGCTTTAACATTATTATTATTCACAATTACATAGTCAATTAACGTAGCACTTTTTCCAGAAATTCTTGTAGGTTCTTTTACTATTTGCTTGCAACCATTATCATTTATTACATTTAAAATATTTTTTTAAATTAAACCATCCTTTAAAAGGTCTATATTATAATCACCACATATAGCAAAATCACTGTTGTATGGTATACAATTTTCAAACAACTGAGAAAAATAGTCAATTTGTGAGTTTGCATATGTTCTAGGCGATCTATAAACACAACCCACAACTATAGTTGCATCCCCATTTTTAATTTTACAATTTTCTAAATTTTCTAAAAGATAGATATCTTTATATTAATTTGGAAGGGAAAAATTGTGAAAAAATTTCTGTGAAATCTGGTGTCCCACAAGGCTCAATAACAGGGCCCAAACTATACAATTTATATTTATATGACTTTCCACATATTTATTCTAATATGAGAAATCAAATTCGATGGAAAGCAAATCTATATGCTGATGATACAACTGTATATGCTCACGCTAGAAATCCGGATTTGGCTCTTAAATACATTAAAAACCAGCAGCGGCTCGTCCTAATGGGCTAGGTGGGCTAAGCCCACCCTAAGAAATCTTAATTTAAATTCCACAAAATATCTTCCAAATAAAAAAAATTAAAAAAAAAAATTTCATATAAAAAAAATATTTTCATAGTATGTACAATATTTGCTCTGCCTACCCTATAAAATATACGTATTTTCATATTATGTACAATATTTGGTCTGTCTACCCTATAAAATATACGTATTTTCATATAGTAATTATGTAATAGAAATGGAGGAAAAGAAAACGAAAAAATTCTTGCGGACTTAATCCGAAAAATACATTAAATTTGCTTTGCAACTTTTTTTATATGTATTGTTTTCTAATATACCGCAGTTGGGCTAAAAAATAGTAGCCCACTGCATATATGTTTCCTCTATAGAATAAAAATTTGAATATAAACATTTTTATTAAATGTATTTATGTATACAAACATTTATTTTTCATTTGCATGAACGACGATTTCATTTTTTTTTTTGTATTGAAAATTTTCTTCTATGTGTGTATATAGGCGAGAATAAATTTATATAGTAAAGTCAGCAAAAATAAAAAAAAAAAAATTCTCTGAAATGATGTATTGGATTTTTTTTACAGCAAAAATGCTATAAATATGTTTCTATACTGTTTTGCTTCTGTTACTTTAATGTTAGGGACTATTTAACAGTAGCCCTAGTACATAATATTTTTCCTGAATAAAAATTAACAGCATAATGCTTATTTTTTTATACATTGTCTGTTAAAAAAAATTAATGGAAAAAGCAATGGAATAATATAGTCAAGTGCGTATATCGTGTATGCGAATATTTATTTTACTACTGCTATACATAAGTATAAAAAAAATATTACGTACATATTATGTATTATCGTATAGCATTGTTTTAAAGATTTGAATGCTTTTCATAATTCTAATTTGAATTTAATGAAAATTAAAAAGGAAGTTTTTGATATAGAGTTTAGTAATAAAATAATTTATAAAAAAATTTCATTTTAAGTGTTATTGCTAGTTTGATCCGCTGTTTTGCTGTTTTTACGGTGACCAGAAGTTTTCAGGCATTTAGTATTTTGTATTTTTGTAGTTAAATTTTAAAATTATATATATTTTATATTATACACGTATATTATATTTATTTATAATTTTCATATTACATATAAATATAGTTTTCATATTATATATAGCATTTTCCGGTCAAATTAGTCTTTTTACACATAAAGATAGTCTTTAAAAATATAAAGATAGTCTTTTAAAAAATCAAATTAGTCTTTATAAATTTCAAGTTAGTCTTTTAAAATTTCAAATTAGTCTTTTTACATTTAAAATTAGTCTTTTAACACTTCGAATTAGTCTTTTAAAATTAAAATTTCTGTGTTTTAAACCTATTATTTAAGTAGAAACAAATAATATTATTTTTTTAAAATTTTGTTCAAATCAAAATTTTATGAATAAGAAGCATTTAAATTCACCCAAAAATCATAACGATATTTTTTAATTTTTTTCCCCAAAAGATAAATGTTTTGTTCGGCAGCTGTTAAGTGTACCAAGAGACTATAACTTGGTTAATGCAATTGCACAAGGTGTTTCAACATTGAGCGATCAAGATTGTCGAAACTATTTTTTAAATATGACGGTAAAAATGCCAGGTGCTATTCTATTGTTGGCGAAGAAATACATTAAAATTATATTATCGCTTAATAAAATTTTAATTTATTAATAATATATTTGTTTGTACTTAGTATTTGTTTGTACTTAATAATAGGTTTGAAACACATAGAAATTTTATTTTTAAAAGACTAATTTGAAATTTAAAAAGACTAACTTGAAATTTAAAAAGACTAACTGGAAATTTAAAAAGACTAATTCGAACTGATTTTTTAAAAGACTATATTGATGTGTAAAAAGCCTAATTTGATCTGAAAATGCTCTATATTGTATATAATTCTCATATTATTTTTTGCTAAATACATATATGAATTTTTAAATAATTGCTCTAATGATAAATGAAATAGATTACTTATTGGAGCATCTATTTAAATCTTCATCATTAGAGGTTAAGGTTAAAATTAAAGAATTAGGATTACATCAGCCAATCGATTTTGTTTTGTTTTGAGGAACCTGGACACTAAATTCCAGTTAACGCTTTGAGTGTAGTACCTCATGTTAAAGTGGAAACCTGCACAATGTCTTTTCTTAATTTCAAAAAAAAAAAATTAGCCGACCCAGAATTTTACAGCACGAACCGCCACTGTTAAAAACCATTTAAATATAATTACTGACTACTATAAAAAATGGGGAATTGAAGTAAATCCAAACAAATCAGAATTAATTTGCTTCCGAAATTCATCTAGTCTAGCTCCCAGAAATGCAGTAAAAAAAAGTCGTGAATTATGTCTGGAAATAAATAATGTCCACATTCATTTGAAATATTAAATATCTTGGTGTAAATTTCAATAAATTGTTAAAATTCAACAATCATGTAAAAACTGGCATGAAAAAAGGTGTATTTGCATTTCGATCGCTTAGATATTTATTAAATCATAATGATCTAATCATTAAGACTAAACTTTTATTATATAAACAGCTAATTAGGCCAATACTCACCTATGCATATCCTATTTGGTTCACAGTTTCAACTACATATGCTAAAAGGTTACAAATGTTTGAGAGAAAAATTTTAAGGCTATGCTTTAATAAAAAATTATCAAAGTGTTAATAAAAGATATTCCAATAACTTCTTGCACAATGAGTCAAAAGTAGATCCATTATTGCTATATATGTCAAAACAAAATATTAAATACTGTAATAAAATTGAAAATCATCCTAATAATTTAATAAAATCTTTGGTTGAAGATCACCTAAATAATAACATTAACGATAACTTAGAAGATAAATTTTATTTATCACCTTTGGTTGTAATTAATCCTAATTCTGCTAATCATTTTCTAGATATAGACAGAATTCAATTGTTATCTAGTTTCTATACTTATAATGTAAACACAAACAAAAATCTAAGAGGATAATTTACAGTCCTGTTTAAGAATAAGAAAAGTTTTAAATTAAAATGTTAATATATAGAATAAAAATCTGCAGCTTTAGTTTTAAGTGTTTCCTAGTTTTAGTCGTAGATTTAAGTTTTATATTTCTTATTATAGCTAAGGCTAGTAAATCATTGTTTAATCTCCGGACGGAAGATTCCCATAAAATATGTATAAATAAATAATTAATCAACAATTAAAGATTTCTAGAAATGATTTATTGTAAAAAATATAAATTCACAAGACAAATAAAAATATTTCTAGTATATAAAACTACATCATAAGCCTAGATTTAAGAAAAAATATTGTTAAAAAAAATAAAGCCGTTCAATAAAATTCTAATTCTTGACATTATTGAACGCTTTTTCGAAATCAATAAAGCAGGCATGGATTTGTACGTTCATATCGATATTTCTCTGCGCCATAATGTTGATCATGAATAAAGCTTCTCTAGTACCAAGCGAATTTCTGAAGCCGAATTGTGTTTCTCTAATATCAGATTCGAGTTTATTACGAATCCGTTCATGAATGATTTTCAAAAATAATTTAAAGAGTGATTCATTAGGCTTATCATTGTGTAATCATTACAATTAGATGCACAATTCTTTTTTGGTAATGTCATAAACGTCGATTTTAGCCACTCTACTGGGATATTACCATTACATAAATTTTGTTTAGTACATGTGTCATCAATTTTATACCTTCATCATCTAATAGCTTTAGTATTTCATTTGGAATGAAATGTGGACAGCCGCTAGCCGATCTTTTGATTTTCCTATGATAGCTTTTACTTCTTCAACTAGTATTGATGGGCCACTGGCTATATCTATTGTTGGCAAAACGTTTTTATTGTTGGCAAAACGAATCTTCAAATAGTTTGAGAACATACTGTTTCCACTATTCTAGACGCTCATCTGGATAAATAATTATTTCATTTTTCAGGATACCGTGTTTTTAATTATTTCTCCTGGCCATTTGTTTAATTTTTTTGTGTAACTTGAAACTATCGTGTTTCCTTTGTAATTTTTCTATTTCTTCACATTGTTTGTTCCAGAATATATAGATTTTGCCGTTCTTATTTTGTTCTTAATTAGTCTATTAATCTCTTTGTATATTGATTGTGATATGTTTTTAAATTTACTGCGTTCGTGTATTAGTAGCAGAATCTCGTTGTTCATCCATACTTGCTTTTTCACTAGAGTATTAGTCTGGTTGGATAGTTTTACAGTTGCTTCAAATAAAGGCTTTTTGAATAAGTTCCATTATTTATCATTATTATCTTCACTTAATAGAGAGTTTTTAGCCAGATTCAATTTATTATTAATATTGTCTGCAATTTACATTTTTGTATCTGGTTGATCTAAAAGAGATAAATTTGGAATATTTCTAATTACTTTTTTACTCACGTTTTTTAAGGCTATTTAAATTTTGGCTGCTAATAGTATGTGATCAGATTGGATATCTGGTCCCGGATACGGTTTGGCTACCTTTATTATATTCTTGAATCGAGAGTTTATTAGAATGTAATCAATTTGGTTTTTTTACTATCAAATTTGCATTATTTCTAGGAGATATCCAAGTGTACAGTCTTCTTTTTGGCATTTTAAAGAACGTATTCGAGATAACCATTTCATTTTCAATGCAAAAATTAACTAATCTATTTCCTCTACTATTTCTTGTTCCTAAACCAAAATTTCCAGCGACGTTGCTACATACACCTTGTCTAACTTTAGCATTAAAATCGCCAAGAATTATTGTAATATCATGTTTTTTCACTGCCTTAATTAGTTCATCCAATTTATTGTAGAATCTCTCACATTCAGCGTTGTCGCTATCAGCTGTAGGAGCGTAAATTTGAATTAGATTAATATAGTTGGAAATACCTTTTAGTTGGAGTAATAATATTCTGTCCGATTTCATTATTATGCTACATACACACGGTTTCAGTTTGTTAGAAATCATAAATGCAACACCTTTCCTGTGGTACTCATCGGAACCCGAGTAAATAAAGAAGTTACTATATTACATTGAATTTCGCCTTTACTTTTCATATGTGTTTCACTTACTCCTACAATATCTAATTCCACCTTATTTTTTTCCATCCCAAGATTTTCCAATTTACCAGGTTGAATTAAACTCCTTACGTTCCATGTACCAATTTTAAAGTTGTTATCAATTTTATTCGAAATTTTAGATTGATTTTTGTTTTTATTATTCATATTCATATTCTAATTTACAGGTTAGAGCTGTTTACAACTGATGATATTTTACTTGGAATGAGTTAAGAGGTTGTTTTCCGTTGCCTGCCTCTACTTAACAATTTAGTTTCGTTTAAATCTTATCTTTTCCTTTTTCGCGCAAGTCCGTTACCATTAATCCTATATTTACCAAGTAAGTTGGATGTTACTTGGCGTTGGCCCTCCCCTATTGTGGTAGGAGACGTGAAAGGAGTGGTACTTGTTTTACCAATTGAATTCTTCCTGATACGTTTGAGACTTGCAGTTCTAACCTTAGTGTTGATTAATACCTGATGGAGATTGATATACTCTAGGTTCGAATCTATTATAATCGGCTCTATTACTTCACCTTCCACTAAAATTCTAATATAAAATTATAAAATTGTATACAAAAATATTTTTTGCACACTACATAAATATATTTATTATTTTCTTTTGTCGAACGAACATATAATATAAAAGTTACTGGGCCCGTCCAAAAATTACATATAATTTTTTATAAATTTTTGGTTTATCCAAATATTACGTTACAGATTCGGTATATATTTTCAAAAATATATTTAATTTTTAGCGAGTTGTGAGCGAAATAATATAGTATATTTTTTTTTTTATATCGGTGGAAACAATTTATTTCAATATTTTATTGAGGATTTAGAAAAATCAGTAGTAGAGCTAGGCCGGTTCTGAGGCAGGTTTTAACAAACCCCTTAATTTGTTAAATGTATGGTAATAAGTGTGTTTGTGTGTTTTGTGTGTCTGTCGTTTTGTCGTGTTGTCTGTCTGTCGGTCTGTCTGTCGTTTTGTGTGTTGTTTTTGTTTTTTGTTGGAATGTGTAATTATATTTGTGTGTGTGTGTGGGGGTGTGGTATTTTGTGTATCTGTCACGTGGGTATGTTGTGTATCTGTCACGTGGTTCTGTTATGGATTTTGTGTGTGAGTCAGTTGGTTTGTGATTTTCTTGTTTTTGATGTGTGAATTGTTAACATAGTCTAAAATTTGTATGTTGATAATTTTTATGTGTAGTTGTTGTTGTTAAAATTTTTAATTTTTTGTTGTGGTTTTGGGTTCTTATCTTTTCTATATGATTTTTTTTTGTTTGTATAGGAATAGTAATGGAGTATTATAATTTTATTGTGGGTTTGGTTGTTTTGTTTATAAAATTTTTTTCGCGTAGGTGGGGTGATTTTTTTTTTTTATATAGTTTTTTTATTAGTAGATAGTAGAGTATTCTTAGTGGGCATTATTATATAGTTTGTGACGTAGGGGATTCCGAGTGATAATTATTTTATATATAGGTCAATTTTAGAATTTTTGGGTGATAAAATGCTATAAAGTTAACATAAATAAATATTCAACTATAGCGCAATTGGTTTAGTTCCTAAATTAAATTTATATGCTTTAAAAAGGCTGAAGAAAAAAAAGGTAGCTAGGGTTCGAGACCTGTGATACACGCAGTTGAATATTTTGTTTTTTACAATTTTTAAATCTATTTGAATTTATGAAAATAGATTTAAGCGCCTGAGTAACTGTATCACCAGTTTTATTTTTTATTGCAATAGCCCAACCATATTTTGAAAACGTATCAATTACAGTAAGTAAAAATTTATAACCGCCATTTTCTTTAGCATATGCACCCATTTCTACAAGATCGGCTTGCCAAAGATCATCAAAACCTTTGATTATAACACGTCGTCTCTTAAAGTTTCTTCTAACAGGCTTATGCAGTTCCTCAACTACCTTCCTCTTACTCATAATTTAGGTATATGTGCAAAATATTATTATTCATGATCGTTTTTGGTAAAATTAACAACTTCCAACTTAATTATAGCTTGTTCTAAATTTTCCAATATTTCTGTTATTTTTAAATTCTCAGCTTTAATATATTCCATTAAACCATCATATGTATTATCAATAGATTTTTGAACCAGTATAATACTCTTAGTAAGTGCATCTACTTCAGTATCTATGTATCCTTTTGTTGCTGCATCATTAAGATTCGTTGGATTATTAATATTGACAAGACTTTTAAATTGTAGATCATAATTTCCATCAGATGTTAAATAAAAACCAATTCCTGGTCGACCTGGAGCAGATCTTTCAAAATTATCACTTCGACCGAACTTGTCAATAACCATATTGCTTATAGCGAAAAAATACATTTGCAAAATCTTTTATTTATTCAATTAAGTTAGCTTCCTTAAGCTCTTCAATTATTGAAATAATTTCGTTATTATGATTGTTGTTGCCAGCTGCTTGAGATGCAATCAAAAGTCTTAATCTATTAACAAGCTCATTTGGATCATCCCAATGAACATATTGTACAGGTTTTGAAGAAAATTGCATTTGTACTGGCTGTATTTTAAGATTTGACAGATTTATCGATCCACCTAATTTTTTTCGCGTATTATGCTTATGAGGCATCAGTTGTCTAATTATATTTGAACATTTTTTTCCTTTACTACCCTTAATTTGTGAATATGAATCATTTGGGTTTTTTAAATGAGCATTCGTCATTAATAATATTTTTTTATAGTCTTTCAAATCTTTTTCAGTGTATAGTTCTTTTTGAGGATTATTTCTAAATATCAATTCACTTAAACCATCTGATTTCTTAAAAACCTCATTATCTATGTAAATATCACCAGTTTTATCATCAATACTAAAGGTGGATTTCCCCATTTTGAGAATTTTCTGTGTATCATCAAAATATGGTCCATAGGTGTTATCAAGTACAGACTTTTTAGTTGTAGAAGATGATAAACTATTCGTAATATTACTTTTTTTCATGGGTGTTTCATAATTATCAGTATTATTAAATGTTAAAGTTGAATTCGGTGTTGAAGTTTTGAAGCTATCATAACTCAATTTTTCTGGTTTAAGATGCTCATATTTTTCTTCTTCTTCTTTTATTTCAGGTTTTATTGTTATATCCTTAGGCATTTTATGTTCAACTACTTTTATTAAATCGTTTAACGGTTTCACTATAGGTTTGAAAGAATTTTCTAATTCATCTCCTTTAGCTATTTCATCAGATTTTAAAATTGCATATTTTCGTTTCAAAGCTTTTTGAGCTTTTATCATTTCTGTGAAAACTTTTTGTTTCATATTAAGATGTACTAATTAATATATATGTAGCTTAAGCAAGGTACTGTCTGCTTATATATCCTGTTATAAACTGATCCACCCCTCTCTGATCAGATCGCTTATGAACTGCAACAGACCCCTGATTGCAACAGACTCGTGATTGCTGTTCCAAATCTCAGGTTATTCTTCAATTAATAAAAATTCATCGAAATTCTTTCTATAACCACCATTATCACCCGATCTGTTTTTATCAATTAGTAAAAATCCATAATCATTCTTCCAGCATTCTTTGCATACATCTTTGAAATTATTAAATGACATATCAGAGTTTACATGGTCATTATAAATATGTCGAAGATTTAGGAATATGTGTATACGATTGACATAAATAAAAACTGTCAACATCATTATGTCTGCCCATGCAAAAATATTCTCGTATATTATTTTGCTTTTCACAAGCAACGTCATCAAAAATAAAAACGGAATTTTTTTTAGCTTCCGAGGGTTCCATTATTTCACAATTATTTGAAAATTCATAGTACCCCATTCCCTTGATGGAAGTTATCAATTTTCTTAAATATTCATATTTAGGTTGGTGTAATGATTTTGAATATATATAAATATTTTCAAAACACATTCCATTGGGGTCTAATAATATGCTTAACATGACATTAGTTTTACCACAATTTGAGGGTCCTACTATTAACCCTCGTATATTATTTGGTAATAAGGGACCATGTTTATTTTTTTTTTCAACACCCGAACCGACAGTTTCATCAAAATTTTTAATTCTAATTTTAGCATGCTGCTTCACAAACTTCATCTTATTGACTATTTGAAAATCTTAGTATTAATGATTTATATATAATTAAATATTTTCTAAAATAAATTTAATTATGAAAAAGTTATCAAAGCTTGAGGTCAATTATATAAATAAATTATGATTAATTATCATTCGGTTAATTGTGAAAAAGGCATCAAAAGAGGAGGAGGTGTGTTAAACTCTCTAATAAATAATTTACCAATTGAATTACATTTGCCTGGATATAATTATTGTGGACCTGGAACTAAACTTAAAACAAGATTAACTCGCGGTGATAGAGGGGTTAATCTATTGGATGAAGCTTGTCGAGAACATGATATAGCATATTCTGAAAATAAAGATATAAATAATAGACATATTGCAGATAAATATTAGCTGAAAAAGCGTGGGCTCGAGTAACTGCAAAGAATTCCAGTTTAGGTGAGCGTGCTAGCTCTCTTTTACTTACAAACGTTATGAAAGCTAAAGTAAAACTTGGAATGGGTACTATGCGGAGAATAAAAAACAAAACTAAAACTAAGACTAAGAACACAAATAAGACTCTAGATGTAAATTCATTTAGAGATGCAGTACAATCTGCTAAAATAGCTGTTAAGACTGCTAACCCGACAAATCAACAAGATGCAATAAAAATAGCGCTTCGAGCTGCTAGAAAAACTTCTAAAGGGAAGAATCGCAAGAAAATCAAAGTACCTAGAGTCTTACCAATACCAAAATTAGGTGGAGTTCTTCCTTTTTTAGTGCCATTATTCGCTGGCCTTTCCGCTGTTGGTGCTCTTTCAGGGGGAGTTGCAGGCATAGCGAAAGCAGTGAGTGATGCTAGTAATGCAAAAAAAGGGCTAGAGGAAAATCATCGTCATAACAAAGCTATGGAAACTATCACAATTGATTCGAGAAATGGTCATGGATTGTACTTAAAACCACATAAAAAAGGATTGGGTCTATTTTTAAAACAACAAAATCAATCAAAAAACTTTTAAAGTTGCTACCTAATCGACCGCTAACCAATATAGATTTACTCAAGTTTGGAGAACATTTACCACATTTTAGAGGTGTTTTTATGCGTAATAATCTGCCTTCTAAACCATGGAATCGTGAATGTGGTATAATCAACTTGGATGATTATAGTGGTCCGGGAACACATTGGGTAGCATATTACAAAAGAGAAAATAAACAAGCTCATTACTTTGATAGTTTTGGAAATTTGAGACCACCAATTGAAATTGTGAAATATTTAGGTGTTAATAATTTATTGTACAACTATAATGAAGAACAACAATTTAACACATTTATATGTGGACATTTATGTTTAAATTTTTTATTACAAAATGTTTTTGAAAAAATTGTATAATTTTTAGAGAAAAATATTAATAAAATAATGATATATTTAAAAAAAAAGCATCATTTGTTATCAATTCATCATATCGTTAACATTGACTCTTAATGGCAATAGCTCATTACTAACTTCTCAATATTTTCCACCTATTCAGTTAAAAGAAAATTACGTTTGTGGATTAGTAGATTTTCAAACATATAATTCAATCCCAAATGTTGATATTGATAATAAAAATTTCATATTGGAGAAAAAATCATCACGATACCTGTGGGATCTTATGAAATTGATGATATAGAGAGGTATATTTGCAAAGCATTGGATATAGATGATAATATGACATCAGATCAGACAGTTCGAAAAAAAATTAATTTGAAAGCAAACAATAATACTTTAAAATGTGAAATTTATTCTGATATAGGAGATATTGATTTTACCAAAGAACAGAGTATTTGTAAGCTCTTAGGTTTTAGTCAAAGAATATTATCTAAAAATGAGTTGCATATATCAGACCTCTATGTTGACATAAATAGAGTTAATACTATACGTGTTGAGTGTAATATTATTGGTGGAACTTATATAAATAATCAACAATCACATATATTACATCAGTTTTCGATTAAAGTAAGTCCAGGATAAAAAATAATTGAAGTACCACTGAATGTGATCTATTTACCAGTAAACGTTGAACGATTAACTTCATTAACATTAAAGCTAACTGATCAAGACGGAAATTTATTGAATGTTAGAGGTGAAAATATAACTGCAAGATTGCATTTAAAGCTTCAAACATGATCATATATAACCAAGAACTTCAAACTAATAAATACTTGAGAAATAACGAATTGAATTTCAATCGTAATCAAATATTCGATCTACACGGACGTTATCCGAGAACCTTAAAGATATTAACACAACAAAATCGACAATTTTTAAAATCAATTGGATTTAAACTGAAGAAAAAACAATGAAAAATATACTAAATAGCTTTCATGAACCAATATTTGATGAAAATATTACAAATTCTCAATGGCATAGTTATTCACCATTTTTGAATTCATTTCAAAATAGTGATATTATAAGAATTGTTATACAGAATCAAAATATAAATATACTACCATCAACTAGTTTGCTATATATAGAAGGCACGGTTTCTAAAACAGCTGATGGTGGAGCGGTTACTAAAACTAAATTAATTAATAATGCAGCAGCATTTCTTTTTGATGAAATTCGATATGAAATTAATGGCAAAGAAATTGATCACAATATAAATGTCGGCATAACATCATGTTTAAAAAACTATATTTCTTTGAATTCTAATGAAAGCAAAGCTCTTTATAATGCCAGTTGGTCTCCATCAGAATCAATAGACCCCAAAGGATTTTATTTCAACTTTTGTATTCCATTGAAAAGATTATTAGGGTTTGCTGAAGATTACATGAATATTATACCAAATGCACGACATGAGTTAGTTCTAACTCGTGTCAGAACCGATAAAAATGCTTTAATTTGTACCGATGAAAATGAAAATCCTAAAATAACTTTGTCAAAAGTTCAATGGAAAGTACAACACATATCACTATCTGATACGATGAAGTTAAATTTATATCAGAGCATCAGCAATGGGGAAACAATGAAATTAGCTTTTCGAAATTGGGATCTATATGAATATCCATCATTACCCATAAACACTACTCACAATATTTGGCATGTAAAGACTACAACTCAATTAGAAAAACCGAGATTTGTAGTTATAGCTTTTCAGACTGACAAGCTGGATAAATTAAAAGCAGATTCCTCAAAATTTGATCATTGTGGTATTACTGATCTAAAAGTGTATCTTAATTCAGATTGTTATCCATATGAAGATATGAATCTGTCTTTTGATAAAAACCGTTATGCTTTGGTTTATGATGCATATGTAAACTTTCAAAAAAATTACTACAATAAAATTACTGCTGAACCATTACTCTCCTGGAGCGAATTTAAATCGTCTGCAATGATAATAGCAATAGATACTCGTCATCAAAATGAAAATCTGAAAACTGGACCTGTTGATGTAAGAATTGAGATAAAATCTGCTGCAGGAGTACCCGACAATACATATACTGATACAGATAGTTTAATTTATGAGGTATCATGTGATGACATTTATAACATAATAAAAGCAGACTGTCATAGGTATTTTGACACTAGCGATTATTCACCATCGAATATATGGAACATTCCCTTAGTCAATAAAAAAGTTTTGGGATTAATGAAAGATGAAATGTGTGGTAAAATTATTACTGAATTTGTGGGTCTTAGATCAAAAATGTATGCAATTAGGGTTGATTGTGTAGATAAAGTAAAAAAATCTAAGGGTGTAAAAAGACATATAGTTGCTAATGAAATAACTGTTGATGATTATTTAGATTGTATAAACATTGGACAAAATAAAATTGTTTCCCAAACTCTAATTAAATCAAAATGTCATAATGTATATAGTACAAAACAATCAAAAGTAGCGTTGAATCCTCACGATGATAAGAGATCATTAATTGAAAACTCACATCATACTTTGCCTTGGGGGCACTTTAGCTTAAGAAATATCAATTAATTTAATCGAATTTCAATTTAGAATAATATGTTACTCATATTGTATTTAAGTTAATAAATAAAAAAAAATGTATTATAAAATATAAAGTTCAAAATGTGTTTTATTTAGAAATTTCTCTTTTATAATTATATAGCATTGGGTAAGTAGTAGTAGTAGCACGTTTGTCAACGGTGTAAGCCATCTTTAATTGATTAGGTTGTGTTCTAGCAATAATTATGTCAACGAGGGACTGGGAAAATTTTGAGACAATATGTGAGCTTGTATCGAAAGAGCTTTAATGAGTTTTTAATGATTTGAATAGATCCAATATACTGAAATAACTATTTCTAAGAAATTGATTTGTATGTAAAATAAAAAATGTGTGTGTTTAGAGATTGTATATATAAATTTAATTCAAAAATCTTTATTTAATTCAAAAATCTTTATTTAATTGTATGAAATGTAAATTATTAATATAAAAATGTTAATATAAAAATTTTCAATTTATTTAAAGTTTCTTCTTATTGCTGCGGTCATGGTATTGGTTGTCCTTCCATCAATTTTTAAGCAGAATGATTTGTTATTGGAGGTAGAATTGCACCAAAAACAATATGGTCCATAATTTTTTATAAAGTTTTCTGCACTTTCATTGCAATCAAATGCTGCGACTTCATAAAAAAGTGTGAAAGTTTCTTCTAAATTTCTTTGTTTTTTTGCCTCTTTGGCTTTAGAGAAACATGTTGCACACCATACTTTTTCCTGGGGGAATTCGTAGCACACCTCGTCGAATTCCCCCTAACATCAAAATTATAATTTTTTAATTCAAAAAATTTATAAAAAAGATATATTGGCTTGCCGAGGTTATCGGCTTCCAATATCTGCCAGTCGTTTGGAAATTGTTGGGAATTATATCCCATTCGAATTATTTCGGATTCTTTCATGTTTAAAATAAAACAACGTATGAAATATGAACAGAAATTGTCTTACTTTTTATACGCAAATTTTATCATAATTTTATGTAGGATCAGTACAAATATATTGTATAATTTTTTTGTTGTTAAAATCTTAGAAATATTCATAAAATGTTAAATTCAAATACGTGAGAATTTTGATAAAAATTAAAATACATACTAAATTTATTAATTATCTGAAACATATTAAACTACAAAATGTTGTTAAAAAGTTAAATTACGGAAATTAATCAGAATTTTTAGAAATATTTATAAAATGTTAAATTCAATTATGTGGGAATTTTAATAAAATTTAAATTCAATTATGTGGGAATTTTAATAAAATTTAAATTCATACTAAATTTATCAAATATCTGAAACATATTAAACCACAAAAATGTTGTTAAAAAGTTA
Organism: Rhamphomyia laevipes; assembly: GCA_963920725.1. Lineage (NCBI taxonomy): Eukaryota > Metazoa > Arthropoda > Insecta > Diptera > Empididae > Rhamphomyia > Rhamphomyia laevipes. The sequence goes on from OY987255.1 coordinate 83,883,399, forward strand.
AATTATGGAAATTAATCAGAATTTTAGAAATATTTATAAAATGTTAAATTCAATTATGTAGGAATTTTGATAAAAATTTAAATTCATACTAAATTTATATATTTAAATTGAAATTTGTGATAAAACAATAAAATTTGAAAGTATAAAAGGCCAAAATATTGATCGAAATATATCAGTTTAAAAAGTGAATTTAGAGAAATATGTCTATGTCTACTTTAAAAAAATTAAAAAAAATTGGGGGTTTGAAACCAACTGTCCCATTGGCGAATTTGAATTTGAAAACTTATTACAATATAAAGAAGGCTGTAAAAAGGGACACCAAATTTGGTAGCAAAATTGTTCTGGACCTGGGGAAAATAGAAGTTTTCCTACCCTCCCGCTATGACAACATGGATCTAGAAACTTTTAGAGATCTATCATCGGGAAATTATAGAATAATGAAAAAAAGCGACATCGGCAAATCAGCTGTTTTGATATTTACCAAAAAGTCCAACAAGAAAAAAAGTTGTGATACTGATGATGATGAAGCAGAAGCTAAAAACGAATATGAAAATGATGATGAATGCGAAGAAGATGATGATGGTGATGAGGATTAAGAAATCTTTTTTATATTTAACATTTCTATGTCTTTTTAATAAATAAAATTCTAAATGAAAATAGTTAAAAAATTTATCTCTTTTTATTTTTTTATAAGAAATTTTCATGTTAATTTTCAGGTTACGATTGTTAATTTGTTCCTATAAAAAGAAAAAATACTGCTAATGTGCGATTTAATTCAACGTTAGATTTTAAACTGTATCCAATCCGATCAACAACATAAATAAATCTTTAATAATATTGTCATACGACATAAGAGCATGTCGCCCACAAAAAGCATTAGTTAGTGCTAACTGAAAATTTAAATTTTTATTATAATCAAGCTATTCAAGGTTTCCTAGTATAAATAAAAATAAATATAAAATGAAAAGTTTAAAGTATGTATATCTATTCATAAATTTAATCATCATATTTACCATATTTTTGGTGTGATACTCTTACAAATTTATAAGTCAAAGCATTTTGTATTTGTAACCTTACAAATTCAAGAAGTTAGATAACAACTAGCAAAATTTACATCATTTATTTGATATTTGGATATTATATTTGAGAATTAGTGTAGTAAGTAAAACTTTTATGGAAAATATGATATGGAAAAATTCTATTTCTTTTATTTCTATTAATTATGAAAAAAAATTTGTCATTTAATGAGCTCTATAGTGATATTGAAAAAATCAATTATTTTATATGTAAAATTTCATCGGATCCGATCCCATCAGATCGGATCCGATCTGATCTGATCAGATCGACTGATTAGAGTATTTGGTATATAAAATCAACAAGTAGAACCCAACATCAGTCAGTATCAATTCAGAGGTAAATCATTAATAATGAATCAGAAGGTATTGAAAGAGTTGATAAAAACTCATAAAGCTTTGAAACGAAAATATGAAATTTTGAAAATTGGGGAAACTGCTAAAGGAGCTGAATTAACAAAAACTTTCCAGCCCATTGTAACACCCCTAAAAGAATTAATAGATGTGTTTGAACATGATAAGAACATAAAAGTGGAAATAGATCCTAAAGTAAAATTAGACAAATATGAATATAAACCGGAAAAGTTGAATTACGAAAGCTTTAAAACACTCACCCCAAATTCAAGACATAACATTAAATCATCAACACCGAATTCAACTCTCAAATATGACACCACAGATACTACCGATTATCAAACACCTGAAAAAATAAAACTACATTGCAACCCCCTTTACTACTAAACTATTCTCAACATGATCAAACATATGGTCCTTCTTTTAATCATTCAAAGAATGTGTTAAAAATGGGTAAAAATCAACAAATCAAAAGAAAAGGAATTATTAGCTACAGTTTATAGTAACATCAAAATTGCACCGGTTGCGAAATTCGAAGTTGGTGAATCAGTTCGAATAAGCAAGTTTAAACATGTTTTCGAGAAAGGTTACACCCCCAATTGGACTACCGAAATCTTCAAGATAACAAAAAGGCAGCTGACCAATCCAACAACTTACTTATTAGAAGATTATCAAGGGAACCCCATTAGAGGTGGATTCTATGAATATGAATTACAAAAAGCTAAAAATTCCAAAGTATATTTAATTGAAAAATCATCAAGACCAAGGGTGATAAAGTTTTTGTGAAATGGCTTGGATTTCCCCCCCGATCAAAATTCATGGATAAGCAAAAAAGATATATTGTAGTGAGGCTGAGAGGAAGAGAACTATATTTAATAAAATATCATGTAGAATTTAGTTCTTCACCAATTTAGTTCTAGAAAATCTATATATCAGATCACATTGTTCTAAACTAAAAAATAAAAATGAGTGATAAAAAACAATTACTTAATGAGGACCAAAATATGGGAAAGGTTAAGGAATGTAAATACAAACAATTAGCTTTCACGCCGAAATCATGTTTTACATGTCCGAAGTATGAAAAACCATCATAATCATCATCATCAAAGCAGCAAACAGATAAACAATCTTCAATCTCATATAAAAAAATTAAAAAATGATAATGTGTCATCATAGCTACATTTGACATAATATCCTACACTACATGGTACATGTTTATGAATAATATTTACATCATTAGATGGATATAGTATACACTCTAAGTCCGCATAAATAACAAACGGGCTCTTAATCATATATTTATAATTCTTAAAACTTACATTTTTGTTATCTTCACTAGGTAGATTGATTCTACATGAGTTCATTGTTCCACAGTCTATTTCATGCTCCACCAGCTTTTCCATAGTGCGAAAGTAATGAAGACATCGATTGCAAATATGTTTCCTATGATTATGTTTTGATAGTTGAGATGAGACAAGTCTTGAAAGATTTTTTATCCAACAATAATGGTATCTATTGGCTGGTAATACATTCCAATCGTCATCATCATCATCATCATCATTATTATCGTCAGAATTAGTTTCCCCGATATCAGATTCCTCTGTAAATAGCAGCAAATTAATATGTTTCGAAGCTGATTTCTTAGCACTTTGATAAGCAGTAACTGTTTTAATTCCACATGCTCTCTTTCTAATCAAAGTGAAAACATTTATTGAAATTTCACTGTTCTGTTTCTCAAATAATGGAATTTGCTTAATTGACATTGGAAAGGTAATTCCATTTAAATTTAATACTTCAGCATAATTTGGGTATGAGGATGGCTGGTTTTGTCCACGTTGACTAGCTTGGGGATAAAGTGCCGATACTACCGACCATGCAAAACAAGCATTGTCATTATTCATAATATTAACACAAGCCTTTTTATTTTCTATATATTTTGGTAATCTATTATATGAAGATGCATTTAATAGTGTATGCTTATTAATGTTTAATGTTAGATTAATAATTGATAGCAAAGCCCATCCACTATTTCTCTCTTAAAATTCTTCAAGTTGCGTTAGAATTGATTGTGCAATATTATTTTGAAACCATTCTTCTAGATTTGAATTCAAATCTAATTGATGACTGTTGGTGCACAAATATTTTATATCTCTTACTTCTTCATCCCTCTGCTGCATTACAAACTCTCCACAAAAAGCGGCATTTATCTTAACAGTGGAGTGTTTTTTCAAAATACTCTCAATGTTTTGTATAAATAAAAGTTCAGCATCTTTTAGAAATTTTTTTGGATCCTTGTGCATTACATTTGAAATAACCCCAGTTTAAATTCTAGATTTAAAAGCTGAGTTGACAATATTCCATTCGATAGTTTTAGTGGTATTATTTCCACCATGTCCTGCACCTACGTGTAGCTTAGTTTTTAAAATATGTTGATATGATAAAGTTTTAGCAATTTCGCTTTCTATATGTCTTCTTGTGCCGGGTGAAACACCCACTTTAATTATATTATTAAAATCACTAATAAGGTCATCACATTTATCAATATAAAAGATGATATCAACTGGTAATATTGTTTCTTCAGATGTTATCATAGATCGAATGCTACTAACGCCTGCAATTAACTCATTGATTTTTTTTTTAATAATGCCATTTTTAAGTTTTCACTTTACTGAATATAAATCACATATAATTACTATTTGCAATATGCTTCAATATTTATACAATTTCCCCACTCCAGATAATTAAAATAAAATTTTATTTTAAAAATATTTCACCCAAAATAAAAATTCTTATTAAAAAAAAAAGCATATAAATTAAATTTAGGAACTAAACCAGTGATTGGGGAACTTTTTATAGATCGGGCCACTTTACAAAATTTATATTTGTGTAAGGGCCTTAAAGATTTAGTTCGGTTAGATAAAACAATGATAGCTTAAAGTGTATAACTTCTATTATTAAGGATGACACATTAATTAAATTTAAGTTATTTTTTTTTATTAAATTGATTAAATAGATTGTACATCTAAAATATGTATATTTTATAAAATGAAAAATAGAAATTAATACATTTTCCTGATGGCCGCATAGAATCTGAAAATAATTCAATTTTTTTTTTTTTTTTTTAAATTAATTTTGATTTGGTTACGGTTGGAAAAATTACAGATTTTTGCATATTAGTTAGGAATAGCTATATCGAACTAAATTTCAAATCGAAATGATAGAAGAAAAAGATGAAAATGCTTAAGGAGCTGTAATATAGCAAAAACACCAAGTTTATTATGTATGAACAAAAAATAATTTTCATTATTAAATATAAAATTTTTCATTATTAAATATAAAATTTTTTATATTAATAACTTTATTAAATGTTTTACTGATTTTTTGTAACATATTCTGCATCAGAGCGTGGGCCAAATTGATAGCTGTCGAGGGCCACATTTGGTCCGCGGGCCATAGTTCACCCATCACTGAACTAAACCAATTGCGCTATAGTTGAATATTTATTTATGTTAACTTTATAGCATTTTATCACCCAAAAATTCTAAAATTGACCTATATATAAAATAAGGAATCCCCTACGTCACAAACTATATAATAATGCCCACTAAGAATACTCTACTATCTACTAATAAAAAAACTATATAAAAAAAATCACCCCACCTACGCGAAAAAATTTTTATAAACAAAACAACCAAACCCACAATAAAATTATAATACTCCATTACTATTCCTATACAACAAAAAAAAAAATCATATAGAAAAGATAAGAACCCAAAACCACAACAAAAAATTAAAAATTTTAACAATAACAACTACGCATAAAAATTATCAACATACAAATTTTAGACTATGTTAACAATTCACACATCAAAAACAAGAAAATCACAAACCAACTGACTCACACACAAAATCCATAACAGAACCACGTGACAGATACACAACATACCCACGTGACAGATACACAAAATACCACACCCCCACACACACACACAAATATAATTACACATTCCAACAAAAAACAAAAACAACACACAAAACGACAGACAGGCGGACAGACAGACAACACGACAAAACGACAGACACACAAAACACACAAACACACTTATTACCATACATTTAACAAATTAAGGGGTTTGTTAAAACCTGCCTCAGAACCGGCCTAGCTCTACTACTAAAATCCTTAACCAAATACAAGTTTCGGTGATAATTCAAATCACGATAGTAACAATATGTTACAGGTAAATGAAACTCAAATTCATTCGGTGCGCGTGAAATTACCACAATTTTGGCCCAGAAACCCTACAACTTGGTTTATTCAGGCTGAAGCTCAGTTTCAAGCGTATCGTATTACAAATAACGATATGAAATATTGTCTTGTAATAGCAGCATTACCACCAGAATCTTGCGAATCGATTATCGACATTTTTCGATTATAAAAACGTTCGGTTCGAAAATGTTAAAGATTAATCTGGGACTATGGAGGGATTTTATTCATGAATTCATTTTGGCTGACATTGATCGAGCAATTATCGGCGCCGATCGTAGATCTAAAAAATAAAATAATAGATCCATGCACTTAACTTTCGATCAGCACGCTTACAGGTTACAGGTACGTCTAAAATGCCAACACCAAAAAATTTCATGGTAGAAAATGAATTCTCGATAATTTTATCGGAATTTCCCGAACTGTCACAACCTCCGAATTATTTTAAAGATGTTAAACATACTGTAGTGTATCATATCGTGACAAAAGAACAGCTTCCATTCGCGAAACCACGAAGATTAGACCCGGCAAGACACGACGCCGCTAAAAATGAATTTAAAATCATGGTCGAAATGGGAATCTGCCAACCATCGCCTTCACCTGTTTCATCTCCATTACACATGGTGCGAAAGAAAAATAATACTGATTGGCGATCGTGCGGAGATTATCGTCGTTTAAACTCCTATACAATTCCCGACCGGTACCCAATCCGCATATACAAGATTTTGCCATGCGCTTAGATGGTGCTAAGATTTTTTCAAAAATCGACTTAATTCGAGCGTATCATTTAATTCCAGTAGCGGAAGAGGATGTACATAAAACCGCTATTACAGCGCCTTTCGGTCTTTTTGAATTTCGACGTGTGCCATTTGGACTACGAAATGCCGCACAAACGTTTCAACGGTTTATGAACCAAGTTTGTCGAGGATTAGATTTTGTTTTCGTTTATATCGACGACATCCTTATTGCATCGAATGAATCGCACACGCATAAAAAGCATCATCGGCAATTATTTTAAAGTTTGTCAGAATACGGGACTACGATAAATCCTTCGAAACGCATTTTTGGTGTTACAGAGCTCAGTTTTTTAAGTCATCGAATTACTTTAGAAGGAATTTCGCCTTCGGAAGACCGGGTTGAGATCATTAAAAATTTCCCTACTCCCAAATCTATTAAGCAAATTCAACGCTTCGTCGAAATGGTAACTTACTACCACAGGTTTATACTTAAGCTAGCCGAATTTCTCAGTCCGATTTACGCTTACGTAGCACAGTAGTTAAAAACAAAATGTAAAAATAAAATTTTAACGTGGTGGGACGATTTAAATTCCACATTCCAGAAGGTAAAAAATGCATTGGTTGAAGCCACCACACTCGCACATCAACAGCCGAACAAAAAATATTCTATCGCCACCGAAGCGTCAGATATCGCTTTAGGCGCCGTACTACAACAATCATCTGGAACCGGTTGGCGACCGCTCGCCTTTTTCTCAAGAAAACTTTCATCGGCCGAGACAAAATATTCAGCGTTTGACCGAGAGCTACTTGCTATATACGCAGCAGTAAAACATTTCCGGTACGCGGTAGATGGTCGTGAGTTCAGGATTTTTACCGATCACAAACCGCTAGTCAACGCGATTTGCTCAAAAACTGAACGGAATCCCCGTCAGACTAGACATCTCGATTTCATTTCGCAATTCTCGACGTACATTCGCTACTTTTCTGGCAAAGAAAATGTAGTCGCAGACAGTTTATCGCGGTTTTCAGAAATAGTTTCACTCGATTTAGACCATTTCGATTTACAAAAGTTAGCGCAACTCCAGGTAAATGATAAAGAGCTAGAATCTTTACTAACAAATACCAAATCTTCCTGGAAACTAAATAAAATACAATTGCCAGATTTTGCTGTATTTTGCGAAACAACAACGTCAAATAATAGACCTTTTGTACCTAGTTCTTTACGTCGTGCTGTTTTTAATAATTTAGATAACTTGGCGGATCCTGGTATTCGTGCAACCAGAAAATTGATTGCATCCAGGTAAATTTGGCCAACTATAAATAGTGACACGAATTTGTGGACTAAGACTTGTATTCCGCATGTGAAAAGTCCAAAATTCACCGTCATACAAAATCTGAACTAGGAGTTTTCAACAAAACCGCAGGTCGCTTCGAACATATTCATATGGACCTGGTTGGTCCATTTCCGGTTTCTCAAGGTAATACATATATTTTAACAATAGTTGATCGTTTTACTCGTTGACCCGAAGCATACGGTTTACCAAATATGACAGCTACCGCAGTTGCGAAAGCTTTTGTAACAAATTATATTTCACGATTTGGTGTTCCAGCTAGGATTACGACCGACCAGGGAACCCAATCCGAATCAAAGTTATTTCAAGAGCTGACTAAACTTCTAGATGTAGATCGCATCCGAACAAGTCCTTACCATCCGCAAGCGAACGGGTTAGTTGAACAGTTCCACCGTCAACTAAAAGATACTCTTCGAGCACGTAATTGCAATGAGAATTGGCATAGCGAAATTCCAATCATATTACTAGGAATCAGAGCCGCTGTAAAAGAAGATTTACAGTGATCACCAGCAGAATTAGTGTACGGTCACATTATAAAGCTTCCGGGAGAATTTTTTATTACTGATAAGCCTGAACCCAAGGATCATAATGTCATTATTGAAAAGCTCCGAGAAACAATGCAAAGTCTTATTCCAAAGCCAACGCGGATGGGATTTTTTCGCAATTCCTACTCTCACCTCCCCGTGGTGGCTCCTGGAAACCTGGCACACGTAGTGGAACGGTTGGTTTGATGCCAAACATGAATCTAGTTTAATAATGTTAACTCAGAATCAATACTTGGTTGTCTAAGCCGTAAAGGCTCAGACAGTAAAATTGTTAATTGGATAGGCTTCATGCTTCGTAATAGATTATTAACTGCCAACTTCGGTGGCTCGTTAAGAAGTGGACATGCCGGAAATGGAACTCCGCAAGGAGGCATTCTATCTCCACTTTTATGGCTACTTGTCATTGATGACCTCTTACACGAGTTGTCTGAAGCAGGATACCATATCATCTGTTATGCAGATGACTTGGCGGTTCTAGTCACTGGTAAATATGAGACAACGCTAACCGAGCTTATGCAAAGTGCGATATTCATTGTTGTTAGCTGAGCAACAAAGAACGGACTGAAAGTAAACCCGGATAAAACTGAGCTTTGTCTCTTCACTCGGAAAAGGAGGAGTCCCAGCCTTATACTCCCAAAAATCGGCAACACAACCCTTACTATTGTAGGATCAGGTTAAATTTCTCGGTGTCATTTTTGAAAAAAAAAACTCCTTTGGAAACAGCATTTAAACGAACGTGCTTCCAAAGCCATTAGAATCTTTTGGACATGTAGAAGCGCGATAGGTAAAAAATGGGGTCTAAATCCAAAAATAATCCACTGGATTTACACGTCTGTAATTAGACCAATAGTTACATATGGAGCATTAGTCTGGTGGAAATCAATGGAAACGGTAACAAAATACAAGATTTATGAAAAGGTACAACGTCAATGTTGTATGGGCATCACAGGTGAACTTAGAAGTACACCAACAAATGCCCTTGAAGCAATTCTATATATACAACCGATTGATATACATGTTAAAAAGTTAGCGGCTAATACCGCCTTACGGCTAAGTCTTAACGGACTCTTGAAAAAAACGAATCCTATCGTTCCGCACTGTGACATTCTCGAGGTAATCAGGTCGGCAGGCTGTCAGCTTGACTCAGAATGTGACAGACTAACAAAGGAACTTATTTTCGGGAACAAATATAAAGTAAGACTACCGTCGAGAAGGGAATGAGAAAATGGTAATCCAATCCCAAGGCACGGAACCACGATCTTCACAGATGGATTTAAAATGATAACAGGCTGTGGTGCGGGTATCTACTCGGCAGACTTAGACATAAATCTAAGTCTAAACCTTGAAGCACATACCTCGATTTTTCAAGCAGAATTAGCTGCAATCAATAAAGCAGTAGAAATTTTAAACGATAAAAAGGACAGTTGTCCTCTGCTCAGACAGCCAAGCTGCGCTGATGGCTCTGGTGAAAAATTCTACCGACTCGAAGCTAGTTAAGATTTATTTATTTATTGATCAACTAAGTACTAGTTATATAAAAATATATACAAAAATTTTAATAATAGAGTTTATCTTTAAACAATTTAGGCTAAAAATTAAAAGAATTTAAAATTAAATAATTATCGTTATAAATTTTAAACATTCGTGACAAAGAACAAAAAGCACCATAGTTAGACAGATGATTCTTAATCATTAAAGGATGAAAAACACGGACAGTATGTGATGGAATTCTAAATTTAACCTTAGATAGTAAAATACATGAATCTATATCGCCGATTATTAATTTATGCATAAAACTAAAGGTCAGATAGTCGCGTTTTTTATCCAATGAAGGCAAATCTATTAGGCGCAATCGCTCAGTATAAGGTGGGAGATTAAAATTATCCCTCCAATTCATGTTCCTTAGAGCGAAACGAAGAAATCTTTTTTGTACACCCTCAAGGCGATTTTTATGAATATCATAATAAGGACACCAAACTTGACATGCATACTCTAGTATAGGACGGACAAAAGTTATAAAAAGAAGTTTAATAACATAAGGATCATACAATTCACGAGACTGACGTTTAACAAAACCTAATAAAGAATTAGCTTTTTTCGTTATTATATTAATATGTTCAACAAAAGAAAGTTTTGAATCAAGACAAACCCCAAGATCAATTAAAGAACTTGTTCGTTTAAGATTTGTTAAGTCAAATTTATAATTATAGTTATCATATTTTAATGTCCGCGTAAAAGTCATAGCAAAACATTTATCAATATTTAAGAATAAGCGATTATTATAGCACCAGTTATAAAAGTTATCTAAATCGGATTGTAATTCAATAAAGTCAGAAATAGAGTTAATGTCCTTAAAATTTTTTGCATCATCTGCGTAGACTAAAAGTTTAGATTTCTTAATCACATTTGGTAGATCATTTACAAAAAGTATGAACAACAGTGGGCCAAGATGGCTACCTTGGGGAACACCACTGTGTACTTTGAAGCTTTCCGAAATGATGTCATTGAAAATGACTCTATATGATCTATCAGTGAGATATGATTGAAGCCATAGTAAGAAATTTTCATTAAAACCCATTTTTCTTAACTTTATTAAAAGCCATTTTTCTTAACTTTATTTCACTGGTGTCAAAGGTTATCAAAATCTTTACTAAAATCAGTGAATATACAATCAACACTATGACGTTTCTCAAAACTTTCAATACAGAAATTAGAAAATTCCATTAAATTGGTAGTTGTAGATCTACCTTTTATAAAACCATGCTGTTCCTTTGCAAAAATAGATTTCACATGAAAATATAAGCAATTAGTTACAATAGACTCGAACAACTTAGGAATACAAGACAATCTTGCAGCAGGACGGTAATTGGAAATTTGGCTTTTATGACCTTTTTTGTGGAGAGGTATAATGAAAGACGATTTCCAAATCTTAGGAAAACAATTATTTGAAATAGAAAATTTAAATAAGTATTCTAGTAGTTTACACAAATAGAAACCACATCTTTTTAAAATAATAGATTTGTAAAACAAACCTAAATATACTAGGAACCCGTAATATAGTAAAACTCCTCTGGTCACCCGGTCATAGATCAATTGAAGGCAACGAAAGGGCGGATGAACTGGCACGTCAAGGAGCCAATTCAGATCCCATGGCTATAAATACTGTAACAATTGGCTACCCTCCAAAACTCGCAAAATATTTAATTGCGACCTGGGCACAAGAAACACATTTTCTTAGATGGCAGAACTCGGTAGGGTGTACACACACCAAACTTTTCTTGGGAACCCTTAATTCTAAGAAAACGAATAAAATCCTTTCAATGACCAAACCATCGATTAGACTCTTCACGGGCATTGCAACGGGACATATTCTGTTGAGAAAACATGCCTCTCGGTTAGGTCTATCAGCAGAATCCTGCTGCAGAGGGTGTGGTGAGGTTGATGAAACTGTAGAGCACCTCCTATGCTGACAAACGCCGATTGGTTAATTGTAATTCAGCAATTAACCAATATTGATGAGATAGATAATAAAAGGAAATTTCACAGCTTTGGTCGTTATCAGTTGTGATTAAAATTCTAAACCGACGTGATCTCGATAAAGTAAATTGGATAAATATAAATCAAAAAACAGTGTACTTAAAATATAAAATAAATTACTTATTATAATGTATTAAAATTAATTTTTATTATTACCAAAATTAAGTTTTATTAATATCGAACATTATAATATATTAAGATGAACATTTTATGTTTAATAAAATTGAATTCAACAAATAATAAAATAAACATTGAAGACATTAAATTAAATAAATTAGTTTGTAAAAAATGGAATATTAAGATAGTTGCTAGGATAAAATAAATATTAAATAAAAATGTAAAACATAAACTAAAGGAAACAAGTGTTTTCTTATTATCCGAACAACTACACATATTTCGATATATGACGTTCTTTCTGCCAAATGTCTGTACCTTGAATATACTATTACGAGTAGTATGAAATACTATGAAGTCTGGTGATGGTCAAAAAAAAAGTTCTCACAAAATTTTTTTCTAGGCGTTTCCGAGGTCGGGGAGTCCGAAAATGAAAAAAAAGTGTCCGGGGGGCGCGTACGCTTTTTATGTGCGCAGCAACATCTCCTAGAACCGCTCGTCCGATTTTAATGAAATTTGGCACAGAAGCTCTAACAGACTTCACCCCGGTGCCTTTAAAAGATGAGATCGATACTTTAAGTGGGACAATGTTAGATTTTCCCATTTATGTGGGAACCTATGTGTTTTTGTTCTACGGAAAAATGTAAAAAAAAAAATCATCTCTCAGATTTGGATGAAATTTTAAACATAGGTTGGTATCATGATTGTCCACAAGCCTACCTAGATATTGGTCTGTAACTTCAGGGGGTCCTTGGTAAAATTTCCGATTAAAATTTCGTATGCTCTAGTCTAGAGCATATAGTAATTATTATCTAATTAGCATAAATTTTGGTACATATGATAGTTTCCGTATGTACTTGGCGCCTGTAAAATTTAAAGTCGATACTTCAGTGGGTCCATGTAAAAATTCGTTATTACTTTTCATAAGTTCAACTCTCTATATCTACAGTACCTTTCACCCAATTTCAATGATATTGAATACACAGTTTCATTTAGTTACGTATTTGATACTCCACAAATTTGTAGTTGGTAGGTTTAGTACGTTCATGGGATACAGCCTACCTAGATACAGGTCTGTAACTTAAGGGGGTCCTTGGTAAAATTTCCGATTAAAATTTCGTATGCTCTAGTCTAGAGCATATAGTAATTATTATCTAATTAGCATAAATTTTGGTACATATGATAGTTTCCGTATGTACTTGGCGCCTGTAAAATTTAAAGTCGATACTTCAGTGGGTCCATGTAAAAATCCGTTATTACTTTTCATAAGTTCAACTCTCTATATCTACAGTACCTTTCACCCAATTTCAATGATATTGAATACACAGTTTCATTTAGTTATCTACTTGATACTCCACAAATTTGTAGTTGGTAGGTTTAGTACGTTCATGGGAAACTTATATATGAGCAACTTAGTTTCCGAAGAATATTTGCTTTATGTTCTACAGCGTGTAATTATTATCCGATTTCAATGAAATTTGGTATACAGGTTGAGTTTGTGATTATGCATAGGTTTACCAAATTACAGGTTAGTAGGATTAGGGCGTCCATGTTAAATTTCCGATTTCATTTTCATTTTATTTTTTCATATGTTCTACAGCATATAGTAATTGTTAACCGATTTCAAAGATATTTTATATATAGGCCAATTTTGTGATATAGTTGGCTCTCCTGAAATTTGGACACCTTCAGGGGGTTTCTAGAAAACAGTTTTAGTTTCCGAATTTTAGATAATTACGTGTTTTATAGCATGTAATTATTATCTGATTTTAATGAAATTTGGTACAAAGGTAGACCTTCTGATTATGCATGTGTTGGCCATGATAGAAGTTAATACCTTCAGGGGGTCCATACTAAAATTTCCGATTAAAATTTCATATGCTCTAGCTAGACCATATGGTATTTATTATCTGATTTGAATGAAATTTGGTACACATAGTAGCTTCCTTATGTACTTACTGTCTGCAAAGTTTAAAGTCGGTAATCCAGTCCAATAATATTTCACAAGTTCAATACTCTACATCATACAGTAATTGGCACCCAATTACAATTATATTTCAAACACAGGTTGAATCTGTGACCTACTTATTGCTCCAAAAATTTGTATCAGGTAGTTTTATTGTGTTCATGGGAAACTAATTTATGAGCAACTTAGTTTCCAAAGAATATTTCATATGTTCTACACCATATAGTAATTATTATCAGTTTGCAATAAAATTTGGTACATAGGTTGGATTCGTGATTACGCATGTGTAGACTAATAAAGACGTTAGTAGCTCTAGGCGGTCCATGCTAAAATTTCCGATTAATATTTCATATGTTCTAGAACATATAGTAAATATTATTCAATTTCAATGAAATTTTGTACACAGGTTGGATTCGTGATTACGCATGTGTAGACTAAGGTAGAAGTTAGTAGCCTGAGGGGGTCCATGCTAAAATTTCCGATTAATATTTCATATGTTCTAGATCATATGGTAAATATTATCCAATTTCAATGAAATTTTGTACACAGGTTGGATTCGTTATAGTTATTTTAATAATATTATTTATTATTAAAGAAATAAAAATATAAAATTAAATCAATAAATAATAAAGATGAGCAATTTTGAAGAGAGCACTGTTTGTTACAAAGATAACGTTAATTACAAAAATTTTTTACTACAAGTTATCTGCTCCCCCTAGTTAGCAGCTTTTTTTTACTTGTGACGTTATTTCAGCTAACTGTAATTAATTTGGAATAATCAAGTTCGAATTAAATAAATTTATGACACTCTTGCTGAAAATAAATAGTTCATTATGTAAAATTATGTTGTAATATTTGGTATTATGGCGTTGTTGTTAATAAATTTATGCATTATTTCCATTTAAGTTTTTTAATTTATTTTCAGTAACAATTCAGAGTTTAATATATTTGGAACACCACCAGGAGATGTTGATACTGGTATGTAATTTAAATTTTATGTAAAACGAAGATTAATGTTAAAATAATGTATGTATAAAAAAATCCTAATTATTTACAGCTGTTGCAAGCAATGATTCATTAAGTTCGTCGATTCCGTGCAGTGGTTTTTGTAATAATGAATCATAATTAAGATCTGCGAGAAAAACTTGTGAACCATTTAACATACATGAGATGTGTTATGATGATTTTAAAAAATCTGAAATAGTTTATAAAAAATATGAGAAAAACAAGAAAATTTCATAAAAAAAAATTATATTCAAATAATTCAAATAAATGCACAATTTTAAATTTTTTGAAAGGGATTATTGTCGATAGCTGCGAGTTTTGGTTTAAAAAAAAAAAATATTAATATTTTGATAATGGATAATCACTTTCACTTGTGCTCGTAGTAGTACTGCTTCACATACGTTTGACCCCTAATTGTTTACATATTGCCATATTTCTCTCTTCACTTCTTTCAAATTCCAGCCAACAATTCTGATACTAATTTTTTTACTATTATCAGCCATATTTAGAGCCCTTTACTTTAAGTACATAATAAAGCATTTACAATTTTAAATAAAGTAATTGTGATTGTAAATAAAGGATCTCATGGAATTGGTGGACAAGAATATCATACCAAAATATTATAAAAACTATTATTATGCTTTATAAATTAAAATTATATATGTTACATTAATATGTTAATTGAATTGGAAATGAAGTTTTATAAAATTTTAATTGAATTGGAAATGTTTAAGTTTTGAAAATAAAATGTTCTTAGATTAATTTTGTCTTTTATTTTGTACAAAATATTCCTTTTTTTTTGCAATCAGTTTTTTTTCCAGTCATAACTTGGAAAAAACAACTTTTGTATGCTAACAATAACGTCACTTTTCAACATAATACTTACTTATATACATAGGTATTTTTGTAGCAAAACTGTTACAAGTCTTAAGAGATTTTTTCGAAGCAGTCTGGCGCAAGCCACAATTATTAATTGTGTTTTATTTCATAAATAAATGTAATGCAAATTTTCATTCTTTGAAATTATGTTAAGATAGTATTGCTAAATTACTATCTGATAAAATTATAGCACTCCGATCTTTAAAAATGTTTTCTTGAAAATTGCCAATTTTCGAGTTGTGACATTATTGCCGCAAATGAGCGATAAAGTAAATATGACTGAAGTGATGCAAACAATGCAGCAAGTTGCTAGTCTGACATCACTTACAATGTTAATCTTATCAAACTATCAAGAAACTCAAAATACAATTTTAGATGTACTAAAAGATTTTCACCATGAAAGGATTAATCCTTTGGTCTTAAATCCAAAGCAACTGCGGAAAGAATTAAAAAGTATTCAACTACACATACCTACAAATGTTATAATTCCAGGACAAAATACCGATGATATAATCACGACATATAAATTAATGAGTGCCAAGGCACGAATTGCTGATAGCATTTTAATATTTCAGATCACAATATATATTCAGATCAGCCATCAACACCATATCTAGCTTTCAACCTACATAGAGATCTATTTTATTTTATGAATGAGAAAGAAAGGGACAACTGCTACATACTTCAAAATGGACGAAACATCTGCAAGCAAAATCATCCATCTTCACAACTGCTTCTACCAACAATCATTGTGAAATGAGTCTTTTTAATCATAATTCTGAGCTATCTCCACTATGTAACATTAAGGTAATCAAAGAAGGCAGAGTATGGAATCATCTAAGTCATCCAAACCATTGGATTTTTGCATTTGATAAGGAATACACATTGAACATTGTTTGCAATTCAAATGTAATCAGCAAAACAATATCTGGAGAAGGTTTATTAAAATTAACACCGAACTGTGTTATTAAACAACCTGGCATGACAATAAATGCTCATAACGTTTATTGCAGCCATATCCACAATGCATTTATTCCAATTATGAAGTAATGCATTTATTCCAACTATGAGTGATTGAAGTATCTAAATTTGAAAAACCATCAAGTATTCAGAAAATTACTCATCCAAGTATATTGGCAGAAAGTCAAAGAAGACGACATTTTGCAAGGTCTCAAAGATCTGAAAAAACATGAAGTGCTGCCGAATGAAGTCTCACTTCATGATATTCATCAATATTCTGTCGGATACATAAGCGTGGGCCTCATTCTAACAGCCATCATCATAATTATTTTGAAACTAAGAAAATCTGCAAATTCATTACCACCAGAAATTTGTACACCACTCTTTTCGCTGAATAATGAAATAAGAAAATCCAGGGAATC